>JAAGEH010000286.1:5744208-5838461 GCA_011751065.1 Lasiurus cinereus | reverse complement strand
TCTCTCTCTCTCTCTCTCTCTCTCTCTCTCTCTCTCTCTCTCTCTCTCTCAGTCAGGATTCTGAGCTGCCAGCATCAGAAGCCAACCTGAGTGGAAAAGGTTTTATTAAAAGAGTAATGGGGAAAATACACAGACTCATTGGGAGAGCTGGAAAACCAGGAATGAAGCTTTGTAGCAAGGAACATGCCCCAAACATTTACCACAGAATTAGCTGGTCTCCCTTTTGGAGAGAAATCTAGGGAATTCACCTAACATGGCAGGGAGATGAGATGCAGATGGCCCAAAGTAATGATTTTATTTTTATCAAATCACCTTTGCACTTTCTGGCTTTTGCATCAGATATTGAGCTGTCCTGTCATTTGCTGCATTTAGGCTTATTAATGTTCTCTCTCTCTCTCTCTCTCCCTTTCTATCTCCTTCTTTTTCCCTTCTACTCTCTCTAAAAATCAATGTAAAAAATATCCTCAGGGGAGGATTAACAAATAAATACACAAATAAACACACAAACAAACAAAAAAGAACAACACACCAACAAACCAAAAAGCGAAGCATTCCCAGTCACAGAGGGAGAAAACTAGGTTCTGAGACTTAGACTGCACCAGGAATTCACAATGTTTCAAAAGTGGTAGACAGGTTGCTGACACTTGTTTATGTGGGTCATAGGAAAGCAGAAAATGTAATTAGATCATTCAGCCTGATTTAGGGGCTTCATTTATACTCACTCCTAGAGGATTTGCTTTTCCAAATGAGGATCATGGAGGGTAGTAATTACTTAAATGAATGAAGGCATTGAGTGGGAGGTATTACATTGCTGTGTGTTGATGATTAGGCAGTGGATGGGATAAAGATGGCTTTCAACATTTTTTTTCCCCAAGTCATTCCATAGAGATGACTGCCTGTACCAGGAAGAAAATTAAAACTACTAACTACTTTATTCTCATTCATTAAGAATAATATAGTAGAACTGAAGAAGAAAAGACAAACAGTGAAAACATGGTACAAATAAGGTAACACATGCTCAAAATAGGGCAGATGGAGGCAAGGGTTGTCAAAACCATTCAATTCTAGTACACAATTTTTCTTCTACAAAATAAAGACCTGTTTATTCCATCCGTATTTTACCTGCCAAACACATTACCCCAGCTAATTTCACTGGACTCTCCTATACTCATCTTTAATCTCAACCTGAATATCACTCCTTAGGAAAGTCTTCCTAAACCTCCTGATTTTATTTTAGGACTGCCTGATAAATGTCTTTACTTTCATTTATCATAGTTTTTCATAAAAATGAAACTTATCATAAATTAAATTATAATAATTTAATATTTATATCTCTGATAGACTCTAAATTCCTTGTAGGCAGATACTCTATCTTTCTTGGTTATTATTGATTGAGGCTCCTAACATATAGTAAACATTCAATAAATGTTATTTGCTAGATTAATGAAGCAATCATTTAACATGAGTTCAGGTTTTCAGATTTTGTATGAATTTCCTATTATATATATCTGTAATATGTGGGAAAATCAATAAAATGTATTATATGCAAAAACATTTCCAATGTGTGTTAGTATTGCTATTATTAGAACTGGTCCTATAGAAAAACAACTGGACCAAAGTTTTGGCACTCAGACTACATTTGAACAGTTACTCTGAAGAGGCCTCATTTCTGTAATTTGAAAGCTGAGGATAATTGTGTCTACTTCAAAAGTTTCCTCTGAAGATTAAGTGAAATAATACAGGAAAAATGTTAAGCACAGTGCCTGAAACATGATACGTTTTCCACAATCACTAGATTATTAATTTGAGTAATTAAACATATAGATACAGGCAAATATCCCAAATTTCTTAAGATAGTGGACAATGTAATGGACTTCAGGGTTTAGTACCTACCTGAAACTGAGTCAATTTTTAAGTTTACCTGGGAAATATAGTCAGTTTGTGGGGAGAGGGAACAAAATGTGAAACTCAGTATCCGGCACTGCTCATGACTTGTATAGGTGAAGGAATCATGATTGACTTCAAAACTTACCCATATATACTATATAATGACAAAGAATTCAGTCTCTAAGAACTCATAACAATCCTAAATATATATGTACCTAACAACATAATTTTAGAATCTTCATTGATTTTCGAAGCTAGATGCTATGTGACTCTTCTAAGCTCTAGTGTTAGGGGCTAGGGAGCTGGGCATGGGGTTGAGACCCAACTTTCCTGGGGCAGGGGAAGGTGGGGGAACTTTTCAGCTGAGCTATCCCTCTGGATTCTCAGCTACTGCCTGTGTGTGGGTAAGGAGCCAGCCCTTTTTGCATCTCTGCCCTTCCTACAAGTCTCAATGTGGCTTCTTCTGTAAATCCTTGGTTATAAGACTAGTTGTTGTTCAGCTAATTGTCAGCTGGTTATTCAGGTTGATTTTTGTATATTTCATCGTAACTCCAGTGTGGTTTGGGGAGGAGTTGAGTGTAGCTTCTACTACTCTACTTCTACTTAGAATTTCAAATTATACAAAGCAAAACTTGCTAGAAGTGGAAGCAGAACTAGATACATCCACAATTATATCCGGAGAGTTTAATACTCAGTAACTGAGTGAACAAGAAGACAGAAAATAGTAAGGATATAGAAGATCTGAGTACTATCAACCAACTTGAATTAGTTGACATTATGGATCATTCAAACCAATTATAAAAGAATATACACATTGTTTAAATCCATATGGAACATTCATCAAGGTAGATCATGTTCTGGGCTATAAAACAAACCTAAATCAATTTAAAATATTGAAATTATACAGAGTATGTTCTCTGACCATAATGGAATTAAGGTAAGAATCCATAACAGGGAGATACATATGTGGATTACCCACACATATATTGGAAGTAAACAACACATCACCTTTTTAAATAATCCATGCCTTAAATAGGAAGTCACAAAGGAAATTAGAAAACATTTTTAAATGAATAAAACGAATAATGCAGCCCTGGCTGGGTAACACAGTTGGTTGGAGCTTCATCCCATACATCAAAAGATTATGAGTTTGATTCTTGGTTGGAGTGTGATGGGAGGCAACTGATCGATGTCTCTCTCTCTCTCTCTCTCTCTCTCTCTCTCTCTCCCTTTCTTTTTCTCTCTATCTCATCAATAAATATATCCTTAGGTGAGGATAAAAATATAATAAGAGTTCAACACATGAAATTTTGTGCGACTTATCTAAAGCAGTGCTTTATATGCAATTTATAAAATTAAATGCTTTTATTGGAAAAAGAAGAAAGGCCTCAAGTCCATAATCTAAGCCTTAAGAATCTGAAAAAAGATGAACAAATTAAATCTCAAAACGAACAGAATGAAGGTAAAAATAGAGTAAAAATCAAAGAAATAAAAAACAAGAAAACAAAAAAGACCAATGAAATAAAAGGCTGGTATTTGAAAAGATCAATTTAATTGATAAACTTCTACCCAGACTAAACAAGACAAAAAATTATTAATATCAGAAATGAAAGAAGGGATATTACTATTACTATTGATTCTACAGACATTAAAAGAATAAGAGATTATGAGCAACTCTGTGTCTATACATTGAATAATTTTGATGATACAGATAAATTACTTGAAAGACAAAAACTGTCAGAGCACATGCAAGATTAGATAGCCTGAATAATCCTGTATTTATTAAAGAAATTAGTACTTCTTATTAAACGTTTAGAAAAGAAATAGCTGAAACTGGTTTGGCTCAGTGGATAGAGCGTCGGCCTGGGGACTGAGAGGTCCCAGGTTCGATTCCGGTCAGGGGCGTGTACAGTGGTTGCGGGCACATCCCCAGTAGGGGGCATGCAGGAGGCGGCTGATCAATGTCTCTCTCTCATCGATGTTTCTAACTTTCTATCCCTCTCCCTTCCTCTCTGTGAAAAATCAAGAAAATATATATTAAAAAAAAAGATATAATGCCAAACTACACAAACTCTTCCAGTAAATAGAGGAACACTTATTAACTCATTTTACCTTGTTATCAAAACCAGACAAAATATTATAAATAAAGACAACTAAGAAATCAATATCCCTCATGAGTAGATGATAAAATAATCATTCAAATGTTAGAAAATTGAATTCAACAATATATAAAAAGGATAATACATTATGACTAAGTGGGCTTTATCCTGGGAATATAAAGGCTTGTTTAGCATTCCAAAATCAGTGTAATTCACCATATCAGCAGAGTAATGGGAAAAACTATATAACACTTACAATAGCTGCAAAAAGCATCTAATAAAGTATACATTTATGGTTTAAAACAGCAACAATAACTTAGTAAACTAGGAATAGAAAGAGTCTTCATCAACCTGATAAAGAGCACATACAAAGAGTATAGCTAACATCATACTTAATAGTGAATTACCGAATGCTATCCCCCTAAGAATGTACACTCACACCACCCCTGTTCAACATTACATGGGTGACCCTAATTAGTATAATAAGGCAAGATAAAGTAACTATTAATACAATAAAAAACATTGATGAATCTCAAGTATAATGAGTGAAAGAAGTCAATCTCAAAAGGTTACATATTGATTTCATACAACATCCTGGAAAAGGCAAAATTATGGGGACAGAAAATAGATCAGTGGTCAGAGGGGCTGTACTTACAGGATAAATTTGATTACAAAGAGAATAAGGGATTTGGGAGGATAAAAATCATTCTTCTATATCTTTCTTATAATGGTGGGTTCATAACTGTATGTGTTTGCACAACTCATTGAATTGTATACATAGGGTATATATAAATTTTACCTCAGCACAGCTTAAGGGAAAAAGAAAACCTACCCATAAAGAGAAACTATGATGCAGGTTTGCTTTTGGAATAAAATTCTAATTGTGTTTTGTCTGTGGTTTCAATTGTTTCAAAAATTGGGATATAGCTCTTGTCTTTTGGGAGGCTTGGTTAATTATGTATTCTATGGATTACATAAGTGACCCAAAATATTTCCAATTTAATCTCCATATTTTTGCCCAAGCAAGTTCAAATTAGGTTTCTAGCACCTGCAACAGACAGTCCTGCGTAATGCATGGAAATAAACATTTGTCCAAGTAGTTGTTATATTAGGATGTATGAGTGCTGGAGGCTAATTCCAGCATACTATATAACAAAGAGGTAATATGCAAATTGACCATCACTCTAACACACAAGATGGCCACCACAAGATGGTTAGCAGGGGTGGGCAGTTTTGGGTGATCAGGCAAGCACAGGAGGGCAGTTGGGAGAGACCAGGTCTGCAAGGAAAGGCAGTTAGGGGTGACCAGGCCAGCAGAGGAGAGCAGTTATGGGTGACTAGGTTGGGAGAGAGGCCAATGAAGGGTTACTGGGCTGGCAGGGGAGGGCAGTTAGGGGTGACTAGGCTGGCAGGGGACCAAGTTAGGGCAACCAGGCCTGCAGGAGAGAGCAGTTGAGAGGGGGAGGGGATCAGGCCTGTAGAGGACGGACTAGACCTATAAGGGAAAGCATTTGGTGGCAAACAGGCCAGCAGGGAAGGGCAGTTAGGGATGACCAGGTTGGCAAGGGAGGGCAGTTAGGTGCAATTGGGCCAGCAGGAGAGAAGTTAGGCATCAATCAACCTGACAGGGGAGTGGTTAGGGGGATCAAGATCAGGCCTAAATGAGCAGTCAGACATCCTTTGAGGAGTCCCAGATTGAAGAGGGTGCAGGCTGGGCTGAGGGACACCCCCACCCCCATGCATGAATTTCATGCACCAGGCCTCTAGTGTCATAATCAAATGCAAGAAGTCCTCAATAAGTTGATGGGCTTCTATATTCAGCAGGGCTGAATACATGTTATTGCCTGCTGGAAAAGCCAAAAGCATCTCCTGAAATCTGAAGATTTGCATATGTTATTGCAGTTCCTCCAATCTGACAATGCCTACTGTATACAAAACCTTAACCTTTGATATATATATATATCTGCTTTGCCTTAGGGCAATTGTGTTAAAAAAAAATCTAGGGGTCCAGAGATTTGGAGAACTTGGTTACTGAAGCTAGGTCTCCTCTGGCTCTCCAAAATGCCCTCCAAATTTATATTTCTTCTTTAGCCTCTTTATTAATTTACATGCAGCCCTTATCCAGATTCCTGCATCCTTCTAAATGTTGGATAACACCCCAGCATGTTAGAAGTGCTAAAATAAAAGTAAAAATTATGTGGGAGCAAAGAGTAGAAAGTGAGTAAGGCTGACTGAGGATATATGGATAGATACTAATTGAGTTGGCCTTGAAAACTCTGCAGCTGGAATCAGGGGAAGCATGTCCCAGTTTGAGGAAACAGCAGGAGCACATGCAGAGGATATGATTAAACAGATGAATGAAAATGTGTAATGTCTTTAAGGGTAAGAGGTGTGGTAGGGCTGAAATGCAGACACCATGAGACCAGGCAAATGGTGGAAGATGAACTTGGAAAGGTAGACTTTTATGTGACAGCAAAGAGAACTTCCTGTGTGCAAGTTTTTGAACTTCATAGTGTTCTGTAAAGAGTCGGGAAGTAGCATACTCAGATGAGAATTTTTTTTTTAATCCTAACTAAAGGACATATTTATTGATTTTAGAAAAAGAGGAAGGGGAGAGATATCCATATGAGAGAAAAACATTGAGCAGATGCCCCCTGTATGTGCCCAAACCAGGAATCGAACTTGCAACCTTTTCTTAGTGTATGAGATGATGCTCCAGCTAATTGAGCTACCCAGCCAGGGCTAAGCATTTTTGAAAGATAATTAAGATGATTTAGATGCAGGTTGAAGAATTATCTCAAGGATTTGTGATAAAACAGTTGGAAGGCAGTTAGTTGCTCTAGATCAGTGGTCGGCAATCATTAGTCAACAGAGCCAAATATCAACAATGCAATGATTGAAATTTCTTTTGAGAGCCAAATTTTTTAAACTTAAACTTCTAATGCCACTTCTTCAAAATAGACTTGCCCAGGCTGTGGTATTTTGTGGAAGAGCCACACTCAAGGGGCCAAAGAGCCACATGTGGCTTGCAAGCTGCAATTTGCTGACCACTGCTCTAGATTAAAAGGCTTAAAGATGATCTACCCTGAATAGAGGCTATGATGACATTGGCCTTGTTATTGTTACAGCAATTAAAATTTATTTACCACTTACTAAGAGCCAGGCAGACATTGTGCTAAAATGCTTTAAATACATTAATCTCATTAATAATATCTATAAGGTAGATATTATTATGCCAGTATAGCAGCCAATGATTTTTCACTTAATCCATGGGGACGGGGCTGACTCCACTACCTTTTTCCATCTTCCCAGAGGTGGGAACTTAAGGATGGTCAGATGTCCCAGGCCATCTAACAAGCATATTCTTTTTTCCCCTGGCCACAGCAAATGGTGAGGGACAGGCATATACCTCATTTTACTTATTTAGATTAGTCCTTGACTTTGGTAGAAATTATTAATAAGAAGATGAATTTCACCCGCTTTTGATAAAGAATAGAACAGAGATACCTGAAACCATTTGTTAATTGATATTAATTCTTTAGTCCTGCATTTCCCAATGATTTTTCTTTGAACTAGTTGTAAGAAACAGTCTGTGAAAAAATGTTCTATTTTACACATGAAATTTGTTTAAGTTTACACATAAACATTGCAATATATATGTGTGTGTGTATATATATAGTATATATATAGTATATAGTACATAATATATAGTATATACATAGTATAATATATTGTATAGTATATAGTATAGCATATAATGAATAAAATTCATGCACTGATAGGGTCCTGGAGCTTCCTTCCCTTCACCCCAGTGGGCCCTGTGCCCTAGTTGAACTCTCAGACAACCTCCTGGTGGAGGGGATAATTTGAATATTACATTTTTATTTTATAGTATATCCTCAGAACTCACTAAGGGCTCTAGAAATTCTGCAGTAGAGAATTCTATTTAATTTTATTTAATTCAACTTTCTTAAAGGTATGCAAAGAAAATGCTCTTTTCACATATTTATTGCTTACTATCTATCATGTTTTTGTAAATGCACTGTAGGCATTTATCTATCTAACTGTGGTTAAACTATTCAAGACTTTAATACCATGACAAAAGGAAGTGCTCACCTTAGTTCCTATATCTTTTGAGGCTGCATTTCTCACTTTTCCCTCCAACACTTTAAAAGGTGCAGATCATGATCTAAAAAAAAAATTATAAACTGTAAGATACAGGGGCATGTTTTGGTCAATTTTGACTTATGCAGCTCCATGTAACACCTTTCTTCTGCCTTTAGGGGACTGGAATTCATCACTTGACAACCGTGAAGAACATAGTGTTACATTTGGCTCATAATTGTGTTTCAGACTCTTAAAGAAGAGACTTCAACAGATTATTTCATAAAAAGAATGATAATGTGAGATAGAAGTAGAATTCTCAGCAACCAAGTCACCCAGGGGTCTCATTTTTGAATCTGGAATATGACACAGGCTTAAGGAATAACTGAGAAAATGTCCAGGGTGCCTGGGTGTTATCTATTCAGCAGTAAAAAGACCCAACCATTGTTATCTTCATGGAACATTCTTATAGTTCAAGTAATGTCTCTGAGAAACATTCCATCAACCTATAATTCACTTCAAATTCCATTCCTTATGACATTTGATGATGTGATGTGTAAAATGCAATAAAAGTGAGAAACAGAAGAGCAATATTTTTTTTTCTGAAAAAGAAAACTACTTTACAAGATATAAATTAAATCAGATTCATGGAAAAGATCATCAATAGGGCTCATGTGACTAAGATAGAACTTGAAATAATACCAGTGATAATTAAAAACGTTTCTTTCTGAGGCATTTCAAATGTAAAGGAACTCTTTTCTCCCTAGGAAACTTCACAGTGTTTTGCTGATGACAAACGGGTGTAATAAAAATAAAGACATATGGAAATGGAATTTTTTACTTTTGTGATTCTTAAACACTTAAATGTAGCACTGTTATGAAAAAAAATACAATACACTTTTATATATCCAAGTTATCTTATTTTAGCACTGTTTTTCAAACAATTGAGAAGGCGTAACAATCAATCCATGTTAAAATTAGCTCAAAACACATACTCTCTGAATGAATTCCATTAAACATGCTGAGAGAATCCGAGACAATCTTAGTTTTATATTTAGAAAAACCCAGAACTGGCGTTTCTCATGATCTTATTTAACAGTTTTTTGCCCACAGAAGGTTTGGAAATTATAATAGAAACTTTTAGAAGATATAGATGCCTTAGAGATGATGGTGATTTTGAAGATGACACAATGTGGAAGATAGAAAAAACAATGGGTAGTATTTCAAGAGTAGATATAATCTCTGCTCTGAAAGAGTTAAAAAATTATTGGGTGGGAAGCATACATGTATAAAACTTAGTGCAAGTAAGAGCATTATGGAGAATAGAAACCATCCACACAACTTATTTCTACATGAATCTGACTTTACTCTTTACTGTTGTTATCTTCAATATAACATTGTCATTCAAGTGTAAAGGGAGGAAATAGAAATTTTTCTCTTTGCCCTCCTAGTTTCTCCATCTGGGGCCCTATATATTAGACTCACAAAAGACAGATTAACAAGAGGAAAACAGAAATTAATTAAACATGTGCATTCCAATTGCAAATGGAATATTCAGAGGTGAGTAACTCAAAGGGATAGTTAGAATTTGGACTTATATAGCATCTTAACAAAAGAACAACACATTTTTTAAAAATTGATAAGACAAAGGCAAGAACTTTGAGATCCTAGGGATGGCAAATTGTGAGTAGGTAAATATATGGAGGAACTAATGGAAGATAAGGATTAATTAGTAAAGTTACATAGATTCTTCTGGTGCCATCTCTGTGTTGATAAGGATTTAGAGTTTTTTCCTGGTAATTTTTGTTTTCCTAGGAGAGAGGGGAGGGGACACACTTTTATAAATTTACTAGAGGCCCAGTACATGAAAATTCGTGCATTCAGGGGGTTTCTCAGCCCAGCCTGCACTCTCTTGCAGTCTGGCAGTCCTCAGGGGATGTCCACCTGCCAGCTTAGGCCTGCTCCCCAGGAGATTGGGCCTAAGCTGGCAGTCAGGAGTCTTCGGGGAATGTCCAACTGTGGGCCAAGCCGCAGTTGGACATCCTTAATGCTGCCATGCGGGAGGCGAGAGTGGCTTCCACCACTGATGCTGCGCTCTCAGCCATCAACCTGGCTTGTGGCTGTGTGGAGCTTCCCCTATGGGAGCTCACTGACCAGCAGGGGTCAGCTTCTGCATTGAGCATCTGTCCTCTGGTGGTCAGTGCATGTCATAGTGATCGAATGTTCCACCTTTAGGGTCAATTTGCATATCATCCTTTATTATATAGGATTTCCTGCTTTTAAACAAATAGGGGCATGGAAGAGAGGTAGGTTTTTTTGTGTGCTTTTTTATTTGTTTTGTTTTTTAATCTGCTACCTCTCAATTGCCTTCAGTTCAAAATTATCTTTATGCCAAAATGGCATCTTTGGGGTGGCACATCCTGCTACACTTTACTAGGATGCTCTTGCCTTAGAAGACAAAAGTTACAAATAACTTTATTGTTTATTCCAGTAACTTCCTGAAAGACCCATTAACTCTTTTATAGACAGTATCACAGAACGTTTACACCTCAAAACCTCAGAACGCCTCACTTCAAAATAGTTGCTGAGTCTACCAGTCCTAAAACTTTCATAATAGTCCTTACTCAATTCTAGCCAAGCCTCTTCATTGAAGGACCTGCTCTAAACCAGGCTTTAAAATCCCATAAATATCCAAGCTTCTTTTTTCACCTGCTGAGATGATTCTGTGGTTGTTGAGACAGTGCTCTCCCTCACCACAGTCAGTATTGTTTTATTATAGGTTATTCTGGTGATATTTTTGGTAGCAAGCATTCTATAATCTTAGAGTTTCCAAGGATATTAAGTCAAAATTGGGATTCCTTATACTTAGTTTTGACTTGAACACAGCTATTCTTTTGCAGCCCTTCAAATCTTCTCTGACATCACCATGGGGTGAATCTCACATTGGGCCACACTTTGGTATCTTTCCCTGATACACCTAGAACACAGATAATATTTATTCTATTAGGAACAAGGAAGCAATTTCAGGATACTTTTTTATTATCTGATCATATTTAAAAAAACTGGTATCTTTGGTGGAAATCTGTTTTATTAACAACACTACTACTATTTATGTCTGTGGTTTAAATTTTGTTCTTTCCTCTCTCCTAAGATAAAAACAATTATTAGCAGTTCTTTTACTGCAGAGGCCTAGGCCCCTGGTGCTAGTGTCTATGGCAGGAGGGTCAGATCAGAGCAAAAGTCTGCTGGAACAAGGAGTTATTAAAATACATATGGTTGGAGGAATCCAAGATGGCTGCATAGGTAAACACCTACACTGCTGCCTTGCAAAACAATTTCAAAACTACAACTAAAAGACAGAACGGACATCATCCAGAACCACAGGAAAGCTGGCTGAGTGGAAATTCTACAACTAGAAGGAAAGAGAGGGGCTCACAGAGACCCAGAGGAGCCGCAAAAAGCTGAGGTATGGAGACGTGTGCATGCAGAAAGCGGGTGTCTGAGAACCTGGCTGGCTTTCTCTGGCAGGAGGGAGATGGAGACTCCTAATGGCATTGAACCCCTTATCCTACAACACTAAACCCCAGATCCAGCTGAAACTCATATGGGGGGAGTTTGGACTGTGAAAAGGGAGAAGTGCACGGAAATTTAGGGGAGTTGCAAAAGATCAGAAGTCTGGTGGCGAGCACGGCCCTGCACGCATGGGACAGACTGCTGATGTGCTGCTGGCTTTCGGGAGTGGGCGGGAGACAGACCCTCCCAATTGTGCCATTTCTAACTCCACTAAACCCCTGTTTTGGGAGAAACTCTGGGGACCCAGACTCATATGGTCCCAGAGCGCAGGGGAGCCAGAAAGGCAGCAGTTTAGAGGCTCTCTGAGAGAGCGCAGGCACAGGGACTGTTCCAGGGATTATCCAGTCACGTGAGACTCAGGGGCCGTGGAGGGCAGGGCCAACTGGAAGGCAAGGCAATCCCTGACGCCCTGAGACTCCACCCATCCCAAGCTCAACAGAGAGGCTTTTGTGGATTTGCAAGTTTGGTATCATAAGGCTGAATTCAACACAGAAGTTTCCCGGGCATAGTGAAAATACCAAGACAAGGGAAGGGATCACAAACAAAAGAAATGGAGAAAAACAAATGACTGGATATAGAGTTCAAAACCACACTTATAAGGTTTTTCAAGAATATCCTAGAAAAGTTGGATAAACTTAGTGAGAGCCAACAGGAGATGAAAAAGATCCAACTAGAGATGGAAAAGGACCAACTAGAAATTAAACATACAATGACTGAAATAAGAAATATTATTCAGAGATCTAACAGCAGACTAGAGAAAGGCAAGAATCAAGTCAAAAATTTGAAATATAAAGAATCAGAAAACACTTAACTGGAAAAGCAAGAAGAGAAAAGAATCCAAAAATATGAAGATAATGTAAGGAGCCACTGGGACAGCTTCAAGCATACCAACATCAGAATTGTGGGGGTGCCAGAGGAAGAGAGAGAGCAAGATACTGAAATCCTATTTAAAGAAATAATGACTGAAAACTTCCCACATCTGGTAAAAGAAATAGACTTACAAGTCCAAGAAGCACACAGAACCCCATATAAAAGGAATCCAAAGAGGACTAGACCAAGACACATCATAATGAAAATACCAAGAGCAAAAGACAAAGAGAGAATATTAAAAGCAGCAAGAGAAAAACAGTTAATTACCTACAAGGGAGCACCCATATGACTGTCAGCTGATTTCTCAACAGAAACGATGCAGGCCAGATGGGAGTGGCAAAAAATATTCAACGTGATGAATAGCAAAAACCTACAACCAAGAATACCCTATCCAGCAAAGCTATCATTCATAATTGAATGGCAGATAAAGAGCTTCACAGATAAGAAAAAGCTAAAGGAGTTCATCAACTCAAACCAGTATTATATGAAATGCTGAAAGCTACTCTTTTAGAAGAGGAAGAAGAAAAAGGTAAAACCAAAAAATTATGAACAACAAATATGTATCTATCAACAAGTGAATCTAAAAATTAAGTGAATTAAAAATTTGATGAACAGAATAAACTGGTGAATATAATAGAATCAGGAGCACAGAAAGGAAGTGGACTGATCATTCTCAGGGGGAAAGGGGTGAGGGATGTACAGGGAGAGACTGGACAAAAATCATACACCTATGGATGAGGTCAATGGGAGGGAGGTAAGGGTAGAGGGAAGGGTGGGAGCCGGGTGGAGAGGAGCTATGGAGGGGAAAAAAGAGAAACAAATGTAATAATCTGAATAATAAAGATTTAATTAAAAAAATACATATGGTATTATCCCTGCTTAGCCCTTCCCTTCCCTGGGGAGATTGTTTCCTTCCCATGCTGCCATATGGACTATAAAGGTGAAAACCTTAAACTCTTTCCTACAGAGATGATAGCAAATGGTGAATAAGAGTTGCTGAGTGTGTGGTAGTGGGGTGTTGTGTCTTAGTTTGCTCTGGCTTCTGTAACAAAATATCCTAGATTGAGTGGCTTAAAGAATAAACATTTTCTCACAGTCTGGAAGCTGGAAGTTTGAGATCAGGGTATCGGCACAGTTGGTTTTGGTGAGGATCCCCTTCCAGATAGCTGCCTCTTGCTGGGGGCTGCGGGGAAGGGCTCTGGTCTCTTCTAAGAAGGACATGATTCCTTCATGAAGACCACACCCTTATGACCTCATCTCAACCTAATTATTTCCTAAAGAGTCCACCTATAAATACCATTATGTTGGGTTTAGTGCTTCAACATATGAATTTCAGGTGGGACACAGTTTAGACCATAGCAGTCTGTAATAAAGAATAATTGTGTTTTTCTCATGGTTTCTCCTCCACCAATCCATCCCTGTACCCTCCTTCATATCCCTTGTAATGATCTCACTGACCCAGTTCTCAGGCCTCTCTAATAATTGTTAGCTAGCTGCATGAGCTGGGGCTTTGGTGGCCATAAACACTTGGATCCCTGGGACATGGTTTTTTGGGAAGGGGAAATGGTAGTGGTAAGATCACTTAGATAAAAGGTAAACCAAGTAGTTTCAAATACTTGGAAAATGATAGGTAGTCTTAGCTTTAAGAATGGGGTAAGAAAAATAGGAGAAGAAGCTATGGGACTTGTAAGAGTTTCAGGGAGTCAGAATTACTAGAGAATAAATCATTTTGGGTAATAGATTGTCTGTTTAAAGTTTTATTTAAAATTTAAGGCATTTATTAAGGATATATTTCTAAAATGGATTGCACACTTTCTTGCCTTCTTAATTAAAGAAAGCTGAACATTATTTTATTCTTGATGACTCATGGTTACCATTGCACACATAAGTGATTATTTTGTAAAGAAATGATACCTTCAATGGCCATCAAGTTATACCGGGCTGCTCACTTCTATATTACTCTTCCTAGATTGCCATGATTTTTTGAGTTTGTATCCATCTTAACTTTGATATTGCAGGCACTACACAGGTACCTTTTTTCATTACTATCAATATAAGTATATCTGATTAAAAACATCGCTTCACTCATAAAAATATGTTGCTTATAGTCCTCTGTGGTCTTGAAAATCATAAAGACAAGGCCTTGTGTACAAACTGAGTCTGATTAGGTTCTGATCAGCATGGCAGAATGAATGAGAGCTCCAACTCACAGGATTTGGTGACATTTACTTTGGCTGCTATTTTTTCCCCCTCTGTTCATACCATTTTCTACTCATATTCCAGTTATGAAAATAAAAGGGTAAAAAAAAAGCTGATATTGTGATCCTGATAGCTGAGGTGCTATTGAAATTGGGGAAAAAACAAAACAAAACAACACACAGACAAATTGCACTCTGATTATCAATTCATTAGCAACATCATGGCCATCCTAAAAGATCAACACTTGCCTGCTGCTCTGTGCAGGGTGTCATGCACCAATTTGGATAAGAGCCCAGCAATCTTTCCTTGCACTGTTAGTTAAGTTTGCATTTTAGTCTGTGATTTAAACAAAAATTTTCTCTAATTTTAAAGAAGATAAAAACGATGAAAGCAAATGTGTTAATTAGGCACCATTATTTGCACTTCAATAACAATTCTTCCTTTTCTGGGCCATTTCACAGTTTCCAGAGTATTTTCCCATGCATGTTCTTGATTCTCACCACCACCTTCTGTAGCAGAACTGCCCACAACATGGCACGCACTTGGGACTATTTATTTTCCAACAGACAGGCTATACAGATTCTCTCTTAAGCTCAATGGTTGTTTGATGCAGAATTCTTGCATGTCAATAAGGCAGCCATTGCAAGCAATCCTAGCAATTGTCTCACTCTGAGGTAACAGACATGCTAATTAAAAAATTGCTAAGGAAAAGGGCACAAACCTTGAAAGCCTCCATCAAAAATAGCTATAAATAAATAAAACAAAATTACTGTGCATATTTATTTAGAAGCCTCTGGAGAATTCTCAACAAATGAATGACTATCTCACAGCAGCCTACCTGCATTCTTGAATAAGATTTTAAATAATCTTCAGCTTAAAGGTCATAAAAATCAAGGAACATTTATTTGCAAGAAGGAAAGCCATTTTTACTTTGGTGGGTTTTTCAATTTAACCTTTAACCTGCACTTCTGCTATGCATAACATCTGTTTAGATTATGACTGCCTTCTCTTGTGTCAAGGATTTTTTACTTATTTTTTTTTTCATTTTTAAATCAGCACAAGTGAGAACACAAGAGGAGCTGTGGATCTTGCACCAAGGTGGCTTGCCATGTTCAAAATCCTCCTTTTTCGAATAGCTATTTACACAGTCAATACATTTCTTAAGCTCCTACAATGGTCCATACACAATTCTAGGCAATGGGGCTTCATCATTAAACCAACAATGAAGGCTGGAGGCTGGAAAGACTAACAAATTCTCTTGACTTACATTTTATGGATTGGTTTATAGACAACTTCAGATATGTGGCAACAGTAACAGGCAAAAGTCCCAAGAATCAAAATAGCTTACTATTTTTCTTTTCTTTTTTTAAATCGCTGATTCCATATTCATGTAGGAGAGCCTGGGAGATGGAAGAGTTTAAGATTTTACTTACTTTAATGGGTAGCAATATTTGGTTCTTGCTTCCTCCTGGCATTGCACTAATAATCATAAGTCAGAAGACCAGGGTGGAGTCCCAGACTTGGAGGACTGCATGATTTGGGGCAAAGATTTCAGTCTTTGGGGCCAGACAGCTTTTATTTACATCCAGGCTCTCTGACTTCCCAGCTGGATTGTTGTAGTGTAACCAGGAGTCACACAAAGGACATCTCAATCAAGAACTCAAATTATGCAGTCATTTATTCAAAAGCTGGCAGCTACAAGGGGCAATAGCACTCCACATCTCCCAGCCCCGAAATGCTGGCATCATTAGGCTTATATAGGTAGAATAGCACAAAGATATCGATTATATCTTTGGATTTGCAACAAGGAACCAGGTTTGCACAAAGCAGTTACAGAAATGAAATTGAGCAAGTTAGTTATCTACAAGGAATAATTATAGTTTTGGGTCTTTGGATCACCAAATCAACTCAAACACACTATCTGGATCCCTAAGCCAATTTAGAGTCCTGGTCTTCAGGTACAGAAGAATGTGTTTCGATGACCAGTAAGATCACAATCAAGGGGATATTCAAACCACCAACAATGGAGTATTCAATTGATTGGGATAGCATACATAAACTCAGAAAATCAAAGCAACTTTTCTATTGTTTTAGTAAGCCAATAAGTATAGAAGCCAAAACAGCAGGGCTAAAGTTAAAATGCAGTTTCTACCCAAAATGATTGCTATCATGCTTCAGGGTGACCAAAGTTTTTAACACTCTAAGTCTTGGGAAATACAATACCTAGTAGAATTGTGAGTATTAAAATGAGATTTATATAAATGGGTTCAGTTCTAGCTCAACATATATTAATTATTTTTATTTTGTTTTTGTTCCTAACTAGTTGTGTGAAATGTCTGTGTATATGTATATGAAAGGCAACTTGAAATTCTTTTACTATCTCTGGAAATTGAGATGTTGGCTAGAAACTCTTTCCAGCATTGTCAGTCTACAACCATGGCAGAATGGCCTATTATTTGCATAGAGGCATCATTTGTTGTATAAGCCTCTTGGTTTAGGGGTTCCATCTTTGACTTAATTTGTACTTTGGAAATCTATGTAAATTTGTGCTATTTAGGTTGAGTAAAGATTACAGGAAGTGCAATATATACTATTTAATAAGATTTTCTTTTAATTTGGTGATGATAAAATGTTAGATGATAGAATTCCCTATTGTGTCTATTTCTTCTATACAAAATCTATGTTATTCTTTTTTGAGGAGTAAGTAATCAAAATAAATTGTCTTCTTAACAGGGATATGGAAAAGCATACTATGGTTTTCCATTGTTGAACTGAAGTCACAGAATTTAGAATACAGAAAAGACAAGTGTAAATAACAGCATAGATTGTACTACTTAAAAATTTTAAATGGTTATAAATGGTTATAAATAATGAATGGATATGTTGTACTTATGCTTAAGCCAAGAGGGTACTCAGTCACTTAAGGCATCAATAACCTAACAGTGTTTATTAGCAATAAAAAAGTTTTTCTCATCCTCTTTCTTTAAAATACAATCTATGAAAAATTAAGCTATTGGTTTATGAGAGATGGAAGCACTTATTAAATACTGTGGACTTATGTGCATAACAATTTTGAAGCAAACACAAGATTTAAGAAGAGAAGGAGCAAATTAGTATGTCATTCACGGGGCAATCCTGAATCAAGGATTTAGAGCAACATGAAGGCAGTGT
The DNA here is from genome assembly GCA_011751065.1 of Lasiurus cinereus. Classification (NCBI taxonomy): domain Eukaryota; kingdom Metazoa; phylum Chordata; class Mammalia; order Chiroptera; family Vespertilionidae; genus Lasiurus; species Lasiurus cinereus. Next base: position 5,820,558 of record JAAGEH010000286.1, on the reverse strand, counting down.
GGCAGTAGAAGAGAGGGTAATTTTTTTGCCTCTCCCTTTCCCTGGCTGGTGATGCCTGACTGAGAGGAGCTGGGTGTGTTCACAGTAATGAGTAAGAAGCAGAGACGTGTCAGTTCAGGTTAGAGCAGCAGTTCTCAATGTTTGCTGCACTAGGCAGTTGGGAAAGGGGAGGATATTGCATGGTGTTCTGGATCTGGCAGAGCAGGTTGTTAAATTTTCAGGAATTTTGTAAGACAGTTGTTACACGGCCATTATTAAAAATTAAGTTATAATAGTATACAATTAAATAAATAAATTACATATAAACAAAGGCAAAAAATAGAGCTCATCACTACATTTTACTTTATGTGGTTATTTACTTCTAGTGTACCTGTGTGGTGAGAACACATCATTTCTTCCCAACTCTAAATTCAATTGTATTATGTTGTTAACTTGGCCATGATAGTATTTACACTATGGCAAATGGCAAATGTTACAAATCAGGGCTATTTCCTCTCTCCCCCACCTCTTCACCCCCCATCTCCTCAAAGATGCTGGTCATTAAACACTTACCAGCACAGTACTGCATATTGAGTGAGAGTGAAGTTTTAAATTGGATTGGACTAAGTTTAGAAAACACATACATTATTAATAAAATTCCAAACACACATAAAAAAGAAAGGATAATATTAAGAATATTCATGTACCCATCCAGCTGTTGTGGCTCAATTGTTCGGAACTTCTTCCCATGTACCAAGAGGTCACTGGTTTGATTTCCAGTCAGAGCACATGCCTGGGTTTCTGGCTCAATCCCCAGTAGGGGGCGAGCAGGAGGAAGCCAATCAATATTTCTCTTTCATCCATATTCCCCTGTCTCTCTCTCTGTCTCCCTCTCTCTCCAAAATCAATAAAAATATTAAAAAAAGAATATTCATTACCCATTCTCCAACTTTAATAATTTTAACATTTTGTCTGGAATATTATAAATCAAATCCAATATATCATATAGTTTTAGTTTGAAAAGACTTCTGTGTATAACTCTAAAGCTTAAATACTTTAAAAAGACAGTTTTATTATAGCAAACAATATTAGCAATAATTTCATGATATTCTTTAATACCATTCCATATACAAATTTCCTGATTGCTTCAATTATGCTTTTTTAGAGTTGATTTGTTCGAATTAGAAGCCAAACAAATGAAATGGTCTTTTTAACTGAAAGAGATCGAAAAGCTATGAGATCTGTCTGAGATGTTATTAAAGAGCAGGAAAAGAAGATTTGACAGAACATAGTTCAAAGTAAGGATTAGAGAAAAATAAAACTGTTTCATGTTTATGCCCCACTGGGATCAGACTCTTCAATAAACTGGTTATACAAAAGAGCACACAATATGTTCTATGCCTTTAAAAAGTTCATAGATATTTAACTTTTTGGGGTCATAGACACCTTTGAGAGCAGATGAAAATTGCCTGTATGTGTGTACCAACAATTATACACAGAATTATGCATGTTATTTGTAGAAGCCTGGAACCTCCAAAACTCATCCTAGAGCCAATCGAACCAGAATTAAGACCTAGGGTTTAGAGGGCAAAAGGAAGACATGTAAATGAATAATTACAAGGCAAAGAAATAATGTTAGAGCCAAACATTTACCATGTGCTATTGGAGCATAGAGAAAAAGAGTGGCTAGTTTCTTAGGGCACAGGGAAATAGATACTAAATGTGGAGTTTAACATTTTGAGTAAGGGTCTCTCAATCAGAGATGGTGACTGGGGATGGCATGCTGAAATTGGAGTTAACAAGAGATGATGCTAAATAGGCAGCTCGGGTAGAGGGTTGAGCAACATAGAGACATAGGAAGAAACTTGAGTTTTAATTTGTCTCAGTCATTGCAGGATTTTAAGGTGGAGAGCAACATGATCAGATTTTCATATGAGAAAGTTCAATGTAGTAATAGTTATGGATGGAGGGATTCCAGGTAGAAAGGCTGGACACAATGAAGCCTGGTAGTAGCTGTTATCATAGGTGAAGTAAAAGATGACAGGGTCTGGACTATGGCACAATCAATGAGGTCATAGGAGAGGAAGATATTTAAGAGGTTTTTAGGAGATAGAATGAAATAGTATGTATATGGTAAAGAAAAAGGAAGAAATCTAGGAGAGCAAAAATTCCCAGCTTTAAGTGTCCGCTAAAGAAGACAATACTGTTTCCTGAAATAAAAAATACAGAATGCACAGTTGTAGTCAGGAGGAGGAGGGGACAGAAAAAGGCTGTTGGTTTGGGGCATGTTGAATTTGAGGCACCTGTGGAACACACAGGAAGAGGTTCCTAGGAGAAGCTAAAAAGCAAAGAGCCCCTCTAGGAGCTGGCTAATGCTTTGAGTGTGGGAGGAGCATGACCAGGACAAGTCTAATTGGTATCATTTCTGATTTGAAGTTGTTTATTGTCATAGTGAGTTATGGGACCCAGTGAACCTTCAGGGCTTCTCCATGGCCAACACTTTATCTTCAAAAAATTTACCCAAGAAGCATTTAGATTAAAAAAGAACTGTTAATCTCAATGTATTATCTTTTTTGGCCTTCAGTCCAATCTCATCTCCAAACTGCAGATCTTTCCAAATCAAATCTAATTATATTCCTTTCCTGCTTAAAACTTTTAAATAGATCCCCATTGCGAGGAGAAAGTCTAACTCCTTCTTATCCTCTCCTACTTATAATTACAATGTTGGTTTTTCAGTGTGAATATAAAATCTTCCAGTGAACATTTCCTAGACCCTCAGGGCCATGGCTCAGTGAAATAGAAAGTATTGTAATCAACTTTTCACCTATCTACATTACTCTCTACTAAGCAATTTGCCAGAGACTGGTATCACTTACTGATTTAGAAGGAGGTTCTGTGATGTGGAATTAAAGGCTTACTATGGGCCAGGCAATTTGAAAGAAGTTGAAACTACAATGGTCAAGTAACTGAAATATAAGCTCCAAGTTGCTTTGTTTCAATTATGTATTGTATTCTCAAGAGATTAAAATACTAAACTTAGTTTCTAGACATGCTTCCCACCATTTTTTTCCTGGATTGATTATAGAATTCTATGTGACTATACAATTGGATCCTATTTGTTGGGCAGTTTCTGCTTTCTGTTTATTCCTAAAAGGCTATTCTTTAACCTGATCACAATTTGATTTCTTATGCAAGAATGAGAAATGAGACTTTAAATTAAGAGTCAAGATGAAGGGGAGAAAGAAGGCATAAAAGCTGGGTAAGAGAAAAAACAAAAACAAAAACCATGTCTAATTTTTGCTTTTGAGTGAAATGAGCAAAAGAATAGGCTATTTGAGACATGTTAAATTTTGTCCTGTGCTGTGTAAACACATCAAGAGAAAAATGTTAATCTAATGCTAGCCACACTGTGAAAACCTGTCAATCCCAAACTATGTTCCATTTTCAAGAGATCAGAGTTTTGCATTTCTTGGAAGCATTGATCAGTGTGAGTGCAGGTCGATCAAGGCTCTTGTGTTTGCTTTTAAGTGTTAATCAATAAGATTTTATTAAAAATTTAAGGCAAGAGGGGAATGGAAAAGTGTATGGCTCTGTGCTTATGACGAAGAAGTCAAGTTGAGATCCATTCTAAAATGACTTGAGAATTTCATAATCTATGGAATGTTAGGAACCCATCTGGACAAGAGATACTGGAGATACAAGTGGTGGGCTGGGTTGGGGTGAGATTAGTGAGCATTTATTGACAATCTCCACTTTGCAAGATGAGAAACAAAGTGCCTTCCATAATGTCTGGACAAGTCAACAGTGCATCTAAGTATTCCATTAATCATTCCAATAGTTGTAGAAATAATTGTAATCATTTTAAGTGTTTTGAATAATGCCATTTAAAAATGTATATTTTTATTGTGGTAACATATACATAACATAAAATTTTCCATTCTATTTTCAAGTATCCAGTTCTATGACAGGAAATACATTCATATTGCTCTGCAACCCTCACCACCATCCCTATGTAGAACTTTTACATCTTTTCAAACTAAAATTTGATACTAATTATACAGTATCCTCTCCATTCCTTCCTCCCCTGAGTTCCTGACAACCACCATTTTCTTCATTTTTAAAATTTTCTCTATGAATTTAACTATTTTAAGTTATCTCATATTAATGTCCTTTTGTGACTAGCTTATTTCACTTATGTCCTCAAGTTTCATCATGTTGTAGATTGTGTCAGAAGTTTCTTTTAAAGCTGAGTAATATTATATTGTAAGTATATACCACATTTTGTTTGACCATTTATTCATCAATAGACATTTAGATTGCTTCCATATTTTGGCTATTGTGAATAATGCTGCTATGAATATTGTGTACAAATATCTATTCAAGTTCCTACTTTCAATTCTTTTGGGTGTATATACCCAGAAATGGAATGGTTGGATCACATGGTTATTCTATGTTTAACTTTTGAGAAGTTACCATATTGTTCTCCACAGTGTTGGCATCATTATATATTTGAACCAGCAGTGCACAAAGTTTCCTAAAAAATATTTTTAAAACTGAAGTTAACAGGAAAAACACTACAAAACTTTGGGAAGCAAAGCTGGGACACAAAAAGCCAAGTGGAAGAAAGTTAACCTGTTTTATTCTCCCTTTTTAATACTATAAACCAAAGAGTTTCTATGGAAAATGGGGTCCTGGGACACCAGTCAGGGCCTGGGACTGCAGCCTGGAGCAGCCTCTATCACTCATGTCAGTGCACCTTACAAATATTATCATTTTTCATGGGAGCTAGTATAAGAAAAAAGTTAGGAGACACTGCTCCAAACCAGCAAACTATAGGGTTAAAGTCAGGATTAAAATAGAGAGAGAATGCAAAAGCATAAAAGATTAATTCAACAAAAGTATTTGTTGAACATCTGCTCTGTTCCAGGGCCCAGGAAGATAGTGGGGATACTGTGGGGTAAGTAAAACAGAAATGTACTTTCAAAGAGCTCAGGTATAAGTAAATAAACAGTTATGATATAGTTTGTAAAGTAATCTCTTGGGGGACAGAGGATAGCAGTGGAGGAGAAACTACAAGTCAACCACCAGTTCATGCCCATTCAGATCTTGAGATTTAAAGAGAGATTTCTCTCAACTCTTCTCATTTTCCATGCCACAGGAGGGAAATGTAATACCAGCTTCTTATTTTGTTGAATGTGGATGCTCAAGGTAAACTGGACATGTCAGGAGGCAAATGAACTCTCTGGAATGAATAGAGTTGCTTGTTCAAACTTTTAGAAATAATGTTTGATGGATCGAGTGTGATGACATAAGTGCATCGAGTGTGATGCATTACAAAGAAAAGAATAATTATAAAAACTCAAAGCCATCATCTTTGAGGATTACTTCCTACATCTCAGCTTCTTATACTCTGGATTTAGTATTTCTTATGAGAGCACTTATCACATAGTTCTATTGTGGTTGTCTAATTATTTACCTGACTTTCACATTTGATTCTAAGTATCACAGAGACAGACATTTTACCTAGGAATCTTTGTTGGGTGAATCAGTGAACAAAAAGAGAACTACAAAATAACTGGGACCATTTATGTAAAGTGACCAAGATACCTACAACAACCTGGAGACATCGCTCTTGCAAAGTAGACATCAAATCTCCATTGTTGGGAATTCTATAGAATGGTGACATGGTTCTACCACAGTTCTACTATAGCATAGGACTTTCTAAAATATTTCTTAGAGTTTTCCTCTCCCCCACACCCAGATAATCAATATGTGACTGAATGTCTATACAGATGGCAACCGTCTGAGTTCATTTTGTCATTGTATTTTTTACTAAGTGGGTATAATCTAACAAATCAGACACAAAAATACTTACACACTTCCACTGGTGTCATTTTAAGATACTACTATTATAACTAGCACAATCATTTTTATTTTCCATTTGATTGCTTATATCATACATATCTTTAATTGAGGTAGAAGAGTGATAGAAAGATCTTATTTTAGTTTTTACATCTTTAACTAGAAGTGAGATTCTTTCTCAAATGTTGATAAAGTATGTTTTAGAACAGTGGTCAGCAAACTATGGCTCGCGAGCCACATGCGGCTCTTTGGCCCCTTGAGTGTGGTTCTTCCACAAAATACTACAACCTGGGCGAGTCTAGTTTGAAGAAGTGGTATTAGAAGAAGTTTAAGTTTAAAAATTTGGCTCTCAAAAGAAGTTTCATTGCTGTACTGTTAATATTTAACTCTGCTGATTAATGAGTTTGCCAACCAATGTCATAGAAGAATTTTGGAAATGTGGGATGAGGACTTTGGTGACAAACATTTTTATCTGAAATGTTGTAAGAGCATACATATCCTGATGGGAACAGGATAAATAATTTTTTTTAACTCAGAGCAACAGTATTCCAATCAGGCTGAAATTCTGGGAAGCTCTGGAAATGCCCAAAGCAAACTGCCATATGTCATTTCTGGATCCTAGATACAAGAGCTTGGTTGCTAAGAAGATGATGCCTTCTCCCCTTTGCCACACTCATCTGATGCCAGAGCGACAGGGAGTTGATGTAAGCAGAGCAGGGATCTAACAATGTCAACTGTGCTGACATCATCCTCGCTGTGCAGGGCTGATGGGAATGCGGAATATCAAACATCATATCAAGGGCAGTGACCAGGTGCGACTCATTTCCCTGGAGAAGTGGGAGGGAGGGAGAGGGCAGGATTATCTCACACTAACACAGCCTTTCACACTGAGCTAAAAGAAGCAAAACATTGTTCTCTCATTTTTCTACAAGAAACACTTTGTATTCTATCTAGTCCTATGTGTTCAGGATAGAATTGAGCATTTCAACATCATAATATATCTAAATACACATTCCTTAGGATCACTTATTTTTATATTACACTTGAGGCCCTGGGCATGGATTTGTGCACTGGTGAGGTCCCTTGGCCTGGCCTATGGGGATTGGCCAAAACCAGCACTCCGACATCCACCGAGGGGTCCCAGATTGCAGGAGGGTGGTCCTCGGGTGATGCATGCTAGAACTGGGCTCCCTCCTGTCTTCTTCCAATATTATGTCACTTTCTCTCTGTGTCTGTCTCGCTTCTTTCATCTCACTTTACCCTAAGTTTGGCAGTAACTGACAACTTGTGGGCAGTTAGCTGCAAAATGTAATTATTTTAGCAAACAGGATTTACTTAGCCTGGAATCCAGTCGGCCTAAGGCAGTGGTCTGCAAACTGTGACTGAGGTTTGCTGCTCTGTTGACTAATGAGTTTGCAGACCACTGGCCTAGGGGACTCGATTCCTGCTCAGTATCACAGGCTTCCACTTAGGCCCTTCTGCCCAGGTGAAGTCCTGTGGCCTTGGGAGCCTCCTTCTTCGCATCCTAGCTGCTTCTTTTCCTCCTTCCCTCCCCAGAGGTTGCCCACTGGTGCTACTGTCTGCCTGAAAGGAGGGAAGCCAAGGCCAGTTTCCCCACTGAGAATGGTAGTGGGGAAACTCACTGCCTTCACTGGAAATCGGTATGAAGTGGATGGGCTGGCGGAGGCAACAAATTTTGGGGCCACAGCCAGTAGGTCCTGCACATCTCCTCATCTAGCTAATCTAGTCGAAAAGTTTCTGTAAGGGACAGATCTATGACATCTGCAATGGGCTAGAGATCCAGTGAGGAGCCATACTGGAAGTGGGGAGCCAATGGACAAGAGGCCAGGTGCATGGATTCATGTACCTGTGAAGTTCCTCAGCCTGACCTGTGGGGATCAGGCCAAAACCAGCTCTCTGACATCCCCCTAAGGGTACCACATTGTGAGAGGGCAATTCTTGGGTGATGCACCCCAGAATCGGGCTCCCTCCTTTTTGATTCTGGGTGTGTCACCTGAGAACTGCTGCTGGCAAGTGACCACAACTCAGTAGCTCCTGTGTTGAGCATCTACTCCCTGGTGATCAGTGCATATTATAGCTACTGGCCGATAGGCTGGTCAGCCAGTCAGCTGGTTGCTTAGGCTTTTATATAAAAAGATAAGCCCACTATGAGAGCAATTTAAATTCAGAATTTTGCTTTTTTCTATTTTCCCTTCGGGAACCACCCAGTGAACTGTACATATATGACTGAATTGAAAAGGAATTGAACAAAAGAGCATTCTATAGGGCTGAAGATAGTGCTTTGGGATTGCTAAATGAGTAAAGTACTTGCCAAAACTGGTTTGGCTCAGTGAATAGAGGGTCAGCCTGCAGACTGAAGGTCCCGGGTTTGATTCTGGTCAAGGGCTGGAAGAAAGTGGGAAATGAAGGGGCTATAAGAAGGGAGGGCCTATCCATGTGTTTCCATCAAGCAAGAAGCTCAGTGCAGGAGGCAGCTGATCGCTGTTTCTCTCACCGATGTTTCTAACTCTCTATCCCTCTCCCTTCTTCACTGTAAAAAATCAATAAAATATTTTAAAAAATGAGTAAGGCACTTTAGTATTATAGCAGAGTATACTGCTTGGTGCAGGGGGAGGGATACAGGTGAATGCTTCTCAGCTGAACAATACAAAAATACTGTAAGTTTTTGAGCATGGATGTCAATGCATAGGTTCTCACCACTTTATGAAATTATGTATCACTTGCCTTTAAGGGCTGGTGAGCAGTGAAACTAAGTAAAGTAATCATGTTGGTGTTAATGAAGGTACTGTTTTCACAAAATCTGTTTATTTGGACCATTTTATTAGGATGATTGGGGAAGGGCAATTAAGTTGAAAGGAATGTACATCAAAGCAGTAAAAAATCCTTCTTCGTCCAAAGATTTAGTGTTTAATAGCAAGGCAAGAAGTATAATAAACTGAACTGTTGTTGTACTCTTTTCAAAATGATCTCAGTGAGGCCCTCGCCAGCTTCACTCAGTGTATAAAGTTTTGGCCTGCAGACTGAAGGGTCCTGGGTTCCATTCTGGTCAAGGACACATGCCTGGGTTGAAGGCTTGATCCCCATTGGGGGCATGCAGGAGACAGCTGATCAATAATTCTCTCCCATCATTGATGTTTCTATCTCTCTCTCCCTTTTCCTTTCACTCTAAAATCAATAAAAATATATAAAAAAAGATCTCAGTGGATTGTGTCATTCTGTGGAGTACTAATTTATCTATGTCTTGTGCCAGCCATAACACAAAGAACTGAAGAACAATGATTACTGTTATTTTGTACTCAATGCTAAAAAAAAAATAGTAGTAACATTTATACCTCCATTCATTGTGTTTGGTAAAATTACATATCCATGACAGATTGTTAAACATTGGAATTGATGTACAGTTGTGACTGGTATAGATTGAACAGCATAGAAACAGAAAGGTGTGTTTCAGATCAATCTATAGGGTAGCACTTGTGCAATATTGATGGTGCTGGAGGCAATGGGAGGGGGAGAATGGGGAAAGGGAAGGGAATGATATGTAGAATGACATAAAAAAAATCCAGGTTGTTGTTATGAGATAATAAGTAAGTTGATAAGAGAAATCAAAGAATGTTATTATGTTCCTAGAAGGCATCTTAAATGTCTGAAGCAGATGTTGAGAAATGTAGAACAAATTTACATTTCATTTCCTCTTCTTTGAAATTTATGGGGAAGGGATTTCTCTGATTATCTGCTTCCAAACACAATTCCTAATACAGGGAAATTAAAATTCACATAGTTGTTGATAGTAATGTTTGATGTTGACAGTGATTATAATAATGACTGAGTGAATCTGTGCAATCTAAAGAAGTCATCCTCAAACTGGCTCCTAGGATCCCATATTCTAGGTAACTGAAGAGTTTCCATCACAGTATTCCCTGGATCAGAACTGCTAATAAAGTCTACTCATATTTTCTCCTTCCACTGCCAGAAGTACCTACCCAATAGTTGTCATGGGTCCTCTTCAGGGTGACATAGTATGCCCTCTAAGAAGGAAGTAGAAAAGGTAAAAATAGCCCGAGCAGGTTTTGTTCAGTGGATAGAGCATTGCACACTGAAGGGTCCTGCGTTCAATTCCAGGGCATGTAACTCAGTTGCAGGTTCCTCCCAGGCCTGGGCCCTGGTTGGGGTGTGTGCAGGAGGCAACTAATTCATGTGTTCTCTCACATCAATATTTCTCTCTGTCTTTCCCTCTTTCTTTCACTCTCTCTAAAAATCAATGGAAAAATATCCTTGAGTGAGGATTTAAAAAAAAGTGTAAAAAGAGATATGAATTTATTATTCTTGAGCTAGAATATTACTTCAGCTGAGAGAATATGGTTAACACTACTTATAAATCATGCGGACTACGAGATATCTTTTTCTTCTCTACCCCACAAAGAGAAAATAGCATTCCTTATCACCAATGGATAGAACAACACTGTAGCATGTCTCCCTTTGGGAGGGGGTTCAATCATAATACTCAGCTTGAGATGTAAAGGAACAATTTAATACATATAAGGGGGCAATTTTCACAACTGTGCAGGAAATTTTTCAGGTTTTGTTTGGAAAATGTATGACTGGTGGCCATGCTTACTTTTTTTTTTTGAAGAAAGATATAGTAATTGCTTTTTCAGGTAATAATATTTAGTGAAGATAACTCCTGTTTACACCAAATGTAAAATAAGAATTTAGGGTTCTTGAAACGTTACTGAGCTTGAAATGCAAAACAGAATCAAAAGAGTGCTGCTTATTTTTTTGTTGACTCTAGAGGGTTATATAACTATTATTTGTGCCCTTCTATTATTTTATGATAGACTTCTGAAATAAAGCATTGTTATTAGAATTAGGCTTATTTGTCTTGAAAAACTCTTCTGCCTTTGAGATTTGGGGAATTTATATGAAATAAAAAAGGAGGTGAATTTGCTATATGTATACTAAAACTGCTGTCACAAACAGGTTTCAAAATACAGTGATTTAAACCAGACAGAGTTTATTTCTCTTATAATAGTGTCTCATAATTTCTCTGAAATAATACAGAATCATAAGGTGGCTCTGCCAAACTCAGCTTTACGCTTTCACCTCTGGATCTCAGAGAGCAGTTCCTTTTCTCTCCATCACTCAGACAGTTGATAGGAAGAAGGAAGGTGTCAGGGAGTGCATGCCCAATTGTTTTAAAAGGAAGATATGGAAGAGAAACATATAACTTCTGATATTGTACGGGCCAGAGTCAGTAGTATGGACATATTCCCTTGAAATAAAGTTTAAGAAAGGTCATTTACTCAAGTAAAATTATTTCTATGGAATAAAGGGAGAACAGATATTGAGGACAATTAACAGTTACCCACAAGGCCTTGTTGCCTTGCCTGAGATCCCTGGATTTGGAAGATGTAGAGAGATAGAAAGGAACACTACTATAGAGCCCTTTAAGACACCTTTATAGCCTAGAACAGTGGTCGGCAAACTCATTAGTCAACAGAGCCAAATATCAACAGTGCAACGATTGAAATTTCTTTTGAGAGACACATTTTTTAAACTTAAACTTCTTCTAATGCACTTCTTCAAAATAGACTTGCCCAGGCCATGGTATTTTGTGGAAAAGCCACACTCAAGGGGCCAAAGAGCCACATGTGGCTTGTGAGCCACAGTTTGCCAACCACAAGCCTAGAACAATCACTCTTACCTAAAGGGGCGCAGTAAGTTTGTGTCTCTTTCAGTATCCAGAGGAAGAGTACCTATATAAGGAAGTAGTAATGAATGATACCAAGAGGCATTGTTTCATCTGCTGACTTCCATGAGAATGATTGTGAAATGTGTCTTCAAAATTCTCTTAGCATACCTGGCAGGGACATGCATGTTCTCAAGAGAGGCTAAGGAAGCCTAGCTTTAGCCAGAAGATATTAACAGGCATAGTCAACAGACTTGGAAGCTGAGAAATAAGGAGAATGGAGACTTTGAGAATGTTAATATGAGAGGCTAATGAACAGAAATATGTATTATAGAATACTAGAGGTCCAGTGCATGGAATTCGTGCATTTTGGGTGGAAGTATCTGTCCCTCAGACCAATCTTCACCCTCTCCAATCTGGGACATCCATCTCACAATCCAGGACTGCTGGCTCCCAACTGCTTGCCTACCTGCCAGCCTGATTGCCTCTAATGGCTTCTGCCTGCCAGCCTGATCACCCCCTAACCATTCCCCTGCCAGCCTGATCAATGCCTAACTGCTCCCCTGCAGGCCTGGTTGCCCCTAAATCTCCTTCCCTGCAGGCCTTGTCACTCCTAAGTGCTCTGCCTTGCCATCCTGGTCACCCCTAACTGCCCTTCCCTGTCGGTCTGGGTCCCTTCCAACTGCTCTCTCCTGCAGACCTTATTGCCCAAAGCTGCCCTTCCCTGATGGCCATCTTGTGTCCACATGGGGGTGGCCATCTTTGACCACATGGGGAAGGCCATCTTGTGTGTTAGAGTGATGGTCAATTTGTATATTATCTCTTTATTAGATAGGATAAGAGCCTTGGGGACATTGGTCTGTATCCTATGGGATCTGCAGTCAAGAATTCTGGGAGTTCTATTTGAGGGCTTCCAAAAAGCAAGAAACTAGAAGAAACTAGCAATATCCATAGCTCTATGAATAGGGTAGAACTACCAGGTTGGGTCAAAGACTTTTACTTGAAGCCACAGATTCTTTCTGCTCTGCAAGTTGACACCTTAAAGGGGAAAGGGCATGTTAATCTCATTAGGGGAAGTTGTAGGCAGGGATGATGACTTCTCACAGAACATGTTCATTGAAGTAATATGAATGAATACTAGACCTTCAGTGTTGGAGATTTTGGAATATAATCCACATATAAGATGACTGGTATGCAAAGCTGTACCAGAAAAGAGTTGGCAATGAGTTGATTCTTTAGAAAAAGCTAAATAAAGTGGAGGCAATACTTTAGCTAATGTAACTGGTTCCTTAGGGGTCCCACTGTTGCTCAGAGACTGTCATATGTTCTGCATAATTTAAAGATGTGTGGGGTGTGCCACAATGTTTTTTGTTTGTTTGTTTGTTTGTTTGTTTGTTTTGTTATTGTTGTTGCTAATCCTTACCCAAGGTTTTTTCCCCCATTAATTTTTAGAGAGAATGGAAGGGAGGAAACGCGGGAGTAGGGGAGGGAGGGAGGGAGAGTGGGAAGGAGGAAGAGAGAGAGAGAGAGAAACATTGATGTGAGAGAGACATCAATTGGTTGTCTCCCACACTTTTCCTGACCAGGGTTTGGGATGAATCTGCAATCCAGGTATATGGCCTTGATCAGGAATCAAACCTGAGACCCAGAAGTGCTCTAGACCAATGCTCTAGCTACTATGGATAGGGCACACAATAGTTTTAGTTAAAAACCATGCTGTTGTGAAAAATTTCAGGGCTTCATTAACCTTGGAAAAGTCAAAGGTCCATGGCTACAAATCGGAAGCATGGTCTGCAGCTTTGGTGGTGGAGGTTGGTAAGGCAGGATATAAATTGGAAGAGAAGTTAAGGGTGATACACATGGAACCAACAGTTAATCCAGAAGATTCTCTTGGCTCAAGTTGTCATAAGGCCTTCCTGGAATCGTCTTACAATGTCAGAAGTCACTGAGTCTCCAAAACTTGTAAGGAGTGAATTCTTACATTGACACTAAAATAGATCCCTTGAGCATGACCTGTTCCTAATCTGGGTATTTGGTTTCATGGCCATAGCCAAATCAGTGTTCCTGGCAATCTACCCTCTGCAAAGATACAAAGAAAAAATGGTTCCCCACGTAAGTATAAATTTTTTAATACACAGGCCCACTAGTTTCATTGCTAAGACAATAGTAAACTCAATGTATAATTACTAAAGGATTTATCAGTATTTGCTCAAATGTTTACAGTACTAGTATAGTTCCATTTTTGTAGCAACAGAGTTGTATCAAAATGATATGCAAGTGGCTGCCTTTTGTTTATTAAGGTAGTGTTATGATGGTATTTGACCAAGAGACTCAAAGTATCCACCTCCAGATCTTTACTGGACATTCTCACCTAAGAAGTGTTCAAGAAATATTTGAACAAAGAAAGAAAATCATGGAAAAGTAACATATATGTTACTTTTAAACTACACTGAAAAACTTGGGTGCATTTACCTGCACTCTTTTATGTAAGCAATATATATGAATGGCCTAAAACCAAATAAACTGAAAAGCCTAGTTGCTTTATTTTCACCTCCGAGCTAAAATTTTGTCTTGGATATTATAATTCAGGCCTCATATACCCTTGAGGAGCAGAGGGGAATGAGAGGTTGAGAGACCTAAGTAAGTGAATAAATGTATGAATATTAAACCTCTAAATTCCTTGGAAAGTAAGTGTCCAAAGAGAATCTGAAGGCCATTCCTAATTAATTTTGAAAATTGCAATACTTGGAGCTGAGTTCCAGTGTGTATACTCTTATCTGACCAATTTAGATCTGTCCATTTCCTATTTGAGGGTATGGAAGAAGATGTGAAATGAAGGGGATATAATAAGGGAGGGCCTATCCATGTGTCTCCATCAACCAAGAAGCTCCTTAAAGAGCCCAGTAATTGCCTCATTCTCTCCAGAATAAAGAACAAAAAGTTTATTGATTTTTATAGAGAGAGGAAGGGAGAGAGAGAAACATCAATGTGAGATTGCATCACTGATTGGCTACCTTCTCCATACTTCCTACTCGGTTCGTACCCACAACCTGGGCATAAGCCCTGATTGGGAATTGAACTAGCAACTTTTTGGTGCATGGGACAATGCCTAGTCAACTGAGTCACACAGGCCAGGGCTCTCCTGGAATTTTATGTTGTTCTTGGCATAATGTAAATTTGAGAAATAGGCCCTATTTGTTGGGTATTTCCTATTGAAAATTCTGCCATTACAGTGTTTATGCTTCTGGCTTTAGCTGGGCTCATTATAGGATAGATTCAGTGGATGAATTTTGAGAAGGGGTGAATGGAAAATACTTGGGGCCTCACCAACAGAAATAGTGTGTGGCTCAAATTCTTTCAGCAATGTCAACAGCATTATGTAAAGCAGAACCCAGAATTTGCATGATTGTGGACATTGCTGTGGGACCAGATCAAGCTATTCTTTTTCTTTTTATTTTTTTTACTACCTGGGGTGATTTCTGTACATATGCTTTAAATAGCTTATTGTTTTTCTCAGAGGACCCTTTAAGTTATTTAGGTATTAGTTCCCTGATATGTTTTTCAATATATTCTTTATTTTACAAAATTAATTTTGTTTTAAATCCTATATCTTCTAAAATGCACGCTTTTGCTGTCTGGGGATATAGTTTTCTATTTGGCACCTCCATTTTGATTGAAGGATCAAACAATAAAGGCTCATCTATGTACAAAGGATAATTTATTATTTATTCAAGTCAAAGATATGTAGCTTTTTGCAGTGTGTGGGAAATGGAAGGACTGAATATCTACCCCATCTGATTGATAGTTATATTAAAGTTTGTAGTCACTTAAATAAGTCCCCTTGGATTGATGTTTTCCTTGATATATTATTTCAGTAACTTTTTGGTATTTATATTTTACTGCTTGTCCTGCTATATTTTTAAATTCTGTCCACCAAAGAATCACAACAAGAATATTTTTAAAAGTATTTATTCATTTTAGAGATAGAGAGGAAGAGAGAGAAAAAGAGAGAAGCATTGATTTGTTGTTCTACTTATTTATGTATTCATTGGTTGATTCTTGTATGTGCCCTGACCTGAGATCAAACTCCCAATTTTGGCATAGCAGTACGATGCTCTAACCATCTTACTACATGACATGTGGCAGGAATATTGTTATAAAATGTGAGTTGAGTCTATGTTTTGAAAAATAATATTTAAAAAACTATGTTTTTGAAAATTACGTGCTTCTTATAATTAAATATTGACATTTAAAGTCCTAGATTAATGCATTGATCTTCCTCCAGTGACTGAAAAAAATTACTTTAGGCAATCTTATTTAACATAATTAGTTTCTTGCATACTGAGAAGTAAGAAACAATATAATCTAGTATTCCAATTTGGAACTGAATGGTCAGACAGACCAACACCAAGCTATGAGTTTCTCTTTATCAAAGATAGATCAATTTTTCTAGGTTGAAGGATCCATTATTGTTTTACATTTTTGAATACCAGTCCATCATTGATCATTAGAGGATACTTCCTATTTATTGATTTGAGAGAAAGAAAGAGAAATGTTGATTTCTTTTGCTACTTATGTATTCATTGGTTGATTCTTTTTTTAAAATATATATTTTTTAAATTTATTCAGAGAGAATGGAAGAGAGAGAGACAGATAGAAACATCAATGATGATAGAGAATCATTGATTGGCTGCCTCCTGCATGCCCCACACTGGGCATTAAACCCACAACCTGGACATGTGCCCTGACTCAGAATCCAACTGTGACCTCCCTGTTCATAGGTAGATGGTCAACCACTGGCCAGGTACATTGGTTGATTCTTTTTTTTTAATTTTTATTAATTTTTTATACATATCTCCCCATTGCCCTCATTCCCTCCCAGGCATACCCCAACCCCCCAGTTCATTGGTTATGCTTATATGCATGCATACAAGTCCTTTGATTGATCTCTTATCTAGCTCACCTAACTTTAATCTTCCTGCTGTAATTTCACAGTCTGTTTGAAGCTTTACTGTCTCTGTATCTATCCTTTTGTTCATCAGTTTATAATGTTCTTTATTATCCACAAATGAGTGAGATCATGTGATGCTTCTCCTTCATTGACTGGCTTATTTCACTAAGCATAAGGCTCTCCAGTTCCAACCAGGTTGCTGCAAATGGTAAGAATTCCTTCTTTTTAATGGCAGCATAGAATTCCATTGTGTAGATGTACCACAGTTTTCTGATCCACTCATCTGCTGATGGGCACCTAGGCTGTTTCCAAATTGTAGCTATTGTAAATTGTGCTGCTATGAACATAGGGGTGCATAAATCCTTTCTGATTGGTGTTTGTGATTTCTTAGGATAAATTCCTAAGAGTAGGATTACAGGGTCAAATGGGAGATCCATTTTTAGTTTTTTGAGGAAACTCCATACTGTTCTCCACAGTGGCTGCACCAGTCTGCATTCCCACCAACAGTGCACAAGGGTTCTTTTTTCTCCGCATCCTCGCCAACACTTGTCTTTTGTTGATTTGTTGATGATTGCCATTCTGACAGGTGTAACATGGTATCGCATTGTCGTTTTGATTGCATCTCTCAGATGATTAATGACTTTGAACATGTTTTCATGTGTCTCTTGGCCTTCCTTCTGTCATCTTTTGAAAAGGTTCTATTTAAGTCCGTTGCCCATTTTTTTATTGGATCGTTCATCTTGGTTGATTCTTATATGTGCCCTGAGGGGATCAAATTCACAATCTTGGTGCATCAGTATGATGCTCTAACCAATTGAGATACCAAGCCAGACCTTTTTCAACTATTTTTAATATCTTCTATTTAGTATCTAGATACCAAAAGTAACCTGTTGTTTTCCCTGTCAACATTTATACTCTTAAAAAATTCCTGAGTCTCGCCCTAGCTGGTTTGGCTCAGTGGATAAAGCATCGGCCTGTGGATTGAAGGGTTCTGGGTTGATTCTGGGCTTGATCTCCAGTAGGGAGCATGCAGGATGCAGATGATCAATTATTCTCTCTCATTATTGATGTTTCTGTCTCATTCTTCCTTTCCCTTCCTTTCTGAAATCAACAAATATTAAAAAAATTCCCTAGTCTTCAAATTCAGGTTGAAATAATAATAACTTGATTTTACAACATTAAAGGTACTTTAAAATGTACTCATTTAAAAATAAAATAAAATGATCCATTGGAGGTATCTTTAAAATGAGTCTGTGATTGATGGTTTTCACAGTGTCCAGTCCTATCCAAATAGAAGTGCTGAGTACCGCACCCTGTATACTGCTACCAATTAGCTTTTGGGTATCATTCTGTACACCATTTATTTCAGGGCCTTACACATGTTCTGGAGAGATCCATGCCTGAATGTTCAGGTGGAAACCAGTTAAGTCTTAAGTTAAAATTAGATATGAGCAAAGTTCAGGATGTCATGTAGGACCTTACTTGACAGCCTGAGTAGAATACAACTTGGACTTCAGCATATGTGTTGTGCTAAGTTGAATGGCTACAGGCAATGTGCAGATGTGGGTTTGACTCCCATGTGGATTCCCTTTAAAGGTGGACTGTGGCCCTATCCACATTTGCTTAGTGGGTAGAGTGTCAGCCCAAGGATTGAAGGGTCCTGGTTTCAATTCCAGTCAAGGGTATTACCTTGGTAGTATGTTTGATCCCTGGCCCTGGTCAGGGCATGTTCAGGAGGCAACCAATAGCTGTTCTCTCTCATATTGATGTTTATCTTTCTTTGTCTCTCCCCTTTCCTTCCACTCTCTCTAAAAGTCAATGGAAAAATACCCCTGGGTGGGGATTAACAACAACAAAAAATAAAGGTGGGCTGTGCACAACCTCCTGTTGTAGCTGAGTATTGATTACTGTTGGCATGTCAATTGGAAGGAATGACATCAGCTGTAAAGACTGGCTTCAATCACCCTGGAGAATTGGCTGTGCAGAGGCCCACTTCATGGAGCAGGACTTACTTCAGCATGACTCTTTTACTTACTGAGTTCCACCTTGAGTGTGTTACTTGTGAAAGTGTTGAATAGTGTTTCAACATGGTCTGAAGCTGTCCACTGAGTGTGTGGCTCTGGGTGAAGGCCAAGGTCAGCCACCACCTGTGTTCTGCCCAGGGCCACCAGGCATGAGCTACAAAGCAATATGCAGATGACAGGTACTTGTTTTGGGCTTGAAGATATGCAGCAGAGGACAAGCTATGAACCAAGGTTTGGGATCACTCAGTGAGCAGTATGGGTGATTTGTATGGAAAAGTCACTGAAACAGCTTGAGTGGGTCCATAAGTTGAGTGGGATGGGGTCTCAGAGAATTACCAGGGTGGCATACAGTGTGAGCCAGGTTGATGGAGTCTCAGATATGGCATCCATCCGCTGGCTTTGTTGGGGAAGGGTTCATCTTGTGTATGGAGTAAATTGATGGTCCAGTTTGTATTGAAAAGACTGTCTTTAGCCCGTTGTGTGTTCTTGCCTCCTTTGTCAATTTAATTAACTATAAAGTTTTGGACTTACTTCTGGGCTCTCTATTCAATTCCATTGATCTGTTTGCTTGTTTTATGTAGTGCCATGATATTTTGATTTACAGTGGTACCTTGAGATATGAGTGCCCTAACATACTAGATTTTTGAGATACGAGACATCGAGCGAGTGATTTTTTGCTTTGAAATACGAGTAACATTTGAGATACGAGTAATCAACTCGAGTGTCCCATAGTTTCCCATGCCTCAGTCAGTGTGCTTGTTTACCTTGTTGTCAAAGCATCTTTTGTGCATTTACCTACTTTATCACATTTCTTTTTATAACCATGGGTCCAAAGAAAGCGAGTGGAAAGTTCAGTGCTCAGAAGAGGATGATGTCTATTGAATTAAAGTGTGAAATCATAGAAAAATATGAGCAAGGTGTGCGAGTGGCTGACTTGGCGAGGCAATACGGGCGTAGTACTTCAATGATATGCACTGTGCTTAAACAGAAGGAGTCGATAAAGGGTATAACGCCAGCTAAAGGCGTTACAATAATTTCTAAGCTCCGTATCTCTCTCCATGAAAAGATGGAGAATCTACTGATGGTGTGGGTGATGGAGAAGCAGCTTAAAGGAGATACATTAACACAGGGAATCATATGTGAGAAGGCACGAGTGATTTACGGTGATTTGCTAGAGCAGACCCTGCACACTTCCATAGACGAAGCATAGAAAGAGTCATTTAAAGCCAGTAGAGACTGGTTTGATAACTTCAGGAAAAGGTCCGGCATTCACTCCATCATCAGGCATGGTGAGGCAGCAAGTTCGGATGTGAAGGCAGCTGAGGATTACCTCAAAACTTTTTCCAAACTGATAGAAGCCAAAGGATATATCACCCAGCAAGTCTTCAACTGTGACGAGACAGGGCTTTTCTGGAAGAAGATGCCGAATAGGACTTACATAACGGCAGAGGAGAAGGCGATGCCAGGCCACAAACCCATGAAGGACAGACTAACTCTTGCACCCTGCGCCAATGCGAGTGGTGACTGCAAGATCAAGCCTCTGCTCATATACCATTCGGAAAACCCCAGAGTCTTTAAGTCACATAAGATTTTAAAAGATAAACTGCAAGTTATGTGGAGGGCAAACCCGAAGGCATGGGTCACCAGGCAGCTCTTTGTGGAGTGGGTAAACCTGGTTTTCGGCCCTTCTGTTAAGAAATATCTACAGGAAAACAACCTAACCATGCAAGCCCTCCTTGTCCTCGACAATGCTCCTGCTCATCCACCGAACCTCGAAGATGAACTCCTCGAAGAGTTCAAGTTTATAAAGGTTGTCTACCTACCTCCCAACACTACTCCTCTCCTGCAGCCCATGGATCAGGAGGTGATTTCTAATTTTAAAAAGCTGTACATCAAGCACCTCAAAGCTGCTTTGAGGTGACAGAGAACACAAACCTCACCCTTCGAGAGTGATCAGGCCTGGCTGGGTGTTACAACCAGGACTTTGACCTCTGCATGGAAGAAGCTGTGGCCTGAGGCCGTAGCCAAAAGGACCTTCGAAGGATTCGAACCCGAGGTGCCAGTGGAGGAGGAGATAGTGTCTCTGGGAAAATCCATGGGCCAGGTGGTGGATGAGAGAGACGTGAATGAGCTCATCGAGGAGCACTCTCTGGAACTCACCACGGAGGAGTTACAAGAGTTGCAGTCTCAGCAACATGCGGAGGTTCTCCAAGAAATTGGTTTCGAAGAGGAGCCAGCGGTGAGATAAAGGAGATCTGAGGAATGTGGGAGAGGGTGTCACACTTCGTGGAAAAGAAACACCCCGAAAAATTTGCTACTGGTCGTGCATTGGAGCTGTTCAATGAAGCTTGCCTCACCCATTTCAGAAAGATTCTGAAAGGGAGGAAGAGTCAAACCTCGTTGGACACTTTTTTTTTTTTTGAAATTGGCCAAAAATGCAAAGACCAGTAGCAATTAAGTTCAGTGAAGATTAGTTAAGTTACATTCAGTTTAGGGATAAAATGTAGCATGAAGAGTGTAACAGGTAGGTAAATATACTTTATAGAACCAGTTTATTCCTTACATTCTCTTTTATTATTTTTTATTCAATATTTGTCATTTATAAATACATTTTTCTTATTCAAAAACACGTAACAAGAGCAATTGGGGTGGCATTTTGGGGGCTGGAACGGATTAACGGCATTTCAATTGATTTCAGTAGGGAAATTTGCTTTGAGATACGAGCAACTTGATATATGAGCAAGGTTACGGAATGAATTAAACTTGTATCTCGAGGTATCACTGTATATGGTTTTGTAGTATAATTTGATATTAGGTAGTGTGATACCTCTAACTTTGTTTTTCTTTCTCAAGGTTGCTGAGGCTATTTAGGGTCTTTTGTAGTTCCAATAAAGTTCTGGGATATTTGTTCTAGACCTGTATGATATGCTGTTGGTATTTTAAAAGGAATTGCATGAAGTCTATAGATTGATCTAGGTTGTATGTATATTTTAATAATGTTTATTCTAAACATCTATGAACATGTTATATGCTTCCATTTATTTATATCTTCACATTAGTAAAGAATTTCCTGAGAAAGAAGTCTTTATAAGATATATATATATATATATATATATATATATATATATATACTCCCTGCTGAATACCAAATTCTAGAAATACATTAACTTGAATATATATCCTGGATTTCCTTTTTTCTATTCCCCCCTAACTTTCTGGAACAATGAAGTACTAAGACAGGCAAACTGGTGACATTCTCAGGGATCTGCTAGTCTCTGGGAATCTATTGGAGTGAGTCATGTGCAAGATTGTACACATGCTCAGATTTCTTTTCTTGCAGCTAGGAAAAGTGACCACCATCAGAGGAAAAGATTGTTTTGTTGTGAGCTTTCTGGAAATATTTGGTTTTGGGTTCCAGGAGGAAAATTTATTCACAGAGCCTGCACATGCTCTTAGGGAGGCTATCCTTCTCTACTGGCCTGACAAGCCTACTCTCAGTCTTTGCAATGGAGAAAGAACCTGCTATCAGAGATATGTTCTCTCCCTGGCTTGATGTGGTATTTACTTGACTTGATTTGGCATTTATTTGACTTGATATTTTTTTTTACTCTGAATCTACATAGAACCCTCATTTGGTGGTCCTGTCTGTCCCTGGAAAATAAATATGGATAGCATGACCTGTGTGGCTGCTAAAGTAACAGCCTATCTAATAAAATAGTAATATGCAAATTGACCATACCTCCACTATACCCACAAGACACATCTACCAACCATACCCACCAGTCATGCCCACTAGCCAATCAGAGCAAGTGCAAATTAACCCAACCAAGATGGCTACCGAGCAGGAGGGAGGCCGGGTTGACCCTGGCTATGGAGAAAGCCAAGCTTTCCACACACCCTGGCAGGCCCAGGCTTCTGCTTAAGGCACAAAATTTCAATGGTTGTGTGAGCAGAAGGCTTGGCTCCACTCCAGGCTACAAAGTCAATTGTAGAAGGTAAATAAACCCAAGATACCACTGCCTCTGCTTGGGTCGCTGGGGGGTGTAGCCAGCCTGCAAACTACCACAGGCCTTGCCCAGGCCACCCCACACCCCAAGGGGACACTCACTCTGATCCAGTACACCCTTCAGGGCAAACCAGCTGGCCCCCACCCATGCACCAGGCCTCTATCCTATCTAATGAAAGAGTAATATGCAGAATGACCATCACTCCAACACACAAGATGGCTGCCCCCATGTGGTCTAAAGATCCTGCCCACTTGTGGAAACAAGATGGCCACCACAAGATGGCCAGCAGGGGAGGGCAATTGGCAGACCTACAAGGGAAGGCAGTTGGGGGTGATCAAACCTGCAGGAAGGGCAGTTGTGGAGGACCCAGACCTGCAGGGGAGGGCAGTTAGGGGTGACCAGGCCCACAAGGGAGGGCAGTTAGGAGCAAACAAGCTGGCAGGGGAGTGGTTAAGGGGTGATCAGGCTGGTAGGCAGAAGTGGTTAGGGGCAATCAGGAAGGCAGGCAAGTGAGCAGTTGGGAGCCAACAATCTTGGATTGTGAGAGGTATGTCCGACTGCCCATTTAGGCCCAATCGGATCAGGTCTAAACGGGCAGTTGGACATCCCTCAGTGGGTCCTAGATTGGAGAGGAATCAGGTTAGGCTGAAGGACACCTCCCCCCAACCCCTACCCCATGCATGGATTTCATGCACTGGGCCTCTAGTAAAATTATAAGCATACACATACAATCTTCACTAGAGGACACTCACAGAGAGATGCCTAAGTGGGCCTTTAGTGTAAATAGCTTACATTGAGGTGTAAGGTAGAGTTCATAAATGCTTTTAAAAAGAAAGATAAGAACTCTCAAAGAGGTGCAATAAAACTATAAACAATGCTTTTAAAAACTGAAAACATTTTTTTAAATGGTTGGAAAAAAATGAGGATGGTTCCTTATTAGAAGTACATTTGTCTCTTGGAAGATTCAATGGAAGAGATATATCTCAACAGACTAAAAATACAGAGAGAAATCATAAGTACAGAATTCAGAGACATGGAGTAGATAACTAGAAGAACTAACGTGCAACTAATGGTAATTAGAAGAAGAAAACTGAAAAATTGAAAAGTAATAGATTAAAAAATAGTTTGTGAATTGAAAGGTTTATTGAAACTCAGGCAGGATTAATGAAAATAGACATATACTTACATGTGTTTTGGTGAAATCATTAATTACAAAGACAAAGAAAAAAATTTCTCTCAGATAGTATAATTAAACACACAGCCGAAACATATAAGACCCTGTATTTTATTTAAAAGGGAAAATGAGACTTGTCATCTCCTACATTGAAAATAGAAAAATATCCCAACATATTGGAGGGGGAAAAAAAAAACTATTGTATGATCTTGAACTTTCAGGAACCTAAGAAAGCAAACTCAGAAACCATCAAAGGAAAGATTGATATATTATTAGACTACTTTAAAATAAAAGTAATTTGGTGGTAATATACTTTACAAACAAAAGTTTAAAAAATGAAGGATTTACTAGAATAAATTATTTTCAACTCAAATTATGGACAAAATGCTAAAACAATTTGATTTTAAATATTGATAAGAAAGGAAAATGGACAAGAGAAATAAACAAATAACCATGAAAAATGAAAAATTGAAGTAGTCTTTAAACTTTGATAAAATTCTTTACCATATTAATAGGGAAATCAAAATTAAAGCAACAAGAAGATATTTTCTAACCAAAATAGCAAAAACTAGTTATAAAAGCTTATGATGGCAAGATCACAGTATAGATTGCTTTGGCATCTGGCAATATAAAGTGCTATAACCTTGCCATGAAAAATAATCTAGAAATTTCTGTTAAAATTTAAGAAGCCTTATTCATGATCCTGAGACCCTCCCACTCCCATGGAGATTCATTCTACAGAAATAAAAACAGAATGTAGGTCATATGTGTAGGAATATTTAACTGCAGTACTATTTGTCATGGCAAAGTTTGTGGGAAAAGCTTGAATATACATCAATAGATGAAAGGTAGAATAAATTAATGTATAGTTTGGGACCATAATGCAGCTTTTACCAGGATGAGTTAATTCATTTACTTATTAACCTGATGGAATGCCTATAACATACTATTAAGAAACAATATACATTGAAGGGTACTGTGTAATGTTTAAGATCACATTTTTATAAAACAACTAGAGGCCTGATGCATGAAATTCTTGCACTTGGGGAAGAGGGGAAAGGCTCCCTTAGCCCAAACTGTGCCTTCTCATAGTCCAGGAGCCCTGTGATCGATTGCCCCCTCAGAGGATAGCCCCACCCACCTGCTGCAGTGCTGCTGTGGGGTAGCCTGGGCCTCCCTCTTTGGGGTGATTGATCTGGGCTCCATGACTGATCACCCCAAAGAGGTAGGCCCTGCCTACCAGCCACAGCTCTGCAATGGATCCCCCCTGCAGAGGGAGGCCCAGTCAACCTGCTGCAGTGCTGCCACAGGAAGCTTGGGCCTCCCTCTTTGGGCAATTGTGGAGCCCCCCAATTGGTTGATCGCCCTGCCAGCTGGTGGCCTGGGCCTCCCTCTGCAGGGTGACCATGCGGCAATGGCCGGGCCCCCGACCAATCACATCGCACCACCTGGGCTGGCCTGGTGCCTGTGGGTATCATACTGTGGTTGTCTGGATGGTTCCACTGTTTGCCCATATGGTCGATTGCATATTACACTTTTATTATTATAGGTGACAGCCACCACAAAACACTCTGCACATGTATTCTATTTGAAGCTTTATATAAGTGTGGGCAAGGTA
Organism: Lasiurus cinereus; assembly: GCA_011751065.1. Lineage (NCBI taxonomy): Eukaryota > Metazoa > Chordata > Mammalia > Chiroptera > Vespertilionidae > Lasiurus > Lasiurus cinereus. The sequence continues at coordinate 5,795,236 of JAAGEH010000286.1, read as the reverse complement.
TGGAAAGATAAATAAGGAATGTGGAAATGAAGGAACAGTGAGGGAAGAAACAACTTTTTATACTTTTTTCCACTACTTTTAATAAACATGTATTTATTTTTATACACTTATCTAATATTTAAAAATAAAGAACAAATATATTATTTAGAATCAAAGGACATATAAAAAGCTTCCCAGATAAGAGAAAGCTAATGGAATTCATCACAATCAAGTAGTATTACATGAAATGTTAAAAGACCTTCTTTAAGACTATGGGAAAAAAAGATAAAAAAATGTAAACAATAAAATGACAATAAATACATATATATCAATAATAGACCCTAAAAAACAATATAAATAAATAAGCAGAACAGAAACAGAATCTCAGAGAGAAAAAGGGTGAGGAAGGGCAGGAGGAGATTAACCAAAGATCTTATATGCATATTAGAGGCCCAGTGCACAGATTTGTGCACTGGTGGGGTCCCCACTGGTAGCCTGTGGAGATCATGCTGAAACTGGCTGTCCAACATCCCCCAAGGGGTCCCAGATTGAAAGAGGGCACAGGCCAGGCCAAGGGACCCCACCAGTGCACAAATCCATATATGGGACCTCTAGTATTGTATGTAAATTATAATTAAAATTATTTAAATAAAGTAATACATTATTTTTCTATTCTTCAAAAAAATAAGGTTAATATAATTTGAAAGTATTTATTATTGTATGATATTTATTATAAATTTGTATTGAGAATATTGAGAAGAAACCTATTATTTTGATCTTCTAATATATGATCCAATCAACAGAAAGTTTGTTGGACACGTGATGTGAAAAAATTCATGTCTACTTTGTTAGATTCTTAGAATTTGTCTCTATTTAAAATGAAAAACTATAATAATCAATGTATAGCTCTTAGAGTATAAATTCTCTGATGATACAATCTTACAGATTATTTTTTTATCTTCAGGATTTTGAATAGCATTTGTTAAAAATAAGCTGAAAGAAAATATCTTCTAAATTATGCTTTTATTTTTATTTATTATGTTCCTTCTAGATTTCAGCAAAAGAATAAAATAAATTTAATTTCACTTGAAAAATCAACAGTTGTAATCTGGATTTAGACATCACTGTTTGAGGCACCCAACTTGAATCAAAGGGTACTTCAAATCTCATCAGGCTGGAGATAAATATACTCAAGGGTTTGAGAGTATCTCTTGAGGGAGTTCAGAATGAGACAGCCTCTCAGGTTTACTTCAGGATTTTAATCATCAAAGAAAGTAAAGTAAGACCATCTTATAACTAGATGATGAATCCTGAGGCAATCTATAAATTAATTTTGTTACCCATTTTAAATAAACTTTATTTTAATACATGATTTCTGTGAAATGTGTATATTGTCAGGTTTTAAAGGAAGCATGATGTTTCATATAGCATAGTGATTCAGAGTGTGGGCTGTAATTCCAGGCTGTGTGAATGCAAACCCAGCTCTGCTAACTTCTAGCTCAGAAACTAGAGGGAGTTTCTTACTCTAAGTGTTTCAGTGGTCTCTTCCGTAAAATGGGTATAATGAGAGTAACTATATCCTAGGGTTGTTGGGAAGATCTTAGAACAGTTTCTGGTCCATAGGAATACTGAATAAATGACAGTCACGAGTATTTTTCATATACTTGATAATTAGGATTGTAAAAATACCTAGAGATTATGGCTCACAGATCAGAAACATGCACTGAAAACTGGATACTGCAAATAATATTTGACTCATGGTCTCTAGCAATAGAAACATTTTTCATGTACAACTTAGGTATAAAATTTTTGAAATCTTCTCTATCATTTTTATTGCTTCCTATTTTTCCCTTCATCTTCTCCTCAAACTCAATTGAAGGTTTTTGGACTTTCTTATGCTTGTGTTTATAGCTACCATTTTGGGCTTGTGTATTAATTACATACTATTTTGTAATCAATTATAAAATTTAGGGTCTTAAAAAAACATAATACACATATATTATCTCACACTATTTCTAAGGGTCAGGAATTCTGGAGTACCTTAGCTAGGTGATTCTGTCTCAGAGTTTCTCAGGAGAGTGTAGTCATGATATTGGGTGGGGCTGTAGAAATCTGGACTTGACTGAAGTTAGAAGATCCACTACCAAGATGGCTTACTCATCTAGTAGATAAGTAGGTGTTGGCTGTTAGCAGAAGGTGTTGGTTTTCCAACATAGGATTGCCTGAGTGTCCTTATGATAAGGTTGCTCCCTTCCCCAAGAGCAAGTGATAGAAACGAACAGTAGGTGAAAGCCACAATATCTTTTGTTATTTTTTTAAAGACTTTATTTAGAGCAGTTTTAGGTTCATAACAAAATTGAGGGAAAATACAGAGATTTTTCCAAATACCTCCTACCCTAACACATGGATTGCCTCATTTATTATTAGCATGCCTCATCAGAGTGGTACATTTGTTACAGTTGATGAACATATATTGACCCAAAGTCCATAGTTTATATTATGGTTACTCTTGGTGTTCACAATATTATTTATGACTTTACCTTGGAAGTAACAATAATATCTTATTGGTTATTCAGTTCAAGAGGGGATTATACAAAGGCATGAATACCAGGAGGAAGGGATCCTTAGGGCCCATCTTAGATATTGACTATCACAGTATTTTACATATTTCATTTATTCAATTAGTATATCTTGCAGTATCTCTTACAGCCAAGGTACTAGGCCAGGTGCTGTATCAGGCTAAAGATGTGTAAGTTTTGAGTTCTGCTCTTAAACGCTTAATTCTAGGTGAAGAGGATAAAATCCCTGCTTGCATAGTTAGTACAGGCATTATGGGATAAGTCTCAAGGAAGTAGTAATATCAGTAAGCTCCTTAGATTTTCAGAGCAAAATAAGTAATTTGTGGTTGGAGATATTTGTTTAAAAAAGAATGTAACTGGGTCTTTAAGGATAAAATAGAATCACTGTGGGTGGAGAAAAGGGAAATGCATTTTATGCAGGGCAAACAATGGGAATAGAATCACAGAGTTGAGAAAAAATAGCTGAGTTCAGTGGACAGCCATCAGGACACTTTAGAATAAAAATTTGGGAAGGTAAAGACAAAAGAAAGTATACAGAGGCCAACCAGTTTACCAGAAGTCCTTAAAAGCTACATTAAAAAAAATTTTTTTATAACCTATTCAGTAAACAATGGGAGCGGAAAAAGTTTCTTTTTTTCTTTTCTTTTCTTTCTTTTTTTTACCTGTTAAGTAAGGTGATAAAAAGAATTTTTGGGTTACTTTCTAAGATAAATGAAGGAGAGAGAGATCAGAGACATGGAAACTGGTTAAGAAGAACTTAATCCCAAGGAGAGCAGATAATGCAACAAATACTGTATGTAGTAGTGATACCTGGAACTGCGAGCCAAGGTTTTTTTCTATGATCGTGCCTCACAAATCTAAAGAATGAAATTGCAGACTAAATGATTTGAGCAAAAGTGTGGAAAATTTATTGCAAGCAGACTCAGACTCTTTGCACCTAGTAATAATGGGATGCTGTTGAAGCTAATCAGTCTAGGGGTATATATTTGCTAAAAGCCTGCTTTATGTCTACCCATTGGGCAACTTGATTGATTCCTTCAATTGTTCTTGCCCAGCAATGGGCCTAAACTTTCCCTGTTGCTATGTATCAATTCATCTTACTGTTGCAGACCCTCCATAGTTTCACATATGTCCTGTTCTGAGTCTAAAAACGTTCTATTATTTCTGTATGGTTGGTTTCTATGATTGGACTTCCTCAAGTTGCCATGTCTAGTCTTGCCTACGTTCCACCTTTTTGTTTTCCAATGGACCCCTGCCCTATCTGCCTGCATGTCAAGCCAGGCCCGCCTTTCCATGCCTGCCACCCAGATGGGCCTGAGGGGACTGGGCGCCACCATCTTGTGGCTGTCGCCTCTGCCATCTTTGAGGACAGGGCAGTAAATTAGCATATTCCCTCCTTATTAGCTGTGGGCACCACCATCTTTGCGATGGCATGAGGGTCAATTAGTATATCCCCTCTTTCTTTTTATTTATTTATTTATTTTTAAATATTTATTAATTTTTTAATACATATCTCCCCATTGCCCCCCTCCCTCCCAGGCATACCGCAACCCCCCAGTGTCTATGTTCATTGGTTATGCTTATATACATGCATACAAGTCCTTTGAATGATCTCTTATCAAGCTCATCTAATTTTAATCTTCCTGCTGTAATTTCACAGTCTGTTTGAAGCTTTACTGTCTCTGTATCTATCCTTTTGTTCATCAGTTTATAATGTTCTTTATTATCCACAAATGAGTGAGATCATGTGATGCTTCTCCTTCATTGACTGGCTTATTTCACTAAGCATAAGGCTCTCCAGTTCCAACCAGGTTGCTGCAAATGGTAAGAATTCCTTCTTTTTAATGGCAGCATAGAATTCCATTGTGTAGATGTACCACAGTTTTCTGATCCACTCATCTGCTGATGGGTACCTAGGCTGTTTCCAAATTGTAGCTATTGTAAATTGTGCTGCTATGAACATAGGGGTGCATAAATCCTTTCTGATTGGTGTTTGTGATTTCTTAGGATAAATTCCTAAGAGTGGGATTACAGGGTCAAATGGGAGATCCATTTTTAGTTTTTTGAGGAAACTCCATACTGTTCTCCACAGTGGCTGCACCAGTCTGCATTCCCACCAACAGTGCACAAGGGTTCCTTTTTCTCCGCATCCTCGCCAACACTTGTCTTTTGTTGATTTGTTGATGATTGCCATTCTGACAGGTGTAACATGATATCGCATTGTCGTTTTAATTTGCATCTCTCCGATGATTAATGACTTTGAACATGTTTCATGTGTCTCTTGGCCTTCCTTCTGTCGTCTTTTGAAAAGGTTCTATTTAGGTCTGTTGCCCATTTTGTTATGGGATCATTTATCTTCCTTTTATTAAGTTGTATAGTTGGCTGTAGGTTTTGGAGATTAAACCTTTATCAGTGATAACATTTGCAAATATGTTCTCCCATACAGTGGTCTTTCTTGTTGTTTTGTTGATGGTTTCTTTTGCTGTGCAAAAGCTTTTTATTTTGATGTAGTCCCATTTGTTTATTTTTTCTTTAGCTTCCATTGCCTTTGGAGCAGTATCAGTGAAGAAGTTCTTTCGGCATATATCTGAGATTGTGCTACCTGTGGATTCCTCTAGTATTTTTATTGTTTTTCTTCTAATGTTTAAGTCCTGTATCCATTTTGAGTTTATTTTTGTATCTGGTGTAAGTTGGCGGTCCAGTTTCATTTTTTTGCATGTATCTGCCCATTTTCCCAACACCATTTACTGAAGAGGCTATCTTGGCTCCATTGAATGTTCATGTCTCCTTTGTCAAATATTAGTTGAGCATAGGGGTTTGGGTGGATATCTGGGTTCTCTATTCTATTCCATTGGTCTATATGTTTGTTCTTGTGCCAGTACCAGGCTGTTTTGAGAACAGTTGCTTTGCAGTATAGCTTGAAATCTGGTATTGAGATCCCACCTACTTTATTCTTCTTTCTCAGAATTGCTGTAGCTATTCGTGGTCTTTTTTTGTTCCAGATGAATCTATAAAGAATTCTTTCTAGGTCTGTGAAATATGTCGTTGGTATTTTAATGGGTAGTGCGTTGAATCTGTAGATTGCTTTGTGTAGTATGGACATTTTAATGATGTTGATTCTCCCAATCCATGAGCATGGTATGCTCTTCCATCTATTAACATCTTTCTCTGTCTCTTTCTTCAGTGTCCTGTAGTTTTCTGCATATAGGTCTTTTACCTCTTTAGTTAGGTTTATTCCTAGGTATCTTAATTTTTTTGGTGCGATGGTAAATGGGATTGCTTTTTTAGTCTCTCTTTCTGTAATTTCACTATTAGTGTATAGAAATGCCACAGACTTCTTAGCATTAATTTTGTATCCTGCTACATTGCCAAATTCATTAATTAAGTCAATTAGTTTTGGAATGGAGTCCTTTGGGTTTTTTATGTACAATATCATGTCATCTGCAAATAAGGACAGCTTTACTTCTTTTTTTCCAATTTGGATGCCTTTTATTTCCTCTTCTTGTGTAATTGCAATGGCTAATACTTCCAGTACTATGGCGAACAGGAGAATTGAGAGTGGGCATCCCTGTCTTGTTCCTGTTCTTAGGGGAAATGGTTTTAGTTTTTGCCCTTTGAGTATGATGTTAGCTGTGGGTTTATCATATATGGCTTTTATGATGTTGAGGTATGCTCCTTCTATTCCCACTTTGCTGAGAGTTTTTATCAAGAAAGGGTGTTGGATTTTGTCAAATGCTTTTTCTGCATCAATTGATATGACTATGTGATTTTTATCTCTCAATTTGTTTATGTGATGTATCACATTTATTGATTTGAAGATATTGTACCATCCCTGCATTCCTGGGATGAATCCTGCTTGGTCATGGTGTATGATTTTTCTGATGTACTGCTGGATCCGATTTGCTAGAATTTTGTGGAGGATTTGGCATCTATGTTCATGAGAGATATTGGCCTATAATTCTCTTTCATTGTGTTGTCTTTATCTGGTTTTGGTATTAGGGTGATGCTGGCTTCATAGAAGGTGTTTGGAAGTGTTTCTTCTTCTTGAATGTTTTTGAATAGTCTGAGGAGGATAGGTTTTAATTCTTCCTTGAATGTTTGGTAAAACTCTCCTGTGTAGCCATCTGGTCCTGGGCTTTTATTTGCTAGAAGCTTTTTGATGACTGCTTCAATTTCTTCCATAGTTATTGGACTTTTAAGATGTTTGGCTTCCTCCTCATTGAGTTTTGGAAGGTTATATTTTTCTAGGAATATGTCCATTTCTTGCAGGTTGTCCAAGTTGTTGGAATAGAGTTGTTCATAGTATTTTTTAACAATCCTTTGTATTTCGGCGGGGTCTGTTGTTATTTCTCCTCTTTAATTTCTGATTTTGTTTATTTGGGTCTTCTCTCTTTGCTTCTTGGTGAGCCTGGCTAGAGGTCCATCAATCTTGTTTATCCTTTCAAAGAACCAGCTCTTGGTTTTGTTGATCTTTTGAATTGTTTCTTTGGTCTCCAAGTTGTTTATCTTTGCTCTGATCTTCACTATTTCCTTCCTTCTGAGTAATGCACTTTTCTTGTTGCTCTCTTTATACCTCTTTTGAGTTGTGTGTTTAGGTAATTTATTACCATTGTTTCCTGTTTTTTGCAGTAGGTTTGTAGGGCTATGAACTTCCCTCTCAAGACTGCTTTTACTGTGTCTCATAAATTTTATATTGTTGTGTTGACATTGTCATTTGTTGCCATGATGTTTTTTATTTCTTCCTTGATCTCTCTGGTTACCCAGTGGTTGTTTAATAGCATGCTGTTTAGTCTCCATGTGTTTGATTTTTTTCTATTGTTTTTATTATAGTTGATTTCCATTTTTATACCACTGTGGTCTGAGAAAATGCTTGATATGATTTCTATCTTCTTGAATTGGAAGAATCTTTTCTTATGACCCAACATAAGATCTGTCTTTGAAAATGACCTATGTGCACTGGAGAAGAATGTATATTCTGTAGCTTTGGTGTGAAATGTTCTGAAGATGTCAATTAATTCCATCTGGTCTAGTGAGTCATTTAGGATTGATGTTTCTTTGCTGATTTTTTTGTTTAGAGGAGTCATCCAATGGTGACAGTGGGGTATTAAAGTCTCCTACTATGATTGTATTGCTGTCAATCTCTCCCTTAATATCCCCCAAGAGTTTTCTTATGTATTTAGGTGCTCATATATTGGGTGCATATACGTTTACCAGAGTTATTTCTTCTTGTTGAATTGTTCCCTTTAGTATTATGAAGTGTCCTTCTTTATTTCTTATTATGTCCTTCACTTTGACATCTAATTTGTCAGATATACGTGTTGCAACCCCAGCTTTTTTTTTTTCATTTCCATTTGCCTGAAATACCATTTTCTATCCCTTCACCCTCAATCTGTGTGCATCTCTTTTCCTGAGGTGGGTTTCTTGTAGACAGCACATATATGGATCATGTTTTCTTATCCAATCAGTTACCCTATGTGTTTTGATTGGAGCATTTAATCCATTGACATTCAAAGTTATTATTGATAAGTACTTATCTGTTGCCATTTTTAGTCCTTACCCCCGAGTTCCTTCTTTGCTTCCTCTTTCTTTTTATTACAGCAGACCCTTTAACATTTCTTGCATTGCTGGTTTGGTGGTAATATATTCCCTTAGTACTTTTTTGTCTGTGAAGCTTTTGATTTCACCTTCAATTTTGATTGAGAGTCTTGCAGGGTACAGTATTCTTGGATTCAGATCCTTCCTTTGCATGACTTTGTATATTTCATTCCATTCCCTTCTGTCCTGATGAGTTTCTGTTTAGAAATCAGTAGCTATTCTTATGGGGTTTCCTTTGTAGGAAACTTTCTGTTTTTCTCTGGCTGATTTTAAGATTCTTACTTTGTCGTTGGTTTTTGACAATTTCATTATAATGTGCCTTGGTGTTGGTTTGTTGGGGTTCATTTTGCTTGGGACTCTGTGAGCTTCTTGGATTTGTATAGGTTTTTTCTTTCCTATATTGGGGAAATTTTCTGTCATTATTTCTTCAAACACGTTCTCTAATCCTTGTTCAGTTTCTACTCTTTCTGGAACCCCAATTATGCAGATGTTGTTTTGTTTCATGTTATTCCAAAATTCCCATAGGCTCTCCTCTTGCTTTGTAATGTTTTTTCTGGAAGCTACTGTACTTGGTTGTTTTTTCCTACCGTGTCTTCTAGCTCACTTATGTGGTCCTCTGCTTCTTCTAGTCTACTTTTGATGCTTTCTATTGAGTTCTTTATAGCAGTGATGTCATTTTTCATTTCTTCTTGTTTATTCTGCACCTCCTCTAGGTTCTTCTGTATTTTTTCTTGCTGCTTCTTCATCTCCTCTTGGATCTTCTTCATTTTCTCTTAGATCTTACTCAGATTGTTGATTTTGTCTCCCATTATTTTCATCAACCTTATGACCATTTCTCTGAACTCTTTCTCTGGCCAGCTTATTTCTGCTTCTATTTCGTTTACTTCCTTTTCTGGTGAAACCTACCTTTCTGTCTTATGTGGGCTGTTTCTTTTTCTGCCCATGGTCTTTCTTCTCCAGGTGCCTGGTTATGTAGTTCTCTCTCCTATGTTGATTTAAAGGCACAAACTACTACACGACCAGGTACAGCATACAAGGCACAGGGTAGAAATGTATTCAAGATGTTAATAATCACAAATAAGGTGACCACCAATGTAAGACAAATTAGGGGTAAAGAGAGAAAGAAGAAGAGGAAAATGAGGAAAAAAGAATAGAAAGAAATGCCAAAATCAAATTGGGAGAGCGAGAGAAGAAAAAAAAAATGAACAAAATAATAAAATAAAATTAGAAAACAAAAAGGAGAAGAAGGAGAAGAAAAAAGGAAGAGAAAAAAGTCAGAGATAAAAGAAAGTGTATAAGAGAGAAAAGGGGAACAATCTATAGATGTCAGGAGAAAACTTCAATAGAACAGTCACTAATCCCAATAAAGGCCAGCAACCAGTATCTGGAGATTAATACAAACTGCACATAGCAACTGGTATTGAGGTAGGTGAGGGAAAAGAGAGTAAAAAACAAAGCAAGCCAAAAGCAAAATAAAACAAGTAGAATAAACTAAACAATCTCACAAAAAATTTCAAAAAATCGATATAATCTCTTTTTAGGCAAGTAGCAACAAAAGGACATCAAGAAAAAAACTTTTTGGCTAGTGAAGACTAGAAGAGAGAGGTTTGTATGGACTAGTAGTAGGGGATTTGAAATTAGATATATAAATGGGGTGAAATTTAACCAGGTAAAGAGAAAGAATAGGGGGAATCTAAAGTTGGAAAAGGGAAAGAGAAACAAGACAACAAGATGGGGAAAGTTAGGAGGAAAGTGTTGGCACAAAGGTAGAGTTGAGTTGGAGTAAAATTATGCTAAAAGAAAGATGAAAATAGAATGTAGAACTCTAATCCCTAAATAAAATAAAGAGAAAACAAAATGACACTTGTTTTTTTCCAAATTAGTAGTAGTAATTAATACTAGTTTAAAACAAAAATGTAATAATTAAAGAGGTAAAATCAATTGAGGAAGAAAGAAAAAATAATCTTTTAATTAAAATATGTAAAAATGAAAAATAAAAAAAAATTTAAAAAAAGAAAAAAAAAGAAAAAAGGAAAAAGAAAAAAAATAGAATGGTCATTCACTTTCATTATTATTCTGCTTGGCACTCCTGTTTCCCAGTAGGGAAGGTATTGCAATTCCTGGTGTTCCCCTGTTGGTCTTTTAATCTCTTTATTCTTTTTTGGTTGTGCGAGAGTCAATTTGTGTGTCATCCACTGGGTGGCAGTGTTTCGGAATTGATCTCTGAGACAAAGCATAGGATCTCTCTAGGCTGTGCTCAGATCCTGCTACTCTGTGGTTCTCAAAGCCAATTTGTGGGGATTTTGCAGCTGGGACACTGTAATAACTCCCAGGCTGTCCCTGTACCCCAGAAAAAAATGAGTCGTTTTCCAGAGTTCCCCTCTGTCAACTGCTCGGAGAGTCTGCCTCCACACTCAGGGGTCACGCCATGCTCACCTCTGCAGACATCTCCAGAGGCAGCTTTCCCGCAGCCTGGCTCCCACAGCGTGTGTGTCTCTGCCCTGCGGGGGTATTAGACCTCACCCTGTGGCAGGCAAAATCCGACCTTTCCATGCGCCATGTGGATCTCTGAATCCGCTGCAACTTGCGTCCATGCGGCCTGGAGAGCCATGCTCTGGGTCCCCGGCTGTTTGATGGGTGCCTCTGCCAGCCGCAGCTTTCAGACCTCCGCAGACATCCACCTCCCTCTTATCTCAGGCGAAACCTGACCTTTCCGTGTGCTCTGTGGATCTCTGATTCCGCCACGTGTCTGCGTGGATTGGAGAGCGGAGTTCTGGGTCTCAGGGTCCTCAGCTGCTCAATGGGTGCCCCAGCCGCAGGCTTCAGACCACCGCAGACATCCACCTCCCTCTGCAAGATGGCGTGGTCTCTGCGTTCGCGTTGGTGGCTCTGGCAGACAAAATCCCCGTGGCAGTAGGGCTGCCTGGCCAGGAGAGCCCCGTCCAGCAGTCCCCCACCTTCTCCTGGAGGATAACTGACTCTTAACTTGCCAACAAACACTCCCAGTGCGACTCTTAGCCGCTCTCTCTCCCTCTGCCCAGCGACAAAGCTCCAGAAGCATCTGTCTACTTCACCGCCATTTTCTCTCCAAGTATATCCCCTCTTTATTAGGTACATTATCTTAATGATTATCCTCTTTTTTTTCTATTAACAAAGGTTAATGGAAGAAAAATTCATATCCTTTGGCACAATTCAAATATGGTGATGTTTGTCAAGATTCTTTGAATTCCTAGTGACAATAAATCCCTTTCAAGCTGAGTTAAGGAAAAGGGAAACTTATGGCTTCAAGTAACTGGGCATACTAAGGTGGATGGATGGCTTGAGATAAGTGAATCTAAAGGCTCAAACAATGGCTTCAAAGTTCTTTTTTTTTTTTTTGTATTTGGTTCTGCTTGTCCCTGGACTGGGTCTTTTCTCAGGCATCTCTTTCTTTTAATGATAATGTAGTTGCGAGTACTTTAGTTCCTTAATTTATGGTCTCAGAAACATCCTCAGAGAGCTGGCATCTCTCTTCTGATGGTTCTGGAGAATAGTCTCAGGATTAGCTTAGATTGGTTCTGATATTATCAGGTGTTTTTCCCTAAACCAATCAATCACTGTAGGGGAATGTCATGCTCTGATCACTTTAGCTGGCATCACATGGCTTCCCTTTTACTGGTGATGTACTCAATTTTAATGAATATCATGAATTGAAAGTAGGAGAGAGTGTTTCCCAAAGAAAGTCAAGATCTTGTTACCAGAAAAGGGGCAAAAACTTCCCCCCAAATTTTTTATAACTGATAAGCTATTAATCAGATTCAGGTATAAAAGAAAACCAAGTACAACAGGTGAGAGCTAAATCACTCTCCTCTCTGTATGTTTTCTGCTTTTTAGGCTGCTAGCCCTGTGATAACACATCCTGGGCAGTCAGTCAATACTTGTTGAATTGAGTTGAACCTGATTCAGATTCATGCTTTCTCTTGGGTTGAATGGTTCAGGTTTCTTCTTTTACTCATTCTATTTCATTTGCAGAACTGTCTCTGCACATCCACAATATAGAGCAGGAAACCAGATGTTCTGAAAATAAAACTTCACAGATTTTCAGATCAATCCTATGTTCCCCTCTTCCTGCTCTTTAAGCCTCTCAAAGCTTTTTCAGAGAAGGAAAAATAAATATCCCTGAATGACCTTCTAAGAGAAAATCCTGGTGCAAAGGTGGAAAAACTGTACCAGATGTAGGAAATTAATAGATAAATGGAAAAGCTTAAACTACTCTGGATGAGAGAGAAAAGGGTATATTTTTCCAAGTGCTCTGGAGGAGCAGCTCAAAACACTTTAATTTTTGCTTAATGTGATTGAACCCTTTCCACTACTCAAGGAAAGAAAGAAGTGCTCACAAGAGCTCATCTTGTGCTGGCTCCCTGCCACCATCAACCCTTTTTACTACATAAATACCAGGCCTTTAACTTTTCTCTGCTCCGACTATTTTAAAATTTTCCTTTCAGGTAAGAAAATACAATAGATAAGAGTCATGCGGCAAATGGAAACCATGCATTAAATAAGAAAGCACCAGAATGAGAACCAGGAATTTAGAGCAGTGGTTCTCAACCTGTGGGTCGCGACCCCTTTGGGGGTCGAACGACCCTTTCACAGGGGTCACCTAAGACCATCAGAAAACACCTATTTCCCATGGTCTTAGGCACCAACAGACTGCTCCTCGGTGTAGCAAAGTGTAGCGATGCAGTTTACTGTTGTCATATTAAGACTGTTACCCATGCTCACCACAATTCAAGACAAAATTTCATTTATTTGTAATTAGAAATAAATATTTCACAATATATAATTACATATTGTTTTTGTGATTAATCAGTATGCTTTAATTATGTTCAATTTGTAACTACAAAAATACATCCTGCATATCAGATATTTACATTACAGTTCATAACAGTAGCAAGATTACAGTTATGAAGTAGCAATGAAAATAATTTTATGGTTGGGGGTCACCACAATGTGAGCAACTGTATTAAAGGGTCCCGGCATTAGAAAGGTTGAGAACCACTGATTTAGAGGATATTGAGTAGCTATAAGTTTTCAATGTCCTCTGTTCTACTCTTTCATCTATTATGCCCTCCACTCTAAGAGTGCCTCCTTGCTACTTTGTTTTAGGTGTTGTAGAGGAAGTGAATGGACAGAGATGCGGTGGCATCCAATGATGCAAGGATGAAAACCAATGGATCAACATGAAAGATAGTTGTTAGTTAATTAAAATATCATATCTCTTAATCAATGGTAAAACACTTATGCAGGAAAGGATGAAAACACAGCTCAACCACATACCAAGACTGATACATATACCTTAATGCTTATATCTGGGGCTACTCTCTACTACTGTAACACAGATGAGACTGAATTGACAAAAACAGACAAATCAAACTAAATGATGGCAGATTCAGACCTGGAAAGACCTGGAAAAAGGTATGCACCAATCACCAGGATTGTGCCTACCACAAATCCAAGGTGTTCTTCTATCTACTCTGGAAGGCTGCTTTTTGTGGTCTCCTGATTGAAACTACAATTTTCTAGCAATTCATCTATGTACATTCTGAGAAAGCATTCAGAAATGTCAGATTAAGTATTTGCATGTGTATGCAGGTAGGTGCATGTGCGTGTAGATGATTATCACACATTCCATCATGGAAGATGTGCTTTTTAAAGGAATGTAAAAGGATCTGGGTGGCACTCTCTTTTGAGAATTCTTATTTTTCTTGTGTTTTCTGGATTCAGAGAATCAGAGACCAAGATATGAATGGGACAGATATGGCCACCTTACTGAAGGACTGGAGCTGCCCCAGATATAGGAATGAGACATTTTGTTGTGGCTTAAAGCTATAATTCTGAGAAAGGACTTTGTCCATGTTTGTATTCCTTTGTTTTTCAAATTTTCTAAAATCAGGAAACATTGTATTAAAAAAAGTGAATCAACTCCTGTTGGTTCTGCACTTTGCAATTTACAAAGCATATTTTATAGTCATTTTTTTTAATTCCTAAAATAACCCTGTAAACTAGGCATAGTAGATATTATTCTACATACAGAGATGGAGGTCTCATCTCATTTACCTTATAAAAAGAGAATGGAAATCAAATGTTCTCACTCACACCCAGTTATCTTTTCATGAAGTATACAAACTTTGCATTAGACTAGTATCTCCCTTAACATACCAACCAACAACAGTAAAGACAAAGAGTTAAACTAAAACCCACCAGAAATACGTGGAGCCTCAAACAGTGAATGATGGTATATGGCTAACATATAATTACAGCTCATACTGAGTGGCCAGATTATTATGATCTCTGAACGTATAATAATCTGGCCACTCAGTGTGTATCCTATCTAATAAAAGAGTAATATGCAAATTGACCATACCTCCACTACACCCACAAGCCACACCAACCCACCACACCCACCCACCAATCAGAGTGAGTATGCAAATTAACCCAACTAAGATGACTGTGGCCACAGAGAGAGCAGGAGAGAGGCTTAGGTTGCCCCTGGCGATGGAGGAAGCCAACCTTTCAGCAAAACCTGGCTGGCAGAGGCATCTGCTTAAGGCAACAAAGTTTCAATAGCTGTATGAGCTGAAGGCTTGGCTCTGCTCCAGGCTACAAAGTTTCAATTGTAGAAGATAAATAAACCCAAGATACCACTGCCTCTGCTTGGGTTGCTGGAGAGTGTGGCCGGCCTGCAAACCACCACAGGCCCTCACCCAGGCCACCCCATGCTCCAAGGGAATACCCATCCTGATCCAGGACACCCTTCTAGGCAAACCAGCTGGCACCCATGATGCAGCAGGCCTCTATTCTATCTAATAAAAGAGTAATATGCAGACTGACCATCACTCCAACACACAAGATGACTGGCCCCATGTGGTCTAAAGATCGTACCCCCATGTGGACACAAGATGGCCACCACAAGAAGGCCAGCAGGGGAGGGCAGTTGGCAGGGATCAGGCCTGCAAGGGAGGGCAGTTGGGGGTGACCAGGCCACCAGAGGAGGGAAGTTGGGGGTGACTGGGCTTGCAGGGAAGGGCAGTTGGGGGTGACCAGGCCTGCAGGGGAGGGCAGTGAGGGGTGACCAGGCCTGCAGGGGAGGGCACTGAGAGGTGACCAGGCCCATAGGGAAGGGCAGTTAGGGGAAAACAGGCTGGCAGGAGCAGTTAGGCATCAATCAGGCTGGCAGGGGAGTGGCTAAGGGTGATCAGGCTGGCAGGCAGAAGTGGTTAAGGAAAATTAGGAAGGCAGGTAGGTGAGTAGTTGGGAGCCAGCAGTCCTGGATTGTGAGAGGGATGTCTGATTGCCCGTTTAGACCCCATCTGAAACTGGCAGTCAGACATCCCTCAAGGGGTCCCAGATTGGAGAGAGAGCATGCTGGGCTGAAGGGCACCCCCAATTCCCATGCACAAATTTTGTGCACCGGGCCTCTAGTCCTACATAATAAAAGGCTAATATCCCAATTGTCCCCTCAACCAGGAGTTCAACTAGCAGGCAAGCTGGCCCACTGGCCATGTCCTTTCCTCCTGGCCATGCTGGCCAGACCCCACCCATACATGAATTCATGCACTGGGCCTCATATATATATATATATATATATATATATATATATATATATATATATAATACACTGAGTTGCCAGATTATTATGAGTTCAGAGATCATAAAATCTGGCCACTCAGTGTATATGTCAAGGTAAGACAATGCTATGGAAACAATATAAGAGGAGGTAGAAGCAAAGGTGAAGTGAGAAAGTTGGAAAAGTTGGTATTGTGAAACACATCTTGTTGCTATTGTTATTGGTGGTGCCACTTTTCAAACTGCATGTATGACAATATTTATTCTTGAATTTATGACATTTTTAAAACAATTATATATTGTCTTTTGGTATCTCTAGTGATTTAGTAAGTTTATTAAGTGTTCCTTGCTACCTGGGCATCCTGACATCAATAATAAAAAAAAACAAAAAAAAAAAACTTTTCTATTGATTTTGCTGGGACACTTGTAAAATATCTCCCAGCAATGTCTGCGTAATTTAAGTTACAAACCCATGGGACAAGCACTGGGAATGATTTTCCATTCTGTAGCCAACCTTGAACAGATATGCAGAATACGAAGCCTGGCTTTGCCCCCTTTATCCTTCCTGCCTTTATACTCTGTTCCCTTGTTAGTATAGCACTCTGCAGCTTACTGAGTAAATGACATTATAGCTAAACAGGTGAGCACAGAGCTTTTATCTAGGAAGGGCTTCTGCTTCAACTTCTTAGTGTCTGATTTCTTTATTCTACAAACCGATGTCTGAAACATATGCTCTGCTGAAACCAGAAGTAGGTGAAGCTCATTAAGTAATGCCTGTGCTATAACTGATTTTCACCCCAAATCTCAGGAAGCAAAGCCAAGCATGATATCTTCAGCTTTTATCTTACTTTTCTTACCTAGGCCTGGAAAGTTGAAGAAAGGATGCATCTAAAATTGAAGCTTAAGAGAAATACATTTTCAAAGGTTTTTACTGGACAGGAGATGCCACATCTTTAAGGGTAGTCATGTGTTCCTATAGCTGGTACAGACATCTGAAGTCATTTAAAATGAGCATGAAAAATAACCAACTTGTGGCCCATACATTTACAGGATAGAAGGAGCTGGCAATTATTTGATTTGTGTATTTAAACTGTAAAGAATCAACTAAAACATAGATAATTCAGGATTTTTTTGGACTGAGTTTTCTGGCTAACCAACAGCATAAATAAGTCACAAAAATCATTATTTCTGTTACTTTAAATATATAACTGCAGATATAACTTCTGAAATGTTGAATGAAAAAATGAGGATCTAAGGTTTGGTCATTTCAGAGTAAGCTTTTGTAGTTGGCTTCCTTGTGATCCTGGCTTCTTTTCCTGGCACAGCACTAAACAGGCACATTACATCTTTTTTCATATAGCACTAGTATGTTCTCATTTAGCATTGCTAAACACAGTGAATAGCAATTATCAGCCAAATAACTGGGAAGGGAAATGACCTAGTTGTCAGAGTAAATACACATTACGCTGTCATATGATGGTGTGAAAATATTGGAGAGAAAGCGGAACATAGACACACAGCATCTTTCTTTTGAAGGCTTGTATAGATGCAAGTTCTGTCTTGGCTCTCTAGAATGCTTTTTGGATAATAGCTACTAAACATGCCAATTTGGTGAACAGTAGGTCAACTTCGTTGTTTGCTCGCTTACAGGTTTAAGGACCAGAAAAGGCATTACCCTGATTTTTATAAATCCTACACTTGGCTCCTAATGACCAGGAGACATGGAAAGGTAATAGCAGGTTAGGTGATTGCAGTTGGCTTCCCTGTGATCCTGGCTTCTTAGGATAAAGTTGAACTGTCTGTGCCTTTTGACCCTAATAAGACCCATATAAATAAGCTAAAATTACTAGAGAGATCTTGAGTCAATGTATACCTCAAACATTGTTCATACTCAGTAAGCAATGTTGCAAAGAAAACTGTATCCACTGTGCCCAGATGGAATAGTTTCCCTTGTATATATATCTCAGCGGCAGTCAGGAAATACTTTTATTAATTATTTTGTCCTTAGAAAACTCTAAAAATGAAAATATTTGTTAAGGAGACTATGCAAGTTATTTCTCTCCACTGCTATAAGGAAAGCAAATATAAGCTACAATTTCTTCCCACAGAGAGAATGTAACCTCTTTGAAGAGGTTGCCGGATAAATAGACTTGAAAGTTCTATGAGAAAAAAAAATCCATAAGCTAGAGAAAGCAGAAAAGGCTGTGGAGAGAAACAGAATTCTGTTCATTGAGAATTACTGCTGACTTTTAGCTACCAGCTGATTTCACTGGATTTCCCAGTCTAGGGTAAACATGAACAGTGTCACTACTTTGACAGGTCAGTCGTACAGTTGATTTTGCCCTGGATGACCTCTATGAAAGAGGACTTGGGATGGTGATAATTAAGCGATTTTAGCCTTAGGCGTGGGTATTTGAGTGCATGTTTGTGTGTAAGAGAGTGGCAAATAAAAACTTATGTTTGTTGTCTTCTATGATCTTCCTTGAAAACAGAAATTACAGGCAGAGTGTATCTTGAAGTATTTACCAATTTTGTAAATAGTTGTGAAGTGGAAATTTGTGAAAAATCAACAGCAATGTACAAACACAAACAAAATATTTGAAGTGGAGCTCAGATGATGAATACCTCTCTCTATCCTTTTGTTCTTTGATTGTAGCCAAACAGGTCTGAATTCTTTTAGAACAGGTTAGTTGCTAGAATGCTTAATTTCTGACACTTTCTAGGTTATCTGCACTCAATTAAACCAGGCTGTGTTGATTATATTTAATTGCTTTTATTTTGTAGAAAAATACATAAGAGAAATTCTAAATGAATGAGATGTATTAAGCTTATTGAAAAAACTCAATTTGATAAGATGTTAGTTCTCCTAAAATGAATCTATAAATGCAATGTTTAGTAAAATTCCCGTTGGGATTCATTTGTCCTTGATAATATTTAAAGC
This sequence comes from Lasiurus cinereus, assembly GCA_011751065.1. Lineage (NCBI taxonomy): Eukaryota > Metazoa > Chordata > Mammalia > Chiroptera > Vespertilionidae > Lasiurus > Lasiurus cinereus. Next base: position 5,776,537 of record JAAGEH010000286.1, on the reverse strand, counting down.
ATTTGTGAGAATCTGTTATATTAGACTTGTGAAAAATATGATCAAGATTGTATTAAAAGCCAGTATAATTAAAAAAAATTTTGTTTTCAATTCTCACCTGAGGATGTTTTTATGAACTTTAGACAGAGAGGAAGAGGGACAGAGAGAGAGAGAAACATCGACTGGTTGCCTCCGTTATACGCCTGGAGTCCCGGAACCTAGATATGTGCCCTGACTGGGAATGAATCCCCAACCTTCTGGTGCATGGGATGATGCTCCAACCATCAACCAATTGAGCCACACCAGCCAGAGCCAATTCCTTATATATAATGAGAAATTGCACTTCTTGTTTTAAAAAAAGAAAAAGAAAAAAATCCATAGTAGTGTTTACAATTTCCCATTTTGAGACAGCATGTGAAAGAATTAGGGTTCATTATAACATTTTACACTTAGACAGGAGACAGAAACTATTCTCCATTTTTTCAAATGGAGGAAACTGAGGAACTTTGCAAACCTTACTGAAGGACAAATTTAAAATGGAAGTCCAGTTTTCTAACTTAAAAACAGTTTGATTCACGTGTACATGCAGCTTCCCTTTGAGTATAAAATAAAAATAGCCCAGCTTAATCAAACTATGTTTGCCAAGTTTCAGGCTATAGGGAATGTTTATTTTTATAGCCAAGAGAAGCACACATTTTATACTAGGCCATTTTAATGGCAGTATTGGGACAACCTATGCTATAGCCTCACAAATGGTGTACAAAAGCCTGTGGGTATATTTATTCATCTATTAAAAATTGCATGACCACATCACCTAGTTGGAAAAATACTCTTGTTTAATTCTGAAACTGACATATTATTTGCAATTCTTTCCCACCTCTACCAGTCTTTTCTATCTTAGTAAATTATGACCCAGACAAGGCAAGGCCTACATCTTACCTCTACTTTTTGAGATACATGTTTGTTGAGTGAATAAAGAAATGGATGAATAAAATTAATGAACAATTTTAAAGAAAATAATCTTTATATCTATGTGAGGAGGAAGCAATGAGTATCTATAATCCAACTATAATAATATTTATTGAATGACAAGCACTGTACTAGGTACTTTATGTATATTAGTTCATTTAATCATTGAAACAATTAGATGACCTAGGTATTATCATTAGCTTGATCTAAAAGGTGTGAAAAAACGTAGTCAGCATGATCATGTCATGTACTATTCATTGTTTCATAGCTGATAAAGTGAGTGCTTCTGTAATTTATTACAGTCTGGCATACAAAAAGGCATTGTACATGTTAGTCAGAGTATGAGTCTTCTGGCTGAAGCCCCTTACACTGACTACTATGTAGGTGAACCTTTACCCTGACTATCCACAACATGTCACAAGGCAGGTTTCTTTTCTACAGGAGCACTGATTTTAGTTAGAACACAAAAATATTGAAGAGTTAACAATTAAGCAGTCTATAAATTATAGAATATCAGAGAAAACTTTGCAAATGTGAGCATTCCAATATCACTTACATTTTCTGAAGAAGGCTTAATTCATATTTTTTTGAGTCCTGTAGGGTCAGGGTAACAATGGGGAAACCTCATGCACAAGTGAGTTCATTATAAAATACAAACGTTTTTTCTCTTCTGAATGACTATTTACCCTGGGTTACAGGATAGCCCTCAGCTTTCAGTCTAATGCCATCCTGACCTTGGAGTCCATCTAACCTCTCAACAAAAACCAAAAAACAATAGACTGGAGAATCTTTCCTCAAAGACTTCCTATCACATTGGCTTAGTGAGACTCTAATTTTACCTGCCTCTCCCCTTCTCCAACTTCTATTCCAAATAATTAGATTGAAGAATAAAATAACCTAAGATTCATAGTGAAAATAAGGGTCACCTTCATTTCCATTCTCCCTTCTTTGGTATAGTTGTATTCTCTGAATTGCAGTTTGTTCTAGATCCTGGTTTCATTCTTCAGGGTGTAATTTCTGAGCTAAGAAAGGGCATATCAGAACACAAAATCTTTGTTTTCAACTAAACAAGATACTTGGAAAAGAAAAAGATCAGTTTAAAGTTTGATGTAATTTGGCTTTTGGTTTAGGAACATTTGTTTTTATTCTTTTTTGTTGTTGTTCAGTACACATGAAAACCTGTTCTGAAACTACTATCAACCTTATCTTGCCTTAAAAACTGTGTTTCAGGTAAAAAATCTCAAGAAAATGTCATTGTGTGACATGATGTGGCATGATGAAGGCACCAAGATCAGGAGGTGAAGACATACTGGGACATACAGGGAGGGAAGGTGACACCAGAGCAAAGATGACCAGTAGGTCTCAGAGACTAGAACAGTGGTGTGTTGATTCTGCTTTGGTATCCAATCATTTGTGGAAGCCACACACTGGATGGAAATCTGCTCATTCTTACTATCTTGTGTTTTTTTTAAAAAAGAGAATTGGGATGGGCCTACAGGTCCATCATGACCACTTCCCACAGAGCACCGCACACTCCCTTACTGGTGCAATTCCAGAACATGGGATCCTTTCTGCTGCTTCTGACTTGATAAGTATGATCCAAAAACCTCTAAAAATTTCTGCTCTGCTAAATATTTAACAGGGTATGTGACAGATTAGCAGACAAAAAGAGTTGGACAAGAGAAATAAAAGTTATTGGAATCTACAAAATAGGAAGAAAAACTTACAAAACAAAGATCTTACTGGATTTTATTTTTTTAAATGAATCTACCATATCAATTGCTGACATGCTAACTATTATTGTTATTAGACTATCGTATTTTAGAAAAAAGGATAATCAACTTATGACAGTATGATTCCCTTATAATTCATTTTATTTTATTTTACAGTATTTTATTTATTTTGTCTTAAACATATTTTGTATAAGTTATTCGAGGAAAGTATCCTGTTTCCCAATGAGAAATACCCCACCTTTTTTATATGGTGTGATAATTCTAGTTCAAATGCAATGAGTTTCTGGAAATGGCAAGTGAGACACTTGTTGCCATGGTGATTGTTAATAGTTCTGACTCAGATGTAGTGTTGCTATAGCAACTGCATGAAGCCCTTGGGAGGTGGTGCAGTCTTTTTTTTTTTTTTTTTAATCAGCAGAAAGAGGCTAGGAAGAACCATTTTAGTAGCTTCTTCCTGCACTGCAGTGACAAAGCTTTCAAGGTTATTTCATCCAGATGAAAGATTGTCCTGTTCCTACACTGATGAAGCAAATATGTTACACTGCAGGATAAATACAGTCCTATAGATCATAGTAGCAAACACATTATCTACCTGTGAATGACTTCTAATTTTTCTCACTGTAAGAGTTTCTCATAACACAGGTAGTTTCAAGTTAATATCTTGAAGAATCTTTAATGTCACTGGCAGTAGAAGAAAGCCAACGGTCAAAGCCCAAACATGCCAAAATCATTGAGATATAGACTTTCACCTTAAATACATCTCTCGAAGAGTAAGATACATTGATTACAATGCATTTGGAAGCTGTTTTTGGATGATTTGGGTTTGGTCCTCTATATTGCATATTGGTATACTATCTTACATATACCCAGTTTTTAAAATAGTGATTGCATATAAAAGGTCATTGTGAATGAGTAAATGAATACTAGTAAACTTATCAGGCAATGGACAGTAATATTTACTTTTCCCTAAGACCATTCATTGCAAGGCCTTTGTTACATTCTGTTGTACTTAGAGATGAGTGTGGCAGGCAGACCTATGTTCTCATAAATCTGATAAATGAGTGCAATTCTCTTATCTTAGGACTTATTTCCCCTTTCCAAGTGTTAATTATCCAGGATTAGATTTTTCTAGTGCCCTCAAGCTTTGATATAGATGTATAGGGTAGCTGGAATGAAACTTGAAAACAACCCTTCTGTGTAGCCTCTTTTCCAGTCAGTAGTTCAGAGCCTTTCCTCACTGCTGAACCAGGATTTGAAAATGATGAGAACCACTGGCTGGACCCTGATACCTTTTCCCAATTTAGTCCACTGTCAACTGATGTTTTTTGTTGTTTCCTCCCATAGACTTTTGGGCTAAGGTGTTCCTCCCTCCACTAAAAAGCTCCCTTGAGGCTAGAATAGTGTACTGTTCAACTGTGCATATTTCACAGCATCTACATGGAGGTTTTGATACCATTGTAATTAATCTAGTTATTAATAACAGGAAAGGAGCAAAGGGAAGACCAAACATTATAGGCATGTCATTTGGGCAGCTTTGCCAGGAAGCTGCCATTTAACACTCCTCAGGATGCCACTAGTCTATTCCCTGCAGATCTCTGGGGGATGGGACTAGACAGAGAAGAGAATAGATACATGCCCAGTAAAGTTAGGGTGACTTTGGGAAGGTACTTACCTGTCAATCATTATACCTGGGAACAGATCATTGGCCAGAATGGGTGTGGCTATTGCAAGAGTGTGAAATTTGGGATATTGAATCCCCTAAACCAGTGGTTGGCAAACTCATTAGTCAATAGAGCCAAATATCAATAGTACAATGTTTGCAATTTCTTTTGAGAGCCAAATTTCTTAAACTTCTTCTAATGCCACTTCTTCAAAATAGACTCGCCCAGGCCGTGGTATTTTGTGGAAGAGCCATACTCAAGGGACCAAAGAGCCACATATGGCTCGCAAGCCACAGTTGGCCGACCATGGCCCTAAACAAAGGAGTTCTTGGTATCTCTTGTGCTGTCTTGGAATCTCTTGAACTCTTGGCTGTTCTTCACTCTTTTGGGACTCTTATTGTAGAAGGCGTGCTTTCTTGGCTCCCCTGCATGGGCTCACATGAGCCATGGCCATGTGGACCCCCACACACTATGGACTAATGGACTGCAACTAGCCTGATGCTGAACTGGACCCAGCTGCAACATGGAATGGAAACTCTGGACATTGGCTTTGCTTTCAGCTCTACTGAAACCCCAACTACACTTCTTCTATGACTGCAATGAGACTTTAGAAACACAAAGATGTAATTCCACACAAATAAAAATCATTCATTCTCCTGTGCAAGTCTCAGAAAATTATTTTTCTCAGAATATCGTAGGACTCTATCCCTAGCACTCAGTGGGGAAAAGGATACCTCAATTTTCCTAAAACAGTTTCATATTGTAGGCGCCAGGTAAAACCAAGTTAAATAAAAGAAAAGAAAATTAAATCTCTCCTCTTGCTGTTACTTGCTTTTAGATGGATTTCTTCTTCCTACCTCTGAAGGCAGCAACTGGTTAGTATGAAAAAAGAATAGGTGTTAACTGGCAAATAGAGAGCATTGGCCTTTAGGAAAGAAAGGAAGTAGAGAGGAAGGCTCCCTTCAATTCTGAATGATACCTTTGCTGAGTAGGTTCTTGTTATTCATCACCTTGAATATTTCTTGCCATTCCCTGCATAGTTTCTGACCTGCATAGTTTACGTTCAGAAATCAGCTGACAATCGTAAGGATGCTCCCTTGTAGGTAATTAACTGTTTTTCTCTTGCTGCTTTTAATATTCTCTCTTTGTCTTTGGCTCTTAGTATTTTAATTATGATGTGTCTTGGTGTGGTCCTCTTTGGATTCCTTTTATTTGGGGTTCTGTGTGTTTCCTGGACTGGTAAGTCTATTTCTTTCACCAGATGTGGGTAGTTTTCAGTCATTATTTCTTCAAATAGGTTTTCAGTATCTTGCTCTCTCTCTTCTTCTGGTACCCCCACAATTCTGATGTTGGTATGCTTGAAGTTATCCCAGAGTCTCCTTATATTATGTTCACATTTTTGGATTCTTTTCTCTTTTTGCTATTCCAGTTGAGTGTTTTCTGTTTCTTTGTATTTCAAATTTTTGACTTGATTCTTACCTTCCTCTAGTCTGCTGTTAGGTCTCTGTATAATATTTTTTATTTCAATCAGTGTATGTTTAATTTGTAGTTGGTCCTTTTTTATCTCTAGTTGGTCTTTTTTCATCTCCTCTTTGGTCTTGCTAAATTTATCCATTTTTTCTAGGAAATTCTTGAAAAATCTTATAAGTGTAGTTTTGAACTCTATATTCAGTTGTTTGTTTTCCTCCATTTCTTTTGTTTGTGGTCTGTTCCTTTGTTTCTGCATTTTCACTATGCCAGGAGAACTTCTGTGCTGGAATCAGCCTTATGAAGCAAGACTTGCAAAACTGCAAAAGCCTCTCTGTTCAGATTAGGAGGGGTGGAGTCTCAGGGCTGAAAAGAGACAGCCTTGGCTTCCAGTCAGCCCCGCACTATGTGGCCCCTTGGTCTCAAGTGTCTCTCGGTAATCGGTAATCACTGCGGCCCTTTCTGTGCACACAATGGGGGCCTCCAGACTTCTGCCTTTCTGGTTCCCTTGCTCTCCGGGACCCCCAGGGTCTTGCCTGAAAATGGGGTTCAATGCAGTTAGAAGTGGCACAGTTGAGAGGCTTTGTCTCCTGTCCACCAGAGAGAGCCAGTGGCACAATCAGTAGTCCATCCTCTCTGCGTGCATTGGTTTGCACACCCCAGACTTCTGACCTTTCGAGGCTCCCCTAAATTTCCATGCACTCTTCCCTTTTCACAGTCCAGACTCCCCCAGTATGAGTCTTGTCCGGAGCTGGGATTCAATGCCATAGGATAAGGAGTTCCATGCTGTTGGGAGTTTCCATCTCCCTCCTGCCAGAGGAAGCCAGCTAGGCACACTGCTGCCCTCTGTCTCCATGTGCGCGTCTTCATACCTCAATTTTTTGCAGCTTCTCTGAATCTCTGTGAGCCCCTCTCTTTCCTTCTAGTTGTAAAATTTTCACTCACCCAACTTTCCTGATGTCCATTCTGTCTTTTAGGTGTAGTTTTAAAATTGTTGTGTGAGGCAGCAGTATAGGTGATTACCTATGCCACCATATTGGTTTCTCCCTAGACTGTATTTTATTTATTTATTATTTATTTATTTATTTATTTATTTATTATTTTTTATTATATTTTTAAAATATATTTTATTGATTTTTTACAGAGAGAAGAAGGGAGAGGGATAGAAAGTTAGAAACATTGATGAGAGAGACAGACATTGATCAGCTGCCTCCTGCATGCCCCTCACTGGAAATGTGCCCACAACCAAGATACATGCCCTTGACCAGAATCAAACCTAGGACCTTTCAGTCCACAGGTCGATGTTCTATCCACTGAGCCAAACCAGTTTTGGCTATACTGTATTTTAAATGTTGAAAATAACTGGAACCTCTTATTTCCCATATTGATGGCTTATAGTTTTTCCTACCACTTTTCTAACCAGTTTCTAAAATTTTCAGAGGTATTATGCTGCCTCCCTGCCTCCCTTACTGAAAACAAAAATAAGAAGTTGCTTTAAAATTTACTTGTTTAATAAGCTTTCTTTTAAGTAGGGCTTCTCATGTAAACACCTTGATAGTGGATCCTAATAAAGTTCTGTTGTATCTTCCTACAATTATAACTATGAAGGTAAGAAAATGTGAAAATTTTCATTATTGACACTGTAAACAATGGCAGTCAATTTGTTACTGAAATCTGAGCTACAAGGTCTTTTGCTCTAGACTGAAAGACACAATTAATTGCTTATTTTTATTAGTAGAGGCCCAGTGCATGAAAATTCATGCACTGGAAGGGAGGGCCTCTCAGCCCGCCCTGCCCCCTCTCACAGGGGTGGGAGGTGACTCCCTCATCACACCTCTGCTGCTGCCACTGCTTGCAGTGCAAGCCTTGGCCTACCCGGTTACCTGAGCCATGGGTGACTCTGGGCAGCTGCGCAGCTGACATCTGAGGCTTTCCTGTACCTTAGGCTCACCCTTAGGGTGGGCAGCCACCATCTGAGGCTTGACTGTATCTTGGGCCAGTCCTGGGCAGCGAGGGGGCTAAGAGCGGGCCTGGCCACACTGTGTGCCTGCCACCTTCTCCCCAGTAGGGCTGAAAGAACTGGGGGACTCCGGCGGGGTTAAGAGGACTGGGAACCACCATCTTGTGGCTAAGGGTGCCACCATCTTTGTGACAGTGTGATGGTCAACTTGAATATTTTCTCTTTATTAGATAGGATGGTCAACTGAAAAGCACTTAAGAAGTTTCTGTATCCTTTCTCACATCCCCATGGTCTGCCACTTGATTCACAAAGGTAAAGTTTGTTTTAAATAAAAACTTGGATAGGTACCCTCTACCACTTGCCTGCTGCTTTTGGGGTAGCCATTATGTGGTCTTCTCCCCCTTTTCCTTGTTCTAAACAGGAATACAAGCATTCTCAATTAAAACAAACAAACAAACAAAAAAACATAAATTTTTTTTTTAAGAGAGGAAGGGAAAGAGAGAAGCATAGACTTGTCCTACCTATCCATGCACTCATTGGTTGACTCCTGCATGTGCCCTGAATTGGGATTGCACCCACAACCCTGGTACATGAGAGTTATGTTGAACTACCTGCACTACCTGGCCAGGGATAAAATCTTTTATTTTATTATGGTAAACACATAATATAAATGTTAACACATAACCATTGTTCAACTGTACAGTTCAGTAGTGTTAAGTATATTCACTTGTTGTGCAGACCTCTATTTTTATTTTCAGTTAGAATAATCTACACCACTAAAAAAGAAAGAGGTTAGTAACTAGAATGTGGAGTGTGTGTATAGAACATTGGATCATGAAAGTGTAGTCTTTACTCATAAAATATACAGTAGGTTAGAACAGAAATGGGGAGAATGCTGGCTAATATATATGTAAACTCCATCTGTTCAGAGTATTGGAAAGCCGAGAAGCATGGAATTTGAGGCCAGTAGAAGTTGACATAACCCCTTACCATCTGTGATATCTGAGAAGATTACAGGGCAGGGAGGAAGTAGAAGTTGGTATGGTGAGTATGTAGAAATGCTATAGAATAAGGGAGATAAAATATTATGAAAACTAAAAATAAATATATTTTGAAAAGGTCTTTGTAGGATCTAGAAAAACATTTTAGAAAATTGGATTTTCCAAGAGAATATAAGACTAAATAAAGTCTAGGAAAGACAATCAAAATCTGAAAGTACTAAGATAGAATTCAAAGGAAGATACGTAACATAGCAGTTAACGTGTCCAACATTGTGCTCAACCCTATGAACTGGAATAAATCACCTGAACCAAAGAAGCTGTTAAATATTAATACATAAAGAATGCATAGAAATCAAGACACTATGGAATAGCCTGTTGATTAAGGACACAAGTAAATGATATAGATCTTCTGTGCTCTGGGAAGGCAGGGAGAGGCAGGATCAATATTGACTAGAATTATTAAAGAGAGCTGAAAGCACTGGCTTAGTAGGATAGAAGCAAGAACAGAATCGTAGAAAGGGAGAGTGGCATACCATTGTCCTCAAACTGTCCCCAGATAGTCTTGTTATCACAAATTTTTAAAAATTTGTTTTAATATATCAAAATATGATAGCACTTTCTAGTCAATATTATCTTATCTAAGCTTGTTTTGAACATTTTTAGATAAGGTTTTATTTATCCATCTATTTCCAGGTCATAGAATTCTCTCAGGCTAGATTATAAACCACCTAATATGCTAGATTGTAAGCCACCTAATATGCTGATTGTCTCAACAATATGCTAATTTTTCTAATTAAAGTCAGATCAGGCATTTTTCAGGCAATCTTGCAATAATTTTGTGTGGCAGTCAGGATTGAAGATAATCCCATTTTATAGGTGAGAACATAAAAAAGTTCAAGGACTTTCTGGAAATTGGTTAGGACTTCAATCCAGGATTGTTGTTTTATTTTATTTTATTTTTATTCTAGTCTAATACTTTTTGTGGTAACATAAATGTAAGGGAAGAGAAAGGTGGTGGAAATTGTCATGTAAAGATGTTTTATTTAATTATTTTTTAAAGCTAGGAGTAGGACTGTGGATGTTTAAAGGCTCTAGGAAGACTTCTCTTCCCACCACAGACATATCTACCCTAATTGTTTATTTTGCTATGGACTAAAGGCTACTAGGAATAGTATGTCCTTTTTTAAGAAGAAATGTTAAGGCATATAAAATATGGGCCTGATAGGAAGGAGAATTAATCTGGACAAGTGCAGGACCATTCACCATGTTCTGGAGAAGCCAGAAGTATGAAATATAAAATTTACTTATGGAAGAGAGGAAAAAGCAAAGAATAAAAAGGGAAAACAAGAAAAAAAAAAGGAGAAAAGTAAAGAGGGATGATAATCCAGAGAAGAGTATAATTGAGTATAATTTTAGTAATGGATATTCCAGACAAGAGAACGGGTCACATGACCAGAACTGTGATGTAAATGTGTAACAATCATTTGATAACTGATAGTCAAGAATATCACATTATATTTACTTTTAAGGCAGGACAGTATGCCCCTTATCACAGCTTTACACAGAGCTACTGACCATGGTTAACATAATGAACAATAGCCATGCCTTATGAACAGTATAGAACTGTTATGAGAAAGCAAGATTCTGATATGCCTGGAGGGATGGTTGGTGGTATGATATTTCTTTCTTTCTTTTTTTTTATATACATTTTATTGGTTTCTTACAGAGAGGAAGGGAGAGGGATAGAGAGCTAGAAACATTCGATGAGAGAGATATCGATCAGCCACCTCCTGCACGCCCCCCACTGGGGATGTGCCCGCAACCAAGATACATGACCTTGACCGGAATCGAACCTGGGACCTTTCAGTCCGCAGACCGATGCTCTATCCACTGAGCCAAACCGGTTTTGGTGGTGGTATGATATTTCCATGTGACAATATGGTAGCTCACTATAGTTAGACTGGTCTAAACATTTGATATGGCATTCATTTTATGAAACTGTATGTGATTTTTCTTTTACTTTATTGATGCATACACTTTTGATGTTAAACACATTTTTCATGCCTTCAAACGAATTGAATTGTTTTGAATTTTTTTCTAGCTTTAAGAATCAGTATATGTTCTTTGTCCTCATGTACACATAAACATTTGATTTTTTTTATTTAACCTACAATTTTGATAATTCCAGTGCTCATGTCTGCCTGTTTGAAAGATGTGTGAGGACTCATATATAGAGATATAAAGGCCAGAGGTCCTGTGAGAACAAACATAGTAACTCTTTATTCATTACCCTTGCAAACTTACAAAGCTGAAATCAGTCATATTTTCAAAACAAATTATTAAAAAAGAAGATGCATTTTAATTTTTTTTTCTTTTACTAAGAGAATTACCATTCAAGATGCAGGAACTCACATTCTCAATAGTATTTTAGACCTGGAGACAACCTTGCTCTTGGATGAGCCTGACTTTTCAGGCTTATCTTACCCACCACCTTGCTTGACCTGTTTGTTCTAGAAACACTTGGTAGCCCACTCATTATTTTAATGTGGGATTTTCTTCTCCATTTAACTAATACTAACTGACAGTCACTGTCTAACTATTGGTTTCCTATCTGCCCTGTCCTAATTCTCTCTAGTTTTTAGACCCTCAGCAGAGAAAACAATCTTTTTTTAAAATATATATATATTTAAAAAAAATATATATATATATATATTTTTTTTTTTACAGAGAGGAAGGGAGAGGGATAGAGAGTTAGAAACATCCATGAGAGACATCAGTCAGCCGCCTCCTGCATGCCCCCTACTGGGGTTGTGCCCACAACCAAGATAAATGCCTTGACTGGATTCAAACCTGGGACCCTTCAGTCCACAGGCTGATGCTCTATCCACTGACCAAACTGGTTTCAGCAAGAAAACCATTTTACTTGACAAATAGACATGGGCCCATTTTCTTAAGGACCACTGCAACTGTCTTGGAATTAAATTAATTGCCTAGGGCTACAATAACAAAGTACCACAAATTGGATGGTTAAAACAGCAGAAGTTAATTGTCTCACAGTTGTGAAGGCTAGAAGTCCAAATCAATGTGTCAGCAGGGTTGTGTCCTTCTAATGGCCATGAGAAAGACTCTGTTCCATGCCTTTCTCCTTGTGTCTGGTGGTTTGCTGGTTGGTAATCTTTGGGTGGTAGAAACATAAACCTAATTTCTACCTTTGTTTTGTAATTTCCCATTTTATTTTATTTTATTTTTTAATTAAATCTTTATTATTCAGATTATTACATTTGTTTCTCTTTTTTCCCCTCCATAGCACCCCTCCACCCAGCTCCCACCCTCCCTCTGCCCTTAGCTCCCTCCCATTGATCTCATCCATAGGTGTATGATTTTTGTCCAGTCTCTCCTTATACACCCTTCACCCCTTTCCCCCTGAGAATTATCAGTCCACTCCCTGTCTGTGCTCCTGATTCTATTATATTCACCAGTTTATTCTGTTGATCAAATTTTTAATTCACTTAATTTTTAGATTCACTTGTTGATAGATATGTATTTATTGTTCATAATTTTTTGGCTTTGACCTTTTTCTTCTTCTTCTTCTAAAAGAGTACCTTTCAACATTTCATATAATACTGGTTTGGAGTTGATGAACTCCTTTAGCTTTTTCTTCTCTGTGAAGCTCTTTATCTGCCCTTCAATTCTGAATGTTAGCTTTGCTGGATAGATTATTCTTGGTTGTAGGTTCTTGCTATTCATCACGTTGAATATTTCTTGCCACTCCCATCTGGCCTGCATCGTTTCTGTAGAGAAATCAGCTGACAGTCGTATGGGTACTCCCTTTTTGGTAATGAACTGTTTTTCTGTTGCTGCTTTTAATATTCTCTTTGTCTTTTGCTCTTGATATTTTAATTATGATGTGTCTTGGTGTGGTCCTCTTTGGATTCCTTTTATATGGGGTTCTGTGTGCTTCCTGGACTTGTAAGTCTATTTCTTTTACCAGATGTGGGAAGTTTTCAGTCATTATTTCTTTAAGTAGGTTTTCAGTATCTTGCTCTCTCTCTTCTTCTGGCACCCCCACAATTCTGATGTTGGTACGCTTGAAACTGTCCCAGAGTCTCCTTATATTATGTTCACATTTTTGGATTCTTTTCTCTTCTTGCTTTTCCAGTTGAGTGTTTTCTGCTTCTTTATATTCCAAATTTTTGAATTGACTCTTGCCTTTCTCTAGTCTGCTGTTAGGACTCTGTATAATATTTTTTATTTCAGTCAGTGTATGTTTAATTTCTATTTGGTCCTTTATCATCTTTAGTTGGACCTTTTCCATCTCTAGGTGGCTCTTTTGCATCTCTAGTTGGTCCCTTTTCATCTCCTCTTGGCTCTCACTAAGTTTATCCAACTTTTCTAGCATATTCTTGAAAAACCTTATAAGCGTGGTTTTGAACTCTATATCCAGTCGTTTTTTCCCCCTCCATTTGTTTTGTTTGTGATCCCTTCCCTTGTCTCGGCATTTTCACTATGTCGGGGAAACTTCTGTGTTGAATTGAGCCTTATGATACCAGACTTGCAAAACCGAAGAAGCCTCTGCTGAGCTTGGGATGGGTGGAGTCTCAGGGCTTAAGGGACCGCCTTGCCTTCCAGTCGGCCTCAACCTCCACGGCCCCTGAGTCTCCCATGATTGGGCAATCACTGGAGCGGTCCTTGTGCGTGCGTGCCCACAGTGCCTCTAGACTGCTGCCTTTCCAGTTCCCCTGCGCACCAGGACCACACGAGTCTAGGTCTCCAGGGTTTCGCCCGAAACAGGGGCCCAGTGGACTCAGAAGTGGCACAGTTGGGAGGGTCTGTCTCCTGCCCACTCGCAAAAGCCAGCGGCACAATCAACAATCTGTCCTCTGTGCAGCGCCGTGCGCGTGCAAGACCAGACTTCCGATCTTTTGCGACTCCCCTAAATTTCCGTGCACCTCTTCCTTTTCACAGTCCAAACTTCCCCCGTATGAGTTTCAGCTGGATCTGGGGTTTAGTGTCATAGGATAAGGGGTTCAATGCCGTTGGGATTCTCCGTTTCCCTCCCACCAGAGAAAACCAGCCAGGTACTCGGGCACCTGCTCTCTCAGTGCGTGCATCTCCGTACCTCAGCTTTTTGCAGCTCCTCTGGGTTTCTGCAAGCCCCTCTCTTTCCTTCTAGCTGTAGAACTTCCACTCGGCCAGCTTTCCTGTGGTTCTGGATGATGTTTGTTCTGTCTTTTAGTTGTGGTTTTGAAATTGTTGTGCGAGGCAGCAGTGTAGATGTTTACCTATGCCGCCATTTTGGATTCTCTCCAAATTTCCCATTTTAAAAAATATACCAGTCAACCTGAACTAAAGTCCATCCTAATGACTTCTTCTTAACTTGATACAATTCAACTCATAACAGAAAGATACTCTTTCTACATCAGAAAACAAAAGAAATCAAAATAAATTTAAAGGCTTTTTATAGATTCAGTTCTTTACTCATTTGGCCTTTCACTTATTTTTATTTTTATTGTTGAGACTATTATTTGTTTTTTATCTTTCTCTACTCTTTTTCAATTCTCTCTTGTCTAGGACTCTTGCTTAGAAAACATTTTCCTTTCAATTCTAATTATCTCCTTCAAGTTCTTATTTATATCACACTTGATCTTAGCCAAAAAGCCAAGAAATGATTCTTTGTTATTTCATATGTTCCTCCCCTCTTGCTTATTTCCACTTTTCATTGTGAATACCTGCTTATGCTTATTTTATTCAAAAGAAAGGTTGACATCTCTGAAACAGTGCTTATCAACTATAGAGATGGAATACCCTAGTGAATCCCAGGGCTGTAAAATGTCTTCAGATAATTTATCTCTTATAATTGATAAATACCCAATTCTACCAATAATTTGCTTTTTAAAAATATGTGTTTTGGTATAAGCTCTTAATAGTCACTCATTCATTTATATTCTGATATGCTCTCTCTTTTTTAAAAAATGCATTGTATGGATTTTTTTTTTCACAGAGAGGGAGGGAGAGGGAAAAATATTGGTGAAAGAGAAACATTGATCAGCTGTCTTCTGTACACCCCCTACTGGGGATGTGCTCGCAACCAATGTACATGCTCGTGATTGAAATTGAATCCAGGGCCCTTCAGTCCGCAGGATGATACTCTATCCACTGAATCACATTGGGCAGGGTCTGATATGCTCTCTTGAAACAGGAAGAAAAAGGAAGCTATAGCCAGTGTAAAGAAATTTGTATGTAATAGATAGACCACCTGATTTGTGCCCATAGGAATGTGTCACACATATGACTTTCATCCATCATGGGTATCGAGGCAGAAACAAGGCTGAGAGCCACTCCTTCAGTCCCAGAGTTCTTGGATGCCAGAGGCTTCCCATGGGAAGGCAAAGAAAATATATTTTTAAAAATCTAGACATGTCCAATTTAAGTATAAATCAGATATTTTTCTACATATTCTCAAATAAGACAAAGCTAATTTTGTGAATGTGACAAAATTTAACTGATTGGTTTTACCTTTATATTTTACATTCAATAAACTTTTGTGCATTAGTAAATAACATTTTCTCATCAAATTTAAAATATCCATGATTTGTTTCTCACATGAACAGCATCAACACTGGGCAGGGAGTTTTGAAATTTGGATTTTAGTCAAGATGCAGACATGAACAATTTATTGTCACTTGGTAAGTCACTTAGTTTCAGTAGGCTTTAAGTTCTTTATCTGTGAATTATGATGTTTACATTAGTAGCTGCCAACTATTGTTTTATAAGTTTTAAAGGATAATTTAAAAATATAAAATTCTCATTAATATAAAATTAACTCATGTCAACGACTTTAATTCCTTAAATAAGTTAACCAGTAGGATCTGAAAACTAGTTCCCAAGATAATTTAAACAACACACACATAAAGGTAATAAGAATTACAAACAGATGCAAAACTGATCATTATCTACAAGGCAGAAAAAAATATTTCATCAGAAAAATAAATAATTTGCCTTTCTATAGATAAGAATTATTTGCATGTAAAAAGATGAAAAGATGATCTAGTTTCTTACATCATATATAAGAATACATTAAAAACTTAAATGTAAGACTCAAACCCACATAAAACTACTAGAAAAACACATAGGCAGTAAAATCTCAAACATTTTTCTTAACAATATTTTTTTCTGATATATCTCCTTGGGCAAGGGAAACAAAAGAAACAATAAACAAATGGGACTACATCAAACTAAAAAGTTTTTGTACAGCAAAGGAAACCATTAACAAAATTAAAAGACAACCTCTTGAATGGAAAAAAATTATTCACCAATGATATATCTGATAAGGGGTTAATATCCAAAATTATAAAGAACTCAGACAACTTAAAACCAGAAAAACACACAGCCCAATTAAAAAATGGGCAGAACACTTGAAGACACTTCTCCAAGAAAGACATACAGATGGCCAATAGACATATGAAAAGTTGCTCAATGTCACTAATCATCAGAGAAATGAAAATCAAAACCACAATGAAATATCATCTCACACCTGTCAGAATGACTATGATTGATAAATCAACAAACAACAAATAAGTTGTTGGTGAGGCTGTGGTGAAAAGGGAATCCTAGTATACTGTTGGTGGAAATGAAATTTAATGCAATCACTGTAGAAAACAGTGTGGAGGGTCCTCAAAAATTAATAATGGAATTGCTTTATGATCCAGCAATTTCACTTCTAAAAATATATCCACAGAAATTTGAAACACTAATTCAAAAGAATATGGAAGCAACCCAAAGGTCCAACAATAGACTTCTGGACAGTTTTCTCACTACTCATTCTAGTCTTAAATATTTCCTCCCTCTACCCTGTCTGTAGATATTACTGGTCCTGGGCAGGACATGATTAAAAAAAAAGTTGTGGTACATTTATAATGGAATACTACTTGGCCATAAAAAAGAATAAAATAATCAGACAGAGAAAGACAAGTACAATATTATTTCATTTATCTGTGGCATCTGGTGAGCAAATTAAAACAAATCAAATAGAAATAGACTCTGATACAGAGAATAGACTGATAATTGTCAGCAGTTAGGAGCCATCAGGCAGGTGAGCGGTTAGGAGCCAGTGGTCCCGGATTGTGAAAGGGATGTCTGATTGCTGGTTTAGGCAGTTGGACGTTGTCCAAGGAGTCCCAGATTGGAGAGGGTGCAGGCCGGGCTGAGGAATCCCCTTCCCCCCCTCCATGCACGAATGGGTGGAAAAATGAAAGAATTAAACAGTATAAATTGGTAGTTACAGAATAATCACAAAGATGTAGATTACAGCATAGGGAATAGAGTCAATAATCTATACTAATAAAAGGGTAATATGTTATTTAGATCCAGAGACCTTCCAGACATCCTTCCAGACAAAGCCATGGTGGCAGGGCCTAAGCAGAGGCACTTAAGGGCAATCAGACCAGGAGGGGAGGAGAGTTGGGGGTAATCAGGCTGGTGAAAGGTGCAGTTGGAGGCAAGCAGGAAGGCAGGGGGGCTAGCTGGGAGTGACCAGGCCAGCAGAGGGGGCAGTTAGGGGAGACCAGGGAGGCAGGCAGGTGAGCGGTTAGGAACTAGTGGTCCCAGATTGCAAGAGAGATGTTGGACTGTCGGTTTAGGCAGTTGGACATCCTCCAAGTAGTCCCAGATTGGAGAGGGTGCAGGCTGGGCTGAGAGATCCCCACCATGCACAAATTTCATGCACTAGGCCACTAGTATCATGATAACTATATAGGGGGCCAGTTAGATACTTATAGTAGTGGGGACCACTTTATAAAGTACATGATTTTCTAACCAGTTTTCTATACATCTGAAACTAATACAGAATAATATTGAATGCAAATTTAATTTAAAAGTCTTTTTAAATAACTAAAAGAGAATTATTTGCATTGCTGAAAGTATTCTATAATTCATTTCATTATAAAATACCTCAAAGACAATAAAAATAACAGGCTTTTCCAAGTTAAATAAACTGAAAAGAGCTATTCAATAGGATACTCAATAATCAATATTTTTGTCCATTTTGAAATCTTTTACAATTTTTCTGAGATAAATATTGGAGTTCTTTTTTCAAACAAAATATTCTTTGGAATCAATCTCAATTTATAGCACACATAAGAAGTAGAGTCACTTTGGTTAAAATGAGTTTCAGGACTTCTGACTAAGCTTCCTCCTTAGATTAGTCACTGAGACCCCACTGGATCTGTAATAATCATAGTTTGGAAATCACTAGGTGATTTCTGGAATTACCAGTTGGCTTTATATTCAGTCCTTCAACTTTTATTTAATAGTTCCCATGTCCTCACATTGCACCCATGACTCCACCTGTTTCACACAATAATACACACACACACACATACACACACACACACACACACACACACACACACACACACATGCAGAGAGAGCAAGAAAGTGAGAGAGTGAGAGAGAGACTTTGCTATATTAAGGAATAAAGATATCCTTTTCAAGTTCCTTATATATTCTTGCAAATATGAAATTCCAAAATGGAATTTCATAGAATAATTGCAAGTTACTTGAAAGAATACTTCACATGTGACTAAATAACCTACACCCTAAGAGTCTTTGGGTATTATCTATAATAATAAAAAAGTAATATGATAATTAGATCTGATGTCTTCTGTATGTGCTTCCTGATGAACCTGGGGCCAGAGGGAAGCAGCCTGAGTCCTGGTTGCCAGAGGGAAGCCAGTGCCAGCAGCTGGGGGGAAGGAAGGCCTACTCTTGCATGGAGTTTTGTGCATAAGGCTTCTAGTTGAAAATAACTTACCAATATGTCAGTTGGGCTTTAGTATGATACTATCTTTATCATTAATACTAGGGGCCCAGTGCATGAAACTGGTGCATGAGAGGGGGTCTCTCAGCCCAACATGTATCCTCTCCAATCTGGAAGCCCTCAGAGGATGTCCTACTAATGGCTTAGGCCTGCTCCCCGTGGTTCTCTGCTCTCTGTGGACCTGCCTACTTGACACCACCACAGGCCCTGGTGTCTGCTCTCTGTGGGGGCCAAGTGGGGGACAGCTTGCCCCTTGGTGCCATGGTAAGGGGCAAGCAGTCCCCTGTAGTCTGCTGTCTGCTTGCTCACTGCAGGGGGTGTTCCCATCTGGCACCTGGCTGCACCTTACCTATGCGTGTAGGCCCAGAGTGGATGGGCGATCATTCGGGATCCTAACCGCTCCAGGCCTATGGGCGGGCCTACAAGCTCAGAGAGGCCTGGCTCTGGAGGACACCTGTCCCCAGGATGAAGGCTGCTTGGCGCCAGCACATGTGTAAGTAGCCATGGGTGGGAACATCTGCCGTATTGCCATGGCAATGTGGTGGATGTTCCCGCCCCGCCCCAGCTGCTCTGTGCCTGTGCTTGTAGGCCCAGAGTGGCCAGAGGTCATTCTGGCATCCCAGCTGCTCCAGGCCTATGCATTGGCCTACAGGCTCAGAGCGGCCTGGGTCCTGAGGACTCCTGTCCCCAGGATTCAGGCTGCTTGGTGCCAGTGCAGTGCAAGTGGCCGCCCCACCTCCAGCCATTCAGTGCCTGTGTATGCAAATTAACCCCATCATCTTTGTTGAGTTAATTTGCATACTCACTCTTGATTGTCTGGTGGGTGTCACAGAGGTATGGTCAATCTGCATATTTCCCTTTTATTAGTGTAGATATTCAGTTTTTTCCTTAATTAAAAAAAAGAAAACCCTAGTTTTTAAAATGCCTCTGGGCATATGTATAAAAATATCTCTATAAATTCTGCAATTATGCTTTCCTGTTCTTTATTTCCATTTCAAGTTATAGGGATTGGAAAAGTCTGTTATGTGAAGCCTGTGAAGGACTTCCTTCACACATAGGGCAGTTTTCTCACTACCCATTCTAATCTTACATATTTTCCCCTCTATTCTGTCATCCTCCTCCCCCATCTCATCATCCATCAGAGCAATATTTTCATGAGACCAATATTTTCTTAAAGCAGCATTAAATGAAATCACTGTTTTAGTTCTACTAGGTCCACTGTCTGGAAAATTACCTGTTCTTTTCTCCTTCCTAACTTTTGTCTCTTTACTAGGGCAGAGCATAAACCATATATTGGCTGTTTATACTAAATATTTTAAAAATATTAATCTTTCTAGAGAGATACTATTAATATCCCCATTTTATAGGTGAGAAAAGGCTGATTAGGTTGCTAAGGTCACCCAACTACTATCTTTTATAACCAGGTCTCAAATTCAGCTTTTCTGACTCCAAAGTCACTAAGCTCTACATCCTCCAAGGATAACACACTGACATCACAATCTGCTACAAAACGAGTGGCAATCCTGCCTTATTTGCATTTCAAAGCATTTACATTCATTCGTGATAAAAATGTTCAGGAACAAATCTGTTAACCAGGGAGAAAACTATCAGAAACAGAGAAGTATCAGCAAGTGCAATGTGATAAGGGCACAGGTTAGTAGAAAAGGCTCTAGTCCTCGTTCTTTGGCAAGAAACTCTTACTTTTTCTCATTTGTAAAATCAGACTTGTGTTTAAATGGTCTCTAAAGGTTCTTCTAAATGTGTAACTGTTGCTTTCGAGGGTCCTAAAAAATACAGACAGTATGATCAGTCTCTGCATTGAAAGAGAGCTATGGCAGCACTGGGTATAGGTTAGGCTTGTATGGTGAGGTTAACTATGCAAGTCAGTCCTGCTTACCTGTTGGTTGTGTCCTCTCTTGCTCTGTATCAATGCAACTGCTGAGTGACTCAGGTGAGAATCAGTCAAATTTGGGCCATGGTGTTACTCCCAGGGCTGCTATCACTGAGGTGACAGGTCAAATCAGCAAATGGAAGGTAGAAATGCATTCTACCTCAAAGTCAGTCTCAGTATGGAAAAGCCATTTCAACTCAAAGACACAGATGGGCTCATATGGAAGAAAAAGGGAGAGGTTAAGAGAAGCATTCATTACAAATGCTATGTTGCAAGTGAAAGCGTAAAACGACAAGATGAAAATTTAGAAAACATCCTTTATAGATTTCTTGGAACACAGCTTGAAGAAGGGAAGACTGACTGATTATTATTGAGCAACAAGAACAGTAGACAAGTCACCAATGTGTAGTAATCAAGAATGAGAGTGGTGAAACACCTGTTATTTTTGTCTGCCTGCCTCCCTTTTCTGTTGGAAGCTACTCCTCTACTACACTGAGCAGTTCTGATGTGGCTCTTTCATGGCACAGGAGTGAACAAATGACTCACGGGGGTCAACCAGAATGTCTCATTTCCCAGGGCCCAGGTATTGATTGACTGAGGTAGTATGAGACCTAAATGGGGGTGGGGTGGGGTGGGAGGTTGTTATTGTTATGGGAAGAGAAAAAGGATCTCATTTGTTTTGAGTGTATGAGCTGCAAAGAACATTATAATATGGGAACAATTGGTAGGCCCTAGCACTTGGAGAGAATAAATCAACATGGAGGAAGGGAGGGTAAGAGAGAATGACTTATGGCTAATGACATTACTTAAGCACCCAGCCCCAAATAGGCCTGAAACCAGAAAACACTCACACTTCTTAAATAAATGAGCCAAGATATAACTTATCCCTCTTTTGGGACAGGTTTATTGGGATATAATTTACATGCAGTAAAATTCACCTTGTTTAGATTAATAGTTTCATGAATTTTGAACAATGTGTAAAGATTGTATCATCATCACTACAATCAAGACATAGGATATTTCTATCAACCCAGAACGTTGCATCATGCTCCTATATGGTCAATCTCCTGTTACCTTGCCCTTAGTAACTGCTAATCCTAAAGTTTGCCTTTTCCAGAATGTTAGGTAAATGGAATCATAAAGTCTGGAGCCTTTTGAGTATTGCTTCTTTCATTGCGCTTAGTATGTTTGAGATCCATCTACATTATTGTAAGTATTGGTAAGTTGTTTCTTTTTATTAAGTTGTATTTCATATGAATAGATCATAATTTGTTTATCTATTTACCTGTTTATGGGCATGTGGCATGTTTCCAGCTTTTTTTTTTTTTCACTGTACAGCCCTTTCAGTGCTCACAGCCCAAGGGTAAGGAGGCTGGGCAATGGTTTGAGGCTGCAACTTCCTTTGGCATGGGTCCATGTTTCCAGCTTTTGGTGATTCTGAAGAAAGCCATAATAAAAAATTAAATATTGGTTTTTGTCTAACACATTTTTATTTCTCTTGGGTAATACTTAAGCAGCAGAGTGCTAAGTTTTATGGTAAGTATATTTTTAATGTTACAAGAAGCTTCCAAACTGTATTCCAAAGTGGCTGTGCCATTTTGTATTACCACTAGCAATGAGAAATACCATTGCTCCACTTTCTTACCAGCATTTGATATTTTCTTGCTCTTTAAAAAAAAACTTTGAACAATTCTAATAAGTGTGCAGTGGTATCTCATTGTGGTTTCAATGAAAAATGATGTTACCAGTAAGCATCTTTTGAAATGCTTATTTGCCATCATATATCTTTGGTGAAGTGTCATTAACTTTTTGCCCATTTTTTTCTTTGTTTGTTATTGCTTTATGAGAATAGTTTATGTATTCTGGATACTGACCCTATATCAAATTTACGTTTTGCCAATATTTATTTCTAGTCTGGGACTTGTCTTTTCATTTTCTTAGCAGTGGTTTTCAGAGCGCAGAAGTTTTTACTTGTGAAAAGTTCAATTTAATTTTATCATTATCTTATTTCACAGGCAATATTTCTTTGTGTTTTATCTAAAAAAACCAGATATTTCATAATTTAAAATTTTACATATAGAATTATAATCAGTTTGGGTTCAATTTTTACATGTAGTGTTCCTCCCTTTTAAAGATGACTTAATTAGTTTCTGCCCCCTGTAACCAAAGAATTTTGACTATTACACTTTAGATGAAATTGTTTACAAATGTTGAATGAGAAACATTTTTAAAATAATTAGTAAAATATATTTTTAAAAATTAGTTTTTTATTTTTATTAAAGTACTAGAATTCATGCATGGGTGGGTGTGTCCTTCAGCCCAGCCTGCTCCCTCTCCAATCTGGGACCCCCTGAGGGATGTCTGACTGCCCTGCCTGTTTAGGCCCGATCCAAGTAGGGCAATCAGACATCCTTCTCACAATCCAGGATTGCTGGCTCCCAACTGCTCACCTGCCTGCCTTCCTGATTACCCCTAACCACTCTGCCTGCCAGCCTGATCACCCCCTAACCACTCCCCTGCCAGCCTGTTTGCCCCTAACTTCCTTCCCTTGTGGGCCTGGTCATTCCTAACTTTCCTCCCCTGCAGGCCTGAGTCTTCCCCAACTGCCCTTCCCTAAAGGCCCAGTCACCCCCAACTTCCCTCCTATGCCAGCCTGGTCACCCCTAACTGCTCTCCCCTGCAGGCCTGGTCCCTCCAACCGCCTTTCCCCGCTGTCCTGATTGCTGGCAACTGCCCTCCCTTGCAGGCTTGGTCCTTGCCAACATCCCTCCCCTGCTGGCCATCTTGTGGAGGCCATCTTGTATCCACATGGGGGTAGGATCTTTAGACCACATGGGGACAGTCATCTGATGTGTTGGAGTGATGGCCAATCTACATATTACTCTTTAAAAAAATATATATATTTTATTGATTTTTTTACCGAGAGGAAGGGAGAGAGAGATAGTTAGAAACATCGATGAAAGAGAAACATCGATCAGCTGCCTCCTGCACATCCGCCATTAGGGATGTGCCCCTGACCAGAATTGAACCTGGGACCCTTCAGTTTGCAGGCTGATGCTCTATCCATTGAGCCAAACTGGGTTTGACTGCATATTACTCTTTTATTAGATAGGATAGAGGCCTGGTGGGGGCCAGCTGGTTTGCTCTGAAGGGTGTTCTGGATCATGGTGGGTGTTCCTTTGGGGTATGGGGTGACCTGGGTGAGGGGCCTGTGGTGGTTTGAAGGCTGGCCATGCCCCCTGAACACCCAAACAGAAGCCCTGGAATCTAGGATTTATTTATCTTCTACAATTAAAACTCTGTAGCCTGGTGAGGAGCCAAGCCTTCTGCTCACACAGCAATTGAAACTCTGTTGCCTTAAGTGGAGGCCTGGGCTGGCCAATGTGTGCAGAAAGCTTGGCTTCCTCCATCTCCAGAGGTAACCCAAGCCTTGCTCTGTGGTGGTAGCCACTGAAACTTTGTTGCCTTAAGTGAAGGGCTGGGCTGGCCAGGGTTTGCAGAAAGAATAAATATGTCATTTTAGGCAACCCAGGCCTCCCTCCTGTTCTCTCTGTGGCAATAGCCATCTTAGTTGGGTTAATTTGCACACTTGTTCTAATTGGCTGGAGGGTGTGGCTAGTGGGTTTGGCTGGTGGGTTTAGTGGAGGTATGGTCAATTTGCATATTACTCTTTTATTAGTTAGGATACTTTATTTATTTATTTATTTATTTATTTTTTATACATATCTCCACATTGCCGCCACTCCCTCCCAGGTATACCCCAACCCCCCAGTGTCTATGTTCATTGGTTATGCTTATATGCATGCATACAAGTCCTTTGATTGATCTCTTATCTAGCTCACCTAACATTAATCTTCCTGCTGTAATTTCACAGTCTGTTTGAAGCTTTACTGTCTCTGTATCTATCCTTTTGTTCATCAGTTTATAATGTTCTTTATTATCCACAAATGAGTGAGATCATGTGATGCTTCTCCTTCATTGACTGGCTTATTTCACTAAGCATAAGGCTCTCCAGTTCCAACCAGGTTGCTGCAAATGGTAAGAATCCCTTCTTTGTAATGGCAGCATAGAATTCCATTGTGTAGATGTACCACAGTTTTCTGATCCACTCATCTGCTGACGGGCACCTAGGCTGTTTCCAAATTGTAGCTATTGTAAATTGTGCTGCTATGAACATAGGGATGCATAAATCCTTTCTGATTGGTGTTTGTGATTTCTTAGGATAAATTCCTAAGAGTGGTATTACAGGGTCAAATGGGAGATCCATTTTTAGTTTTTTGAGGAAACTCCATACTGTTCTCCACAGTGGCTGCACCAGTCTGCATTCCCACCAACAATGCACAAGGGTTCTTTTTTCTCCGCATCCTCGCCAACAATTGTCATTTGTTGATTTGTTGATGATTGCCATTCTGACAAGTGTAAGATGGTATTGCATTGTCGTTTTGATTTGCATTTCTCGAATGATTATTGACCTTGAACATGTTTTCATGTGTCTCTTGGCTTTCCTTCTGTCGTCTTTCGAAAAGGTTCTATTTAGGTCTGTTGCCCATTTTTTTTATTGGATTGTTCATCTTCATTTTATTAAGTTGTATAAGTTGGCTGTAGATTTTGGAGATTAAACCTTTATCAGTGATAACATTTGCAAATGTTCTCCCATACAGTAATCTTTCTTGTTGTTTTGTTGATGGTTTCTTTTGCTGTGTAAAAAATTTTTATTTTGAGTAGTCCCATTTGTTTATTTTTTCTTTAGCTTCCATTGCCTTTGGAGCAGTATCAGTGAAGAAGTTCTTTCGGCATATATCTGAGATTGTGCTACCTGTGGATTCCTCTAGTATTTTTATTGTTTCTCTTCTAATGTTTAAGTCCTGTACCCATTTTGAGTTTATTTTTGTATCTGGTGTAAGTTGGTGGTCCAGTTTCATTTTTTTGCATGTATCTGCCCATTTTCCCAACACCATTTACTGAAGAGGCTATCTTGGCTCCATTGAATGTTCATGTCTCCTTTGTCAAATATTAGTTGACCATAGTGGTTTGGGTGGATATCTGGGTTCTCTATTCTATTCCATTGGTCTATATGTCTGTTCTTTTGCCAGTACCAGGCTGTTTTGAGAACAGTTGCTTTGTTGTATAGCTTGAAAGCTGGTATTGAGATCCCACCTACTTTATTCTTCTTTCTCAGAATTGCTGTAGCTATTCCTGGTCTTTTTTTATTCCAGATGAATCTATGAAGAATTCTTTCTAGGTCTGTGAAATATTTCGTTGGTATTTTAATGGGTAGTGCGTTGAATCTGTAGATTGCTTTGGGTAGTATGGACATTTTAATGATGTTGATTCTCCCAATCCATGAGCATGGTATGCTCTTCCATCTATTAACATCTTCCTCTATCTCTTTTTTTCAGTGTCCTGTAGTTTTCTGCATAGAGGTCTTTTACCTCTTCAGTTAGGTTTATTGCTATGTATCTTAATTTTTTTGGTGCAATGGTAAATGGGATTGCTTTTTTAGTCTCTCTGTAATTTCACTATTAGTGTATAGAAATGCCACAGACTTCATAGCATTAATTTTGTATCCTGCTCCATTGCTGAATTCATTAATTAAGTCAATTAGTTTTGGAATGGAGTCCTTTGGGATTTTTATGTACAATATCATGTCATCTGCAAATAAGGACAGCTTTACTTCTTCTTTTCCAATTTGGATGCCTTTTATTTCTTCTTCTTTTCTAATTGCAATGGCTAATACTTCCAGCATTATGTCGAACAGGAGAGGTGAGAGTGGGCATCTCTGTCTTCTTCCTGTTCTTAGGGGAAATGGTTTTAGTTTTGCCCTTTGAGTATGATGTTAGCTGTGGGTTTATCATATATGGCTTTTATGATGTTGAGGTATGCTCCTTCTATTCCCAGTTTGCTGAGAGTTTTTATCAAGAAAGGGTGTTGGATTTTTTAAATGCTTTTTCTGCATCAATTGATATGACTGATTTTTATCGCTCAATATGTTTATGTAATGTATCACGTTTATTGATTTGTGGATACTATACCATCCTTGCACTTCTGGGAGAAATTCTACTTGGTCATGATGTATGATCTTTCTAATGTATTCCTGGTTCCGATTTGCTAGAATTTTGTTGAGGATTTTGGCACCTATGTTCCTGAGAGATATTGGCCTATAATTCTCTTTCATTGTGTTGTCTTTATCTGGTTTTGGTATTAGGGTGATGCTGGCTTCATAGAAGGTGTTTGGAAGTGTTCCTTCTTCTTGAATGTTTTGGAATAGTCTGAGGAGGATAGGTTTTAATTCTTCCTTGAATATTTGGTAAAACTCTCCTGTGTAGCCATCTGGTCCTGGGCTTTTATTTGCTGGAAGCTTTTTGATGACTGCTTTAATTTCTCCCATAGTTATTGGACTTTTGAGATGTTTGGCTTCCTCCTCATTGAGTTTTTAGAAGGTTATATTTTTCTAGGAAAATGTCCATTTCTTGCAGGTTGTCCAATTTGTTGGAATAGAGTTGTTCATAGTATTTTTTAACAATCCTTTGTATTTTGGCGGGGTCTGTTGTTATTTCTCCTCTTTAATTTCTGATTTTGTTTATTTGGGTCTTCTCTCTTTACTTCTTGGTGAGCCTGGCTAGAGGTCCATCAATCTTGTTTATCCTTTCAAAGAACCAGCTCTTGGATTTGATGATATTTTGAATTGTTTCTTTGGTCTCCAAGTTGTTTATCTCTGATCTGATCTTCACTGTTTCCTTCCGAGTACACTGTTCTTTTCTTGTTGCTCTCGTTCCAGCTCTTTGAGTTGTGTGTTTAGGTAATTTATTACCATTGTTTCCTGTTTTTTGCAGTAGGCTTGTAGGGCTATGAACTTCTCTATCAAGACTGCTTTCAGGAGGAATCCAAGATGGCGGCATAGGTAAACACCTACACTGCTGCCTCGCACAACAATTTCAAAACCACAACTAAAAGACAGAACAAACATCATCCAGAACCACAGGAAAGCTGGCGGAGTGTAAGTTCTACAGCTAGAAGGAAAGAGAGGGGCTCACGGAGACTCAGAGGAGCTGCAAAAAGCCGAGGTACTGAGACGCGCGCGCTGAGAGAGCGGGTGCCGGAGTACCTGGCTGGCTTTCTCTGGCGGGAGGGAAACCCAGACTCCCAACGGCATTGAACCCCTTATTTTACGACACTAAACCCCAGATCCAGCGAAATTCATATGGGAGGAGTTTGGACTGTGAAAAGGAAGAGGTGCACGGAAATTTAGGGAAGTCACGGAAGATCAGGTCTGGTCTCGCATGCGGACGGTGCTGCGCGCAGGACAGATTGCTGATTGTGCCGCTGGCTTTTGCGAGTGGGCGGGAGACAGACCCTCCGAACTGTGCCACTTCTGACTCCACTAAGCCCCTGTTTCGGGCGAAACCATGGGGACCTAGACTCGTGTGGTCCTTATGCTCAGGGGAGCTGGAAAGGAAGCGGTTAGAGGCACTGCGGGTGCGCGCCCGCACAAGGACCGCTCCAGCGATTACCCAGTCACGTGAGACTTAGGGGCTGTGGAGGGCGGGGCCGACTGGAAGGCAAGGCGGTGCCTTAAGCCCTGAGACTCCACCCCTCCCAAGCTCAACAGAGGCTTCTTCGGTTTTGTATCTGGTATCATAAGGCTGAATCCAACACAGAAGTTTCCCCAGCATAGTGAATATGCCAAAAGAAGGGAAGGGATCACAAACAAAAGAGATGGAGAAAAAAAAAAAAACGACTGGATATAGAGTTCAAAACCACGCTTGTAAGGTTTTTCAAGAATATGCTAGAAAAATTCGATAAATTTAGTGAGACCCAAGAGGAGATGAAAAAGGACCAACTAGCGATACAAAAGAGCCAACTAGAGATGGAAAAGGTCCTACTAAAAATGATAAAGGACCAAATAGAAATTAAACATACACTGACTGAAATAAAAAACATTATACAGAGTCCTAACAGCAGACTAGAGAAAGGCAAGAATCAAGTAAAAAATTTGAAATATAAAGAAGCAGACAACATTCAAGTGGAAAAGCAAGAAGAGAAAAGAATCCAAAAATGTGAACATAATGTAAGGAGACTCTGGGACAGCTTTCAGCGTACCAACATCAGAATTGTGGGGGTGCCAGAAGAAGAGAGAGCAAGATACTGAAAACCTGTTTAAAGAAGTAATGACTGAAAACTTCCCACATCTGGTGAAAGAAATAGACTTACAAGTCGAGGAAGCACACAGAACCCCAAAGAAAAGGAATCCAAAGAGGACTACACCAAGACACATCATAATTAAAATGCCAAGAGCAAAAGAGAAAGAGAGAATATTAAAAGCAGCAAGAGAAAAACAGTTTACTACCTACAAGGGAGCACTGATACGACTGTCAGCTGATTTCTCTACAGAAATGATGCAGGCCGACGGGAGTGGCAAGAAATATTCAACGTGATGAATAGGAAGAACCTACAACCAAGAATAATCTGTCCAGCAAAGCTAATATTCAGAATTGAAAGGCAGATAAAGATCTTCACAGATAAGAAAAAGCTAAAGGAGTTCATCAACTCCAAACCAGTATTATATGAAATGCTGAAAGGTACTCTTTTAGAAGAGGAAGAAGAAAAAGGTAAAAGCCAAAAAATTATGAACAACAAATACATATCTATCAACAAGTGAATCTAAAAATTAAGTGAATTAAAAATTTGATCAACAGAATAAACTGGTGAATATAATAGAATCCGGAGCACAGAAAGGGAGTGGACTGATAATTCTCAGGGGGGAAGGGGTGAGGGGTGTACAGGGAGAGACTGGACAAAAATAATACACCTATGGATGAGATCAATGGGAGGGAGGTAAGGTCAGCGGTAGGGGTGGGAGCTGGGTGGAGGGGTGCTATGGAGGGGAAAAAAAGAGAAACAAATGTAATAACCTGAATAATAAAGATTTAATTAAAAAAAAAAGACTGCTTTCATTGTGTCTCATAAATTTTGTATTGTTGTGTTGTCATTGTTATTTGTTGCCATGATGTTTTTTATTTCTTCCTTGATCTCTCTGGTTACCCAATCGTTGTGTAAAAGCATGCTGTTTAGTCTTCATGTGTTTGATTTCTTTCTATTGTTTTTATTATAGTGGATTTCCAGTTTTATGCCATTGAGGTCTGAGAAAATGCTTGATATTATTTCTATCTTCTTGAATTTGAAGAGACTTTTCTTATGACCCAACATATGATCTATCTTTGAAAATGACCCATGTGCACTGGAGAAGAATGTATATTCTGTGGCTTTGGGGTGAAATGTTCTGAAGATGTCAATTAATTCCATCTGGTCTAGTGAGTCATTTAGGATTGATGTTTCTTTTCTGATTGTTTGTTTAGAGGATTTGTCCAATGGTGATAGTGGGTATTAAAGTCTCCTACTATTATTGTATTGATATCAATCTCTCCCTTAATATCCTCCAAGAGTTTTTTTTATGTATTTTGGTGCTCCTATATTGGGTGCATATATGTTTACCAGAGTTATTTCTTCTTGTTGGATTGTTCCCTTTAGTATTATGAAGTGTCCTTCTTTATCTCTTATTATGTCCTTCACTTTGACATCTAATTTGTCAGATATAAGTATTGTAACCCCAGGTTTTTTTTTTTCATTTTCATTTGCCTGAAATACCATCTTCCATCTCTTCACCCTCAATCTGTGTGCATCTCTTTTCCAGAGGTGGGCTTCTTGCAGACAGCAGATATATGGATCATGTTTTCTTATCCAATTGGTTACCCTATGTCTTTTGATTGGAGCATTTAATCCGTTTACATTTAAAGTTATTATTGATAAGTACTTATCT
The DNA here is from genome assembly GCA_011751065.1 of Lasiurus cinereus. Classification (NCBI taxonomy): domain Eukaryota; kingdom Metazoa; phylum Chordata; class Mammalia; order Chiroptera; family Vespertilionidae; genus Lasiurus; species Lasiurus cinereus. Next base: position 5,746,242 of record JAAGEH010000286.1, on the reverse strand, counting down.
GTTGCCATTTTTAGTCCTTATCCCCGAGTTCCTTCTTTGCTTCCTCTTTCTTTTTATTACAGCAGACCCTTTAACATTTCTTGCATTGCTGGTTTGGTGGTAATATATTCCCTTAGTACTTTTTTGTCTGTGAAGCTTTTGATTTCACCTTCAATTTTGATTGAGAGTCTTTCAGGGTACAGTATTCTTGGATTGAGACCCTTCCTTTGCATGACTTTGTATATTTCATTCCATTCCCTCTGGCTTGATGAGTTTCTGTTGAGAAGTCAGTAGCTAGTCTTATGGGGGTTTCTTTGTAGGAAACTTTCTGTTTCTCTCTGGCTGCTTTTAAGATTCTTACTTTGTCGTTGGTGTTTGCCAATTTATATAATGTGCCTTAGTGTCGGTTTGCTGGGGTTCATTTTGCTTGGGACTCTGTGAGCTTCTTGGATTTGTGTAGGTTTTTTCTTTCCTATATTGGGGAAGTTTTCTGTCATTATTTCTTCAAACACGTTCTCTAATCCTTGTTCAGGTTCTACTCTTTCTGGAACCCCAATTATGCAGATGTTGTTTTGTTTCATGTTATCCCAAAGTTCCCGTAGGTTCTCCTCTTACTTTCAACTTTTTTTTCTAGAAGCTGCTGTACTTGGTTATTTTTTCCTACCGTGTCTTCTAGCTCACTGATGCGCTCCTCTGGTTCTTCTATTCTACTTTTGATGCTTTCTATTGAGTTCTTTATAGCAGTGATGTCATTTTTCATTTCTTCTTGTTTATTCTGCACCTCCTCTAGGTTCTTCTGCATTTCTTCTTGCTGCTTCTTCATCTCCTCTTGGTCTTCTTCATTTCCTCTTGGCTCTTACTCAGATTGTTGATTTTATCTTCCATTCTTTTCATCCACCTTATGATCATTTCTCTGAACTCTTTCTCTTGCAGGCTTATTTGTGGTTCTATTTCGTTTACTTCCTTTTCTGGTGTAACCTGCCTTTCTGTCTTATGTGGGCTGTTTCTTTTTCTGCCCATGGTCTTTTTTTCTCCAGGTGCCTGGTTATGTAGTTCTCTCTCCTATGTTGATTTAAAGGCACAAACTACTACACGACCAGGTACAGCATACAAGGCACAGGGTAGAAATGTATTCAAGATGTTAATAATCACAAATAAGGTGACCATCAATGAAATACAAATTAGGGGTAAAGAGAGAAGGAAGAAGAGGAAAATGAGGAAAAAAGAAAAGAAAGAAATGCCAAAATCAAATTGGGAGAGTGAGAGAAGGAAAAAAAAATAAATGAACAAAAAAATAAAATAAAATAAGAAAATAAAAAGGAAAAAAAGGAGAAGAAAAGAGGAAGAGAAAAAAGTCAGAGAGAAAAGAAAGCATATAAGAGAGAAAAGGGGAACAAAATAGAGATGTCAGGAGACAACTCCAATAGAACAGTCACTAATCCCGATAAAAGCCAGCAACCTGTACCTAGAGATTAATACAAACTGCAAATAGCAACTGGTATCGAGGGAGGTGAGGGAAAAGAGAGGTAAAAACAAAGCAAGCAAAAAACAAAATAAAACAAGTAGAATAAACTAAAACAATCTCACAAAAAATTTCAAAAAATCGATATAATCACTTTTCAGGCCAATAGCAACTAAAGGACATAGAGAAAAAACAACTTTTTGGCTAGTGAAGACAAGAAGAGAGAGGTTTGTGTGGACTTGTAGTAGAGGATTTGAAATTAGATATATAAATTTGGGGAAATATTAACCAGGTAAAGAGAAAGAATAGGGAAAATCTACAGTTGGAAAAGGGAAAGATAACAAGACAACAAAATGGGGAAAGTTAGGAGGAAAGTGTTGGCATAAAGGTAGAGTTGAGTTGGAGTAAAATTATGTTAAAGGAAAGATGAAAATAGAATGTAGAACTCTAATCCTGAAATAAAATAAAGAGAAACAAAATGACACTCGTTTTTTTCCAAAAAGGTAAAGTACTAGTAGTAATTAATGATAGTTTAAAACAAAAATGTAATAATTAAAAAGGTAAAATCAATTGAGGCAGAAAGAAAAAAAATA
>JAAGEH010000286.1:5700599-5735428 GCA_011751065.1 Lasiurus cinereus | reverse complement strand
TATCTCCATATTTTGCATGAGATTCTAGGCTTCTATTCAGCCTTTCCTGTTGTGATCACTCCTCCTTTCATAGAATTGACTATTTTAATTATTTCTTTTTATTCTTTCCTTTCTGGCTCACTTTCTTTTTGTCTCTGTCTCTATCTTTTCATTTCTTACTTAGGTGTACCAAGGAGAATTACACATGGTAGGCCTTTGGGCCATGCCCTTTCTTCTATTTCAGTCAATGCTTAATTCTATAAGAGATGCTAAACCTACAGTAAGAACACAGACTTAAGAGTTAGGTCTTAAGTTGGGTTCAAATGTCTCCATATCCTTTATGACCTTGAGTAACTGACCTTTAGTTTTTTTTTAAATATGAGAATAATATATACATCTTGATGAGTCATTTTTAAAATTAAATGATTTAAAAAACTTTGGGCATTTCAGTTCAATCCTATCTAATAAAGAGGGAATATGCTAATTGACCATCACACCCTCACAAAGAAAGTGGCACCTACAGCCAATAAGAAGGAAATATGCTAATTGACTGCCACACCCCCAAAGATGGCAGTGCTCATAGCCACAAGGTAGTGGTGCCTGGTCCACTCAGCCCTGCTGGAGTGTGGCACAGCCAGGCCTGCACCCAGACTGTCTGATTACTCTGTGCACCTGCCTCCAGAGTCCCCCAGTCCCCTCAGCCCCCCAGCTGCCCAGGGCCAGTCAAAGGTGCAGGCAAGCTTCAGATGGTGGCTGCCCAGCTGCCCAGAACCGCCCAAGGATCAGATAACCAGGGCCTGCTGAGGCTTGCACTGCTGACAGTGCCAACAGCAGAGGTGTGATGGGGCATTACCTTCCCCTTATTGCTAGGTTACTGCTCGCCCCTGAGGGCTCCTGGACTGTGAGAGGGGCAGACCAGGCTGAGGAAACCTGCTCCAGTGTGTGAATTTTCATGTATCAGACTTCTAGTACTATTAAAACTAATTAATTTTTAAAAACAAATCAATGAAAGTCTCAAGACAGAACCTGACATCATTTTTCTTCTGTGTTTTGAATAGCAAGGTTAAAAACTCCAGTGGGGTTAAGTGGTCATAACTGTCTTCTTTGCCTAACTGTCAAGACTATGGTAGTCATTGACCAATAACTAGTAACATTAGCTTCACTTCTTATTGTACTTGGTAGTGTTAGTCTTTTATTTTAAAATTAAATCTTTATTGTTGAAAGTATTACATATGCCCCTCCCCGTCTTTGATCCCTTCTAGCCTCACTCTCCCAACCCAGGCTTTAGTCTTGAGGAAAAATAATAATGTTCCTTATCAGAGTGAGTCTAGAAGCCAGCCAAGGATGGGCTAATGCTTGCTATCACAATCTACAACTTCAAAGAAACACCCATTCTCAAAAAATTTATTTAAAAACCTTGGCCAACCCAATGGAGAGCTCTTAAGAAAAAATGGCTCATTCGCATTTCACTTTTGGATTGAAATTGCTGAGATTTTGTATTCTCACTTGAATCAGTAACTAAATGTGGGCCACCCTAGGAAAGGCATGCCATTGGGAGAGGCATTTCTCAACAGCTGAGGTAAACTTTGAAGGAGCTGACCATTGAAGGCAGTCTGCCAACTGAATTGGGCATGTAGTTCCTTGAAGCATAATCTTAGCAGCAAATAATTTTTCAATCACAAGATGTTATTATCTTAAAAAATGTTAGTGTTTTCTATGTCTCTACCTACTTTTTAAATAGAATAAAATTGTAACATGCATTACTTATTGCTATGAAACAAAACACTCCAAAATTTAGTGGCTTAAAAATAATGATTTAATATTTCTCAAAATTATCTGTGTTGGCTGTGATTGACTGGGTGATTCTTCTTCTGATCTTGCCTAAGTTAACTCATGTAGCTGCAATCATGTCTTCTCTCAGTCACCGGTAGATAGATGGTCTTATTGACATGTCTGGATCTTATGTTGGCTCTTGGCTGTTGTGAATAATGCTGCAATGAACATGAGAGCACAGATGTTTCTGAAGGTAGTGATTTTATCTCCTTTAAATACATACCCAGAGTGAGATTGTGGAATCATATGGTACTTCTATTTTTAACTTACAATTTTCCATAGTGTCTGCACCAGTTTACCTTCACATCAACAAATAGTACACCAGAATTTCCTTTGCTCTACATCCTTGTCAGAATTTGCTATCTCTTGTCTTTATGTCATTCTGCTGCAGTTCCAAGAACCTATTGACATTAAGTGAGAACTTACTGTACTTGTTGGCCATTTGTATGTACTCTGAAAAATGTCTGTTCGCCGAAACCGGCTCAGTGGATAGAATGTCTGCCTGCAGACTGAAAGGTCTGGGGTTCGATTCTGGTCAAGGATATGTACCTTGGTTGTGGGCACATCCCCAGCAGGGGGCGTGATGGAGGCAGCTGATCAATGTCTCTCTTTCATTGATGTTTCTAACTCTCTATCCCTTTTTCTTCCTCTCTGTTTAAACCAATAAAATATATTAAAAAAAGAAAAAGAAAAATGTCTGTTTAAATCCTCTAATTTTAAATTGAATTGTTCCATTTATTTACTTTTTTTGCTATAGAATTTGTAAGTCCCTTATATGATTTGGATATTAATCTCTTATCAGATGTATATTTAGCAATGTTTTGTCCCATTCTGTAAATTGTTTTTTCATTTTGTTGACTTTTTTTTTTGCCAGACAGAAGCTTTTTAGTTTGAAGTTATCCTACATGTCTACTTTTGCTTTTGTCTTCTGTGTTTAGGGTGTCATCCTATCTGATAAAGAAGTAATATGTTAATTGACCCTACTGCCCTTGCAAATATGCCAATGCCCACAGCTAATAAGGAGGGAATATGCTAATTGACTGCCCCACCCTCAAATCTGGTGGTACCCTCAGCCAATAAGGAGGAAATATGTTAATTGACTACCCCACCCTCAAAGATGGTGGCACTCAGAGCCACAAGATGACAGTGCCCAACTTCCCAGAGCCAGCCCGAGGTGCAGGAAAACCTTGGGTGGTGGCTGCCCAGCTGCCTAGAGCTGGCTTGAGGCTCAGGCAAGCCTTGGATGACAGCTGCTCAGGTAACCAGGGCTGGCCGAGACTTGCACTGCTGGCAGTGAACAACATCAGAGGTATGATGGGGGCATTGCCTTCCTCTGATTGCTGGGTCATCTCCCACCCCTGAGGGCTCCCAGACTCTGAGAGGGGGCAGGCTAGGCTGAGAGACCCCCCTCCAGTGCATGGATTTTCATGCATTGGACCTCTAGTATAAAAATAAAGTATTGCCAAGATTGATACTTTCCCCTATGTTTTCTTCCAGGAGTGTTATGGTTTCAGGTGTTATGTTTAAGTCCTTAATCCATTTTAAGTTAACCTCATAAATGGTATCAGATAGAGTTCTGATTTCATACTTTTCCCAACCCCATTTTCTGAAGAGACTATTCTTTCCTTGTTGAGTATTCTTGGCTCTCTTGTATTTATTGAACATATATGTGTGTTTATTTCTGGACTCTGGAATCTGTTCCATTGGTCTGTGTGTCTGCTTTTATGTCAGTGCCATATTGTTTTGATTACTATAGTTTTGTAACATAGTATGAAATAAAGAAGTATGGTACTTCCAACTTTGTTCCTTGTCAAGATTACTTTGACTATTCCAGGTAGCTTATAATTCTATATAAATTCTAAAATAAATTTTTCTATTCTGTGCAAAATGCTATTGGAATTGGTAGGAATCACAGTGAATTTTGTAGATGGCTTTGGGTAGGAAAGACATTTTAGGAATATTAACTCTTCAATTCATGAACATTGGCTATCTTTCCATTTATCAGTGTCTTCTTCAATTAGTTTCATCAGTGTCTTATATTTTTTGGTTATAGATCTTTCACTTCCTTGATTAAATTTATTCCTAAATATTTTACTGTTATTATAAATGAGATTATTTTCTCTATTTCTTTTTTAGATAACTCATTATTAGTGTCTAGAAATGCAACTGATTTTTGTATGTTAATCTGATATGCTGAAACTTTACTGAATTCGTTGACTGGCTATAATGGTTCTTTTGGTGAAATCCTTAGGATTTTCTATGTATAATACCATGTCATCAACAAACAGAGACTACCTCTCCCTTTCCAATTTGGATGCCTTTTATTTCTTTCTCTTGCCTGACTGCTCTGGATAGGACTTCTAGCACTATGTTGAGTAAGAGTGGTGAGAGTGGCACCTTGTCTTGTTCCTGATCTTAAAGGGATAGTTTTCAACCTTTTTCCAATCAGTATGATGTTAGCTACTGGTTTGTCATATGTGATTTTTATTATCTTGAGATGTGTTCCTTCTGTATTCTGTTTGTTGAGAGTTTTTATTCTTAATAAGTGTTGAATTTTATCAAATGCTTTTACTGCATCTGTTAAGACAATCTTATGATGTTTGTCTTTTATTCTATTAACTAGAGGCCCAGTGCATGAATTCGTGCATGGATGGGGTCTGGCTAGCCTGCCCTGATCAGGACTGATCAGGCCAGGCCAGCTGAGGGGAGGGACCACAGACAGTTGTCAGATCAGCCCTGCTCCCTGTTCAAATTCCTGGTCAAGGGGACAATTTGCATTTTAGCCTTTGATTATACAGCATATGGTGCATCACACTAATTTATTTTATATGTTGAACCAATGAAGGCTGCACAATGTCCCTATAGGAGTGTGTATTGCAATGGAGGCTAGTGATGGAGGTTGTGCCAGGAGCAGAGCATGCAATTGGACATTCGGATGGCTCTTTGCAGGTAAGCTCTGTGGGTGCAGGCCAGTGACTGGGGATAGGCTAGGTATAGGCCCAAAAGAGGCTCTAGGGGCCTTGGCTATCTGTGTGCATTTCTGTGGTTGCAGGGTATTGCCAAGGGCACAACACAGCAATGGGGGTCAGCTGCCAAGGTCTAGGTTTCTGGAGTCTAGGTTGCTGGCTTCTAGGCTCTACTTTTGCATTCAGGCAGCTGCAAACAGAGGTTTGGGCTGACTGCTGGTATAGGTTCTGTGCTCCAACTGTGGTGGTGGCTAGCACCAGCAAATATGAATATCTGTGGGTCAACCCACCCACATGTGAAATATGTAGGGGGTCCCCAGGAGCTGTGATGGCCTTTGGTTTCTTTAATGGTGAAAGTTACTGGGGCTATCTGCAGAGTTGGTGGGAACTGTATTCACTTCTGCCATGTGGATGATATTGGTTGCTTCTACTTTTCTTTCTTATTCTTAGCTATTTCTATTCATCTCAGCTTTGCCTGTTTCTGGTTGGGGGAAAAATGAAGTAGGTCCTTTTTGTAGTACCTGGAAAGGTTTGGGAACCTGATGGCTTACCCTGTTCTTCCTTTTCTGGTGAGGTAACTCTTGCTAGCTTGGAAGTTCTCTCCTTGCTGAGCAATGCTGGCTTGAAGAATGGGGTAATATAGGAAAAATGAAGCTGTTCTTCTTTCCTTTGTTGTGCAGTCTATACACATTTTTTTTGAGGTTCTACTGTGTTGCTGAAGTTTCTTAAGTGGGATCCAGAACTGTTTTTGTTTCTACATAGCTGTCTAATTGTTGATCTCTGTTGGGGGACAGAAACAGGGATTTTCTGCTCTGGCTCTGTGCTGGCTCTTCATCAGATAAAATTCATGAAGGTTTTGTTTCCTCCAAATGTCTGTAAGGTGCTGTAGTTCTGTATGTCCAGTTCAAATGCTCTGTAATGCTGGTGTTTTGTTGTTGTTGTGAAAGTGCCTTTTGCCCCTGGTGCCATGCTTCTCGGTGCACTATGTCAATAAAAGTGGAGTTTGAAATACCAGAATGCACAGAGTTAAAAATAATTCTAATCATAGTGATTTCAGAGGATGTCTGGATAGAAGAAATTATATTATTAAAATGTGGAGGTTTCAGGCCAACTGATAATAAAGGAGTAGTGTTAGCAGTCAGTAGAAACCGATTCTTATGATGAACCACACAAACAACTTCAATGAAGGGATGACAGAGAAGTAAAGGGGAAAAGGGTCTGTTTTTTCTTAGGACCACCCTCTTCATTGGTATTTTATGGGATTAGTAATATATTATAGGACTCGATGCCAATTTTAGGCTAGCCCTTCAAGTTTGAATCAAAGGATGACACCTTCCCAAATGATAGAAGTTATAACAAAGGTGTGTTTTACATGCAGTCACCAAACCAATGGGTAAACACTACACATCTATATGTATAAAAGGCTAATTTGCAAAGTGTCCCCTCAGGAATTTGATCAGGATACAGAAGTTTGATCACTCACTATAATGTGCACTGACTACCAGGGGACAGTGTGGAAGGAAGGAAGGCCCCAGCCAGCAGCTGGCAGCAGGGGAAGGGAGGCACCAGCTGGCAGCTGGAAGGCCTTGATTAGCCTTGATTGCCAGCCAGGCCTATGGACCCTCCTCATGCATGAATTTTGTGCACTGGGCCTCTAGTGTTTGCATAAAAACAAAACAAAATAATTCTCTCTTTGTGAAGAAGGAAATAAAACTGTCAGATTTCTACCAACACCACATTCTTGATAATCCTCAGTACAACATAAAGAGGCCATGAAAGGGCAATAGAACTATACACTATCATAAAAATGATTGAGCTTTGAAAGCAATTGTAGAACAGAAAATGCAGGCATAATGTAAGATAAACTTTAGTCATATAGATCTTTAGTCATTCTACAGACAACTTTACAACAACATTTAACTTTTTATAATATGAAATATATGCATAGTTAAAAGGAGGATTGTAAAACAAGTTTAAAAAGTATTCAGAAATAAGATTGGAGCTAATATACAAAAACAATATTTTAAACAAATAAATATTTAGCCCAATTAATGGTTAACACCAAGGATGCAAGATCAATCAGGAGTTTTCAAGTAGTAGGGTGAATTGGCTAAATTGGAAACAAAAATACCTTATCAGTAAATGGCATTAGAATTTACCTAGTTCCTACCCCTGTCAAAACCCACCATAGTATCTACTTAGTTTACATTAGCATTCTTAATTCTGCTCCAGTTCAGTTTATATTATCAAGAAAGAGAATTATAAAGAACTACAGTTCTGTAGTGAAAAACCTGCCTGATTTTATCAAGCAAAGATAGTGTTTAAAAGGCCTTTCTGGCCTAGTTATTCAATCAGAGTAAACATAAAGAGTTCATTTACTTAGCATGTCAACTAATAGGCATCAGGTACTGATAAAGTAATTTAAAAATATGACTGCTAACTACTTTATTACTGAGGAGGATGAGAAAGGGAACCCTTCCAAAATTTGTAGAGAATGGTTGTTTGAATGCCTTCTGCCACAACTTATTTCATTTAACTCTCTATATATCATTGCTTTTTAGACTTTCTTATAACCACCTCCATCAAGCAGAAGAAAAAAAAAACTTGAGCTGAGAAAATGGCACAGTCAGAACTGAAATTCTGGTTCTAGGATCTTTCTACTACCCTGAACTTTCTCAATCCATGACAATAAATGATTAGGAGCCTCTTTGCAACAGTAACACAGATTTTTTCAAAAAATACATTGGAAAGATCTATGAAGTTTTAGAAATAAAAATAAATTATTTTTTTAAAATTAAATTTTATTATTCAGATTATTACATTTGTTTCTCTTATTTCCCCTCCATAGCTCCCCTCCACCTGACTCACACCCCTCCCTCTACCCTTACCTCCCTCCCGTTGACCTCATCCATAGGTGTCTGACTTTTGTACAGTCTCTTCCTGTACACCTCTCACTCCTTTACCCCTGAGAATTATCAGTCCACTCCCTTTCTGTGCTCCTGATTCTATTATATTCACCAGTTTATTCTGTTCATCAAATTTTTAATTCACTTAATGTTTAGATTCACTTGTTGTTAGATATGTATTTGTTGTTCATAATTTTTTATCTTTTACCTTTTTCTTCTTCCTCATCTAAAAAAGTACCTTTCAACATTTCATGTAATATTGGTTTGGAGTTGATGAACTCCTTTAGCTTTTCCTTATCTGTGAAGGTCTTTATCTGCCCTTCAATTCTGAATGATAGCTTTGCTGATAGAGTAATCTTGATTGTAGGTTCTTGCTATTCATCACGTTGGATATTTCTTGCCACTCCCATCTGGCCTGCATAGTTTCTGTTGAGAAATCAGCTGACAGTCGTATGGGTGCTTCCTTCTAGGTAATTAACTGTTTTTCCCTTGCTGCTTTTAATATTTTCTCTTTGTCTTTTTCTCTTGGTATTTTAATTATGATGTGTCTTGGTGTTCATAATTTTTTATCTTTTACCTTTTTCTTCTTCCTCATCTAAAAAAGTACCTTTCAAAATTTCATATAATATTGGTTTGGAGTTGATGAACTCCTTTAGCTTTTCCTTATCTGTGAAGGTCTTTATCTGCCCTTCAATTCTGAATGATAGCTTTGCTGATCCTCTTTGGATTCCTTTTATATGGGGTTCTGTGTGCTTCCTGATCTGGAAAGTCTATTTCTTTCACCAGATGTGGGAAGTTTTCAGACATTCTTTCTTTAAATAGGTTTTCAGTATCTTGCTTTCTCTCTTCTTCTGGCACCCCCACAATTCTGATGTTGGTACACTTGAAGCTGTCCCAGAGGCTCCTTAGATTATTTTCACATTTTTGGATTCTTTTTTCTTTTTGCTTTTCCAGTTGAGTGTTTTCTGATTCTTTATATTTCAAATTTTTGACTTGATTCTTGTCTTCCTCTAGTCTGCTGTTAGGTCTCTGTGTAATATTTTTTTATTTCAGTCAGTGTATGTTTAATTTCAGTTGGACCTTTCCATTTCTAGTTGGTCCTGTTTCATCTCTTCTTGGGTCTCGCTAACTTTATCCATCTTTTCTAGGATATTCTTGAAAAACCTTATAACCTTGGTTTTGAACTCTATATCCAGTCATTTGTTTTCTTGCATTTCTTTTGTTTGTGATCTCTTCCTTTGTCTCTGCATTTTCACTATGCCAGGAGAACTTCTGTGTTGGATTCAGCCTTATGATACCAGACTTGCAAAACTGCAAAAGCCTCTCTGTTGAGTTTGGGATGGGTGGAGTCTCAGGGCTTAAGTGACTGTCTTGCCTTCCATGGCCTCTGAGTCTCATGTGACTGAGTAATTGCTGGAATGGTCCTTGTGTACGTGGGTGCGCATACTCGCAGTGCCTCTAGACTGAGGCCTTTCTGGCTTCCCTGTGCTCTGGGATCATATGAGTCTGGGTCCCCAGGGTTTTGGCCAAAACTGGGATTTAGTGGAGTTAGAAGTGGCACAATTGGAAGGCTCTGTCTCCCGCCATCTTGTTAAAGCCAGCGGCACAATCAGCAGTTGGTCTTCTGCGCGCAGTGCTGTGCGCACCACCAGATTTCTGATCTTTTTGACTCCCCTAAATTTCTGTGCACTTCTCCCTTTTTACAGTCCAAACTCCCCTCATATGAGTTTCAGCTGGATCTGGGGTTTAGTGTTATAGGATAAGGGGTTCATTGCTGTTGGGAGTCTCCGTCTCCCTCCCACTGGAGAAAGCCAGCCAGGTACTCGGGCACCCGCTCTCTCCACGCTCGCATCTCCATACCTTAGCTTTTTGCAGCTCCTCTGGGTCTCTGCGAGCCCCTCTCTTTCCTTCTAGTTGTAGAATTTCTACTCAGCCAGCTTTCCTGTGGTTCTGGATGATGTCCATTCTGTCTTTTAGTTGTAGTTTTGAAACGTTGTGCGAGGCAGCAGTGTAGATGTTTACCTATACCCCCATCTTGGATTCCCAGTTCTTAAAAATAAATTCTTATGGTTTCTGAATAACATAAAAGAAATGTGGTACAATACCATATTGAGGGTACAAATAGAAAATTTTCTTATCAAAATACCAATGGTATTTTTCACAGAAGAGGGACAATTTAAAATTCATATGGAGCTATAACGACCTTGAATAACCAAAACAATCTTGATAAAGAAGAACAAATATTATGCTTACTGATTAATATAGTAATCAAAATGCATGTTACTGCCTCCAAAATAAAAACACAGATCATGGAACACACTAGAGAGCCCAAAAATTAACCAATACTTATATGGCCAGGATCCAGGAATATAACATGAGGGAAATGACAATTTCTTTAGTAAATAGTGTTGAGAAAACTGAACAAATACATGACAAAAAATTAAGCTGAACCACTTTCTTACACCATATGCAAAAATAATTTTAAAAATGAATTAAGTAATTAAAGTAATATCTTAAACCATAAAACTCCTAGAAGAAAACAGGGTCTTCGACATTAGTCATAGAATATTTTTTTGAATACAGGCAAGCGCAAAATTAAACAAATGGGACTGTATCAGACTAAAAAACATTTGCACAGAGATTGAAACCATCAACAAAACAAAAAGACAACCTGCCATAGCTGGTTTGGCTCAGTGGATGAGTGTCAGCCTGCGGACTGAGAAGTCCCAGAGGTCCCAGGGGTCCCAGGTTCAATTCTGGACAAGGGCACATGCCCAGGTACACGCTTGATCCTCAGTAGCGGGTGAGCAAGAGGCAGCCGATCAAGGATTCTCATCATTGATGTTTTTATCTCTTTCCCCTTCCTCTCTTAAATCAATAAAGATATAAAACAAAAACAAAAAGACAACCTGCTGAATGGGAGAAGATTTATGCAAATAATGTATTTGCTAAGTGGTTAATATTCAAAATATATAAAAAACTCATAAACCTTAACATAAACAACCCAATTAAATGGGCAGAAGACCTCCAAAGAAGACATATAGATGGACAACAGACATATGAATATCAATAATTGTCAGGGAAATGCTTATCAATACCACATTGAAGTATCACCTTATGCATGTCAGAAAGGCTATTATGAAAAGTTGACAGATAAAAAATGTTGGTGAGGATGCAGAGAAAAGAGAACCCTTATGTATTACTGGTGGGAATGTAAATGGTGCAACCACTGTGGAAAACAACATGTAGGTTTCTCAAAAAGTTAAAAATAGAGCTGCCATATGACCCAGCAATTCCACTTCTGGTATTAATCTGAAGAAAATGAAAACACTAGTTTGAAAAGATATATGTACATTTATGTTAATTGCAACATTATTGTGGAAGAAACCTAGGTTGCTTTATCTACCCATTGATAAAGATATATTTTATTTTAAACTCATTGAGTGAAACTGTTAACATGTATGCTTTCAGTGACAAGCAGCTGACAAGTCTGTGATAATCTAGAAAGAATAAGTTATTTTTAGGAATTAATATAAACACTAATTATTTGTAACTTGTTATCCTATTTAATAAAGAGGGAATATGCTCATTGACCATCACACTCTCACAAAGATGGTGTCACCCATAGCCAATAAGAAGGAATATGCTAATTGACTGCCATGCCCTCAAAGATGCTGCCACAGCCACAAGATGGCAGCAACCAGTCCCATCAGCCCTGCCAGGGCATCAGGCTCATGGCACAGCTGGGACCACCCCCAGGCAAGTCTGGCTGCTCTGCACACCTGCCTCCAGAGTTCCCCAGTACCCTCAACCTCTATCTGCCCAGGGTCAACCCAAGATGCAGGCAAGCTTCAGATATTGGCTACCCAGTCACCCAGGGCCACCCAAGGCTCAGGTAACCAGGGCTGGCTGAAACTTGTGCTTCTGGCAGTGGCAGCAGCAGAGGTGTGATGGGGGTGTTGCCTTCCCCTGATGGTCAAATCACCTCCCATCTCTGAGGGCTCCTAGACTGTGAGAGGGGGCAGGCCAGACTGCGGTAAATTTTCATGCACCAGGCCTCTAGTAGTTAATAAATAGTGATAACAGGTTGAGGAAAACATTATACTCTACTGTATCTGTGGAAGATAATATCAATTCAACTTCCAGATATACCTTGTCTTTGTCAGGGAGACTTTACAAGTTATTTTGAAGAGATTTTTTGGGGGGTGGGAGGACCCCTTATCCACTATAAGAAAGAATCACAGCTCAGCCAGCATGACTCAGTGGTTGATAATGACTTAGAAAAGTATAAAAGCATCATATAAAGACAACTGTCTTTTTCATGCTGAAAAGACAGTAAAGTGATAAAATGAAAAACACTATTTTAATCTCCCCCTTCCTTCCTTTTTTACAGCCTTTATTTAAACTTTGAAATTTATAAAAATTTCACTCCAATTTTCATTTCTTTACATTCAATATTATTTTGTATTGGTTTCAGGTTTTATATTAGTTACAGAATAGTGGTTAGACAATCATATACTTTACATAGTGTTCCCTGATATTTCCAGTACCCACCTGGCATCATATGTCATTACAACACTATTGACTATATTCCCTATTAAATGAGAATGGGTTTACAAGCTTCTTACAGTCTTTCTTTTGTGTTGTTTTCCTTTCCTTTTCTTTCTCACTTCTTCCCTCACTTTCTTTATATAGTATCTCAATTGGCTATCAAAGCTCAGTAAAGGCACTGGGACATGCTTAACCCATTAATCCAGGAAACTTAGGCCAATTCCAGTTGGATTTGGAACTTGACTCAGTGCACAGGGAGCCCTCAGAGCCATGCTCTCTGCCCTTCCTAAGGGGCAGCTGCCAGGTAAATAGAACAAACCTTCTCGCCGGGCTTCCAAGCTCTTTTTCAAGCACCTCTTCATTGCGGATGCTCCACATTCTTTCCTTTCCCTGGTCCTCTACCCACATTCTTTACTGACTCCCTTCTCCAGAGCAGATGGAAGGCTTCACACTCACCGCCAAGGCATGCTCTGTCGATGGGCAGGGCGGTGCAGGCTTGCTTTTGGGTCAGGCAGGAGCAGGAGTTGCCGCCTCTGAAATGCGAAGGCTGCTTGGGCGAGCCAGGTTAGCACTGGGAGCTTGTCGGAATCATGTTGGTCAGTCTGGTACCCTGCAGTGCAGCACCTCTCCACTGAGGTGGCACTGCCCCTCAATTTCCACCTCAGGGCTGCAGGTCCTTGCCCATCCACCTGGGCATCCTTCCATGCCCCTTGTTCCTGGTTTCACCCAGCCACGTCTTAAAGCCACTGCAGGACCTCTCTTTCTCTTCAGGTGAGGCATATCCCTGCCCTTGGTCTCCTTGAAGCTGTGAATATGTGGCCAGAGGCCCGGTCTGGTTCTCAGCAACACCATGCCTGAGATGTTGCCAGGCCTGGGGCGACTCCTGGGGCAGCAATGTTCCTGGGATCCCATGGGATTAGCTAGGCTGCTGGCTGTGCCTCCCCGGTGTAGTAATGTTCCCAGGGCCCCACGGAGTGGCTAGGTGGGCTGGTCTCCCATGCCCTAGGTGGTGACGTTCCCAGGGCCTCCCAGGAGTGGCTAGGGGGGCCACTGCCCCTCCTGGGGCCTGTGGTGGACCTGGAACCCTTGGGAGGCATCTGGTGCTACTCACCCCACCTCCCTGGCCCAATGGACTCGTACCTTGTGGGTAGTGTCTGGCAATGGACCTGGACCCTAGGAGCGGGCCATGGCACTTCCTGCTCTGCCTGTATATGCAAATTAACCTCCACCTTTGTTGGGTTAATTTGCATACTCACTGATTGGCTGTGGGCATAGCGGAGGTACTGTCATTTTACATGTTTCTCTTTTATTAGGTAAGACTAGAAGCCCGGTGCATGAAATTCATGCACAGGGTTGGGGGAGGATGTCCCTCAGCCCAGCTTGCACCCTCTCCAATCTAGGACCCCTCGAAAGATGTCTGACTGTCAGATACAAAAAACAGGCAGTCGGACATCCCTCTCACAATACAGGACTGCTGGCTCCCAACTTCTCACCTGCCTGCCTTCCTAATTGCCCCTAACCACTTCTGCCTGCCAGCCTGATTACCCCTAACTGCCCTCCCCTACTGGCCTGGTCACACCTAACTTCCCTCCCTTGCCATTCTGGATTCCCCTAACTGCCCTCCCCTGTTGGCCTGGTTGCCCCCAACTGCCTTCCCTTGCCATTCTGGTTGTCCTCAATTGCCCTCCCCTGTAGGTCTGGTCCCCCTAACTGTTTTTCTTGCCAGCTTAGTCACCCCTAAGTACCCTCCCTGCTGGTCTGATCACCCATAATTGCCTTCTCTGCTAGCCATTTTGTGTCCACATGGGGGTGGCCATCTTGTGTGTTGGAGTGATGGTCAATTTGCATATTACCTCTTTAATATATAGGATGAAAAGACAAGCCACAGACTTGGTAAAAATATTCACAATGCATATACTAAAAGTGCACGATATACCTATATTTAAAATGAGTTCCACAGACACTTCATAAAAGAAGATATATAAATGGCCCAAAACATGTGAAACTATTAATTTGCCATTATTAAAATGTTAATTTAAACCACTACTTCCACAGTAGATGGGCAAATATTTTATAAGAATGACAGTAACAAGTGTTATAGAACTCTCATACATGCCCATTGGAAAGTAAAATGGTATTTTACAAAAACAGTTCATTAGTTTCTTATAAAATTATAGATATACTAACAAGGCAACCAGAAATTCTTCTTCCAGATTGTTGCCCAAGAGAATTAAAACATGCATATACACAAAGATTTCTATATAAATATTCATAAGGCTTTATTTGTAATAGCACAAAACTGAATACAACCCAAATATCTATCAACATGTCAGTGGACAAATTCACAGACATACACATACACACACACACACACACACACACACACACACACACATGAATACTACTATACAGTATTAAAATGGACAGAAATATTAATAGCCACAGTAACATGGGTGTGTCTCTAAAATATGCTGTGTCAAAGAAGCTAGATACAAAAAAATACATACTATATTATTATTATATTTGTGGAATAATGAAAGAAAAGTAAATTTAATTTGTAGTGAGATAAAGCAGGTTAGTGGTTGCTAGGTGGTATAAGTGTGGTGATTTATGTTAAGAGCACAAGAGAGTTTCAGGATGATGGAATTGTTCTATTTTTCTATTGCGGAAGTAGTTATACAAATGTATATATTTAGTAACATTCATGAAACTGTACACTCACAATAAAAACATTTTATTATATATAAATTATATCTCAATAAATTTGAGTTATAAAAAGGCAGTAAGTCTACAGAAAGTATGATAAGTTAATCCAATGATAAATCTTAGACTCTAGCTTGAAAGTCTGAGGAGAAAATAAGATCAAAGGCTTTAAAATTCAAAGAGCAGAAGTGGGCTGAAATATACTTCTAAAAAATAATATTTTAAGAAGCAACTGTTATGGATTGAATGTTTGTGTCTTATTCACCCCAAAATTCATATATTGCATCTCTAAACCCCCAGTGTGGCTGTATTTTGAGATGTGTATCTAAGGAAATAAGTAAGGTTAAATAAGGTCATAAGGATGGGAACTTTATTGAATAGGAATAGACAAGAAAGCTCACTTGTTTGCTTTCCTCACACATGCACCAAGGAAAGTACATC
The DNA here is from genome assembly GCA_011751065.1 of Lasiurus cinereus. Lineage (NCBI taxonomy): Eukaryota > Metazoa > Chordata > Mammalia > Chiroptera > Vespertilionidae > Lasiurus > Lasiurus cinereus. Next base: position 5,720,049 of record JAAGEH010000286.1, on the reverse strand, counting down.
TAGTATAAGGCAGGAAAAGAACTTTCATGAGAAACCAAATTTGCCATGAATGTCTAGTCTCCAGACTGTGGGAAAATAAATTTCTGTTGTTAAAGCCATCATATTTAGGTATTTTGTTATGGCAGCTTGAGCTAAGTGAGATGTATCCTTTAAACTTAAAATAGTAAGTTTAAATATTTTTAACGGTTGGAATACTTCAGAGAATGTGTAACAATCATAAAACTCAATAATCTGAAAAGAGAGTTAAGACAAAAAGAAGTAGCTTTAATAGGAGATCATTGAAAATAAAGCTGCAATTTATTGGTACATAGGACCAACAAATTATAGATTTTTATAGTGTTAGGTAAAGGATAGAAATACTCTCCATCCACAAAGGACATGGTTCTAAGATACATTTTTCTCTTTCTGTCTTGCAGAAGAATAATCTTTCCATATATATCCCTTAGGTTATCTTTTATATCTTAACTATCCTTTCAATATCTATGTTCATATCACTTGCCAATGGGTAAATGGCTTCTTTTATAACACATATGAATTTGGTTAAGGTAACATAATAGCATAATTTGACATCTTAGTATTAACACTATTTCACAGTACCTAGCACAGAAATTGATAAATCATAGGAGCTTTCTATCTTGTACTTGAATGTAATCTTCAGGTGTTTTTTCAAACCCTAGTATCCTTAGCATATTTACCATCTCTTCTATTTCACACAGCTCTTCAACTTAACAATGGGAAAGTAAAAAAGCTCTAGAAAAAGTCAGGAAACCTGGGTTCTGGCACTGGGTGACCTCCCTGGCTTTAGCTTTTTTACTTATTAGAATAGGAATGAAATCCAACTTCATTACTTCAGAGGATAGTATGAGAATGAAATGAGATAATGTTTGTCAAAGTGATTTCTAAATTTGTAAGTTCTATATAAATGTCAATTTTCATTGTTGTTTAACTTGCTATTATCAGATCCCATAAATTGTACCTGCCTCTGGGTATAATATGTAGTACTTCCAATGTCTCCTGTCATGGCTCAGTTATATTTCCACCATCAATAATGATTTTTGAAAAGGAGGGGGAATTGAGATTTCATTATGTCCATTTTCTAAAAAAATTGATGTATCAATGAATTAGTGGATTTCTATGTATAAGAAAAATTAGCATTATGACTATTCTTGCAAAAAGAAAAATTAACATTATGACTATTCTTGATGCTCTTAGTAAACAGATACTTTTTTAAAAAATATATTTTTGTTGATTTCAGACAGGAAGGGGGAGAGAAGGAGATAGAAACATCAATGATGGGAGAGAATCATTGATAGGCTGTCTCCTGCAAACCCCCTACTGGGAATCAAGCCCACCACCCAGACATATGCCCTTGATTGGAATAGAACCCCAGAACCTTCAGTCCACAGGCTTATGCTCCATCCACTGAGTAAAACTGGCCAGGACATTAAAAAAATACTTTCTTATTTTTAATCTACCTAGCCACATATACAGACTTTCATTTATATCTCAGAAGACTTTCACTTGATATGTTAATTTCATTAATTTACATGTTAAAATAATATAAGTAAAATGAATTAATATATTATCTCTCATCATTTACCTGTAATTGGAAAACAATTATAAAAAAATGCAATGATATAAATACAAGTGAGTACATTTTATGTACTAACGTTCACACCCAAAATTCAGGCTTTGTAAAATATATCCTTTTCTTAAAAGATGCAGCAAACATCATGTAGCACTGGGGACATATCCTATCTAATAAAAGAGTTATATGCAAATTGACCATACCTCTGCTACAGCCACAAGCACACCCACCAACCAACCAGGAAGAATTATGCAAATTAACCCAACCAAGATGGCTGCGGCCACATAGTGAGCAGAAGGCTTGGGTTACTCCGGCAATGGAGGAAGCCAAGATTTGCATTCACCCTGGCTGGCCCTGGACTCCATTCAAGGCTACAAAGTTTCAATTATAGAAGATAAATAAATCCCAGGTACCAGGGCCTCCACTTGGGTCCCTTGGTGGGGGTTGAGGGGAAGGATGGCCAGCCTGCAAACCACCACAGGCCACCCTGTGCCTCAAGGGAACCCCTACCCTGATCCTGGACACCCTTCAGGGCAAACCAGCCAGTCCCCACTCATGCACCAGGCCTCTATCCTATCTAATAAAAGAGCAATATGCAAATTGACCCATCACTCCAACACACAAGATGGTTGCCCTCATGTGGATATAAGATGGCCAGAAGAAGAGGGCAGTTGGGAGAGACTAGGCCTGCAAAAGAGGGCAGTTGGAGCAATCAAGCCTATAGGGGAGGGCAGTTAGAGGTGACCATGCCAGCAGAGGAGGGAAGTTAGGAGCAATTGAGCCTGCAGGGAAGGGCAGTTGGGGATGATCCAGACCTATAAGGGAGGGCAGTTAGGGATGACCAAACCTGCAAGGGAGGGCTGTTAGGGGCAATCAGGCTGGCAGGGGAACAGTTAGGCATCAATCAGCCTGGCAGGCAGAAGCAGTTAGGGCAGTGGTCCTCAACCTGTGGGTCTCGACCCCTTTGGGGGTCAAATGACACTTTCACAGGGGTCGCCTAAGACTATTGGAAAACACAGGTATTTACATTATAATTCATAACAATAGCAAAATTACAGTTATGAAGTATGGTTGGGGGTCACCACAACATGAGGAACTATATTAAAGGGTTGCTGCATTAGAAAGGTTGAGAACCACTGAGTTAGGGGCAATTAGGAAGGCAGGCAGGCCAGCACGTCGGAGCCAGCAGTCCTGGATTATGAGTCGGACATCCTTGAGGGGTCTCAGATTGGAAATGGTGCAGGCTGGGTTGAGGGCTATCCCTCCACCCCCATGCACAAATTTTGTGCACCGGGTCTCTAGTGTTAAATGTTTGTTTATCAGGGAATACCCATATATTTGAAGATTAGAGGCCCAGTGCATGAATTCTGGCACCAGTAGGGTCCCTCACATGGCCTGCGGGATTGGACTGAAACGGGCACTCTGACATTCCCTGAGGGGTTCCGTATTGTGAGAGGGCAAAGGCCAGTCCAAGGGACCCCACCAGTGCACAATTGGGGCTGGGGAGAGACATGTAAGGTTGGTCTGCCAGGGAGGGACTGTCGGAGGGCTCCAGGGTGTGTCTGGCTTATCTCCCTCAGTCCTAATTGGCTGGCCCCCAGCAGCAAGCTAACCTACCAGTCAGAACATCTGCCCCCTAGTAGTCAGTGAACATCATAGTGTACGGTTGAGTGGCCTTAGCATATCATTAGCATATTATGCTTGGATTGGTTGAATGGCTGACCAGACAATCAGGCACAGCATATTAGGGTTTTATTATATAGGATGAGGGTATGGTTAAACAACATAGGATCAGGATTTGTTGGAAAGGCATCTTCAGAAACCAAAGAGGTTAATGGAACAAACCTTTTCAAAATATCTGTTTTTTGCCAATTTTTATACCTTAGCTTTTCAGATTTTTTTAGCACAATCATTTCTACTCAGTAGCATATGTATTTTCTCCATGAGGTTTATGATATTTCATAAAATGAAGTAGTCTCTGATAAATTTATTTCCAGTATCTTCATTATAGTTCATGCTTTGTTTCCTTATTGTGTAATGTAAGACACTGTGGCATCATCAGTTAACTGGTCATTTGTAGCCCACAGTCAATAGTGAAATGTTATATTCATTAAACTATTCGCATATCATGTTTTTTAAAGCAATGAACTTAAAAAATTTTTTGAATAACCCATTATTTGTGTGGTTATAGTGAAAATATTTTCCAAAGCCCTTAGAAAAAAATGTAAGTGCTCAGAATAGAACTCTGGCACAAGCCGAGTCTGCTGACTGGACTTAGAGCTGGCTATGAAATAATGAAAATGAATCTCTAGAAAGATAAGAAGGAAATACTTTCTTTTAAGAGACAATAAATGAGAATGTCAAAATAGTGAGAAATAAGGTTAGACAGATAAACAAAACTAGAGGGCTAAGTATGGTGAACAAAAATCTGTAGTCAAAGGGGAGATGCTAAAGGGTTTTTTAAATAACAACTATCCTACATAATAAAGAGGTAATATGCAAATTAACCCTCATGCTGTGACAAGATGGCTGCACCCACAGTAGAGGCAGGGTTCCTGTTACACAAAATGGCTGTGCCTACAGCAGAGGTGGGGTTCCTGTAACGAGCAATCAGCAGGGACCTGAAGCTTCACCCCCCAACCCAGTGAAGCTTGACTGGTGACCTCAGGCTGTGGGCCCCCCCTCACCCAGCAGGGCTTGATGGGGGACCAAAAGGTGCGTACCCCACCTCAGTGCTGGATCCAGGGATCTCAGGCTGTGCCCTTCGACCTGGCCCAGAGACCTGAGGTCGCACCTCCTACCCTGTCACTGGGCTGAATGACCTGAGCTGTACCCCACAACCTAGCACGGATTGATGGGGACCTCAAGACATGCCCTCCCTCCAGCAAAGCTTGATGGGGACCTCCAGGCATGCCCCCCAACCCAGGTCCAGGCCTGGCGACCTCAGGCTGCACCCCTTGCACCGGTGACAGGCCAGGGCACCTCAGGCAATGCTCCCCACCATGGCGCCAGTCCAGGGGACCTCAGCCTGTGTCCCCTGTCCCAGGTCACGGGACCTAAAGCTGTGCTCCCTGCCTGGCACCAGGTCTGAGGACCTAAGGCTGTGTCCCCCTCCTGGCAGACCTTGATGGGGAACTTGAGGCTGTGCCCCCCACCCGGAATTGGGTTGGGGGACCTGAGGTTGTCCTACCTGCATGGCAGAGCTTGACAGGGGTGGGCCAGCTGGGTGTGGGTCTCATGTGATTTTGAGGCACAGGTGGATGGGGACTTGACTCTGGGTCCTGTGGCACACCCCAGAGTCTTATAGGAGGAAGATTTTCATATACATGTTACTAATTTTCTTTCATCTCTAACATTTTTATTATAGAGAAAGGGAAAATAGCAGTATTAAAATATTTCCTCTAATTAATTCCCTTTTAATGGGCATGAATTTTGTGCACTGGGCCACTAGTATTGAAATATAATTCACATACCATAAAATCCGCCTTTCCATATACAATTCAGTGACTTTTAGTATATTCACAGAATTGTGCAATGATAACCATAATCTAATTTCAGAACATTTTCATTATCCTGAAAGGCATTCTGTAACCATTATTAGTCACTCATCATTAATTTTTCTCTCCAGCCTCTAGCAAATGCCTACCTTCTATCTCTATAAGTTTACCATAAAATTCTAGAATTTTTTTATGTGGATGGAACCATGTAGTCTTTTGTGACTGGGTTCTTTTACTCAGCATAATGTTTTCAAGGTTCATCTGTGTTGTAGTTTGTAGTTGTACTCCATTCTTTTTTATGGATGAATAATATTCCAGTCTATGGATGCATTACTTTTTGTTTATCTGTTTAACAAATGATGGTCATTTGGGGTGTTCTTACCTATGGCTGCTATGAACATTTGTGTACACATTTTTACATGAACATATATTTTCATTTCTCTAGGTATTCAGGGGGTGAGATTGTTGGGTCATATACTAACTTTTAGATTAATTTTTTGAGGAACTGCTACGATGTTTTCCAAAGTATCTTTTACATTCCTATCAGCAATGTCTGAAGGTTCCAATTTCTTCACATTCTTTGGCAACACTTGTTATTGTCTGTCTTTGTTTTTTATTTTAGTTATCCTAGAGATTATGAAGTGTTATCTCATTGTGGTTTTGATTTAGGTCTCTGATGACTACTGAGCTTGAGCTTTTCATGTACTTACTGATCATTTTTTATGTAATTTTCATATCTATTCAAATCCTTTCCCCATTTGCATTAGTCTGCTAGAGATGCTATAATGAAGTACTACTAACTGGTGGCTTAAACCACAGAAATTCATTGTTTCACAATTCTGGAGGCTGGAAGTCTGGAGTCAAGGTGTCTGCAGATCTGGTTTCTCCTGAGGCATCTCTCCTTAGCTTGCAGATGTTCACTTTACCACAATTTCTTCATATGACGTTTTTTCTGTGTATGCTCCTCAAAACTCTTTTGTAAAGGACACCAGCTATATTAAATAAGATCCCCACCATTACAACTTCACTTAATCTTTACTTCCATAAAGGCTCTCTCTCCAAATAGTTACAGTGAGATTTAGGGCTTCAACTTATGAATTTGAGGGTGGGCACAGTTCAGTCCACATCACCATTTTTAAAGTGGGTTATATGTCTTTTAATTGTTGAGTTGTAAGAGTTATTTATTCTGAATGCGAGTCTCTTATCAGATATATGGATATGTGAATATTTTCTCCCCTTTATGTTTTCTTTTTCACTTTCTTGATGATGTTCTTTGAAACAAAAAGGTTTTCAACTTTTGGAATTACATTGGTTAATAAGAGTGTATAGATTCAAACATAGACTTCTATGATACATGATCTATATATTGCATTGAATGCCTACCCCCCAAAATCAAATTTTGTCTTGTTACCATATATTTGACCCTCTTCACCCTTTATGTAATCTGTGTCTATGTTTTTTTTTTAAACTCTTATAGTCACTATGTAAAATAGTATGAAGGATCTTCAAAAAATTAATAGAGATACCCACCAACCTCTCTTCTGGTTTTCAATTTTGATAAAGTCCAGTTAGCTATTTTTTTTCATCATTTGGTGGCATATTTAAAAAAAAAAACATTGACTAATCCAAGGTCATAGATATTTGCTCCTATGTATATTCCAAGAGTTTGATAGTTTAAAATTTATAATGAGGTCTTGGTCTATTTTGAGTTAATTTTTGTATAAGGAATGGTGTAGGGTTCTAACATCATTCTTTTACTTGCAGCTATCCAGTTCTTCAAGCACCATTTGATGTAAACTATTCTTTTTTCTATTGAATTTTCTTGGTATACTGCTAAAGATCAACTGAACACAATATAAGAGTTTGTTTCTGAAATAGAAATTATATTTCATTATTGGTATTTAACTTATACCAATACTACACTGTCTTGATTACTCCATCTTTATAGTAATTTTTGAAATTGGGACAGTTGAATTCTTCAACTTTGTTCCATCCATTTCCATTTGTATTTTAGAACTATCACAACAATTTCTGCATAAAAGATCACTGAATTTTTGTGTTGAGTCTGTAGATCAGTTTGAAAAATAATACTATTGCAACAATATTAAGCCTTTAAACCCAGGAACATGGGATATCTTTACATTTACTTAGTTCTTCTCTGGTTTTCTTCAATAATGTTTTGTAGCTTTTAGTGTTTGGGTCTTAACACTTTCGTGTTACATTTGTCCATAGGTGGTGATACCATCATAAATGAATGTTTTTCTTAATTTCACTTTCAGGTTGTTCATCAATACTGTGTTAAAATACAATTGTTTTGTATATACTGATTTTTCCCCCTGCAACATTACCACAAACATTTAATAGTTTTAATAGTGTTTTGGTGGATACCCAAGATTTTTTATACATTAGTTCATGTCATCTGCAAATAGAGATACTTGTGTTCTCCTTTTTCCCCAATCTGCATGCCTCTTATTTACTTTTTTTGCCTAGTTTTCCTTTCTAGAATCTCCAGTATAATGTTGAATAAAAGTAGCAAGAGTGTATAGACGTGTTTTATTCTTTGTATTATTCTTAAAACATTCATTTTTTTCACCATTAAACATGATAAGAGAAGGGTAAGATTCCTCAGGGAAGGAACAACCTAAGACAGGCACAGTCGCAAAGGGGCCATCAGGAGAGAACTTGGGGATCAACAGAAGTGGGGCACAGACCCTCACCCCCCCCCCACCAACGTTGCAGGGGTCTGAACCTTCATCCTTTCTGAGGGCGGTCTCCTGACCCCCATGGCTACCTTGCTTCCCATGCTCAGCACAGATTGGGACCCAGGTAATAGACAGAGATGTGACCCAGCTCAGATCAGGAGCCAGGTAACAGACAGAAACATGCCAACAGCAGCTGCCCTATATCTAAATTCAGCCTAGCACTAGGAATGCTCAGTGCCAACTCAATGCAAATAAACCTCTCCACTAATATGTACAGGGTAATATAAGATTGTTGGTAGAGAATTAAATTTGACGTAAAAGAGTTATCAAGCTTTCAGATTAATTTAAATTGGCGAACTGAAATAAGCGAGCACCCCAGAAAATGTAAGTGTACTGACAAAAAGCTGTTTCTAAAGTATCAATTAAAATTTCTGTTGATAGCTCATCTCATGGTAAAATTGTTTAATATGTAATGAACAGAAAACAGGCATATTTGTGTGCAAAAAGTTAAAATTTAAAGTTATCAATATTGCATTAAAAAATTTTACCCAATTCTCCATCAATCAAAAAAAGGGGGCGGGGAAGTAGGATAATAGCATGTAAGGAAAAATATTTTTTTTATAGTTGTCCTTTATCTGGTTGAAAAGTTCCATTGTATTATTAATTTCAGTGTTTTTATCATAATAAATTGTCAAATTTTGTCAAATGATTTTTCTGTGACTACTGATATTTTGGTCTTTTTTATTTTTATTAATGTAATACACTGATTTATTTTTATATGCTGTAACAACCTTGTATTTCTGGGAAAAATACACCTTGTTTGTGGTGTATAACCCTCTTTATATGTTGTTTGATTCTGGATGCTAGTGTTTTGTTAAGGATTTTTGTTAAGAATATATGGTATATAGTATTGGTCTGTCCTTTTTTTGTGATGTCATTGGTTTGGTGTCAAGGTAGTGATGGATTGGAGCAAGAAAATGATGCTAATGCTTAATTTGGTTAGGGATAAAATATTTTTTTCAGGAAGAACATACAGAGCATGGTGAGTGGATTGGAAGATGTGAGGATGGGAGGGGTGAGACTTGGAGTGTTGGAGACCATTGAGGAGTTAATTAAATTATGCAAATTAGAAACAATGAGGTCTTGAATCAAGGTTGTTGGCACAAAAATTGAGAAGTGTTAAATACACAATGTTGGAGAGGTCTATGAGAAATCTCATTTTTATATTCTCTAAACATTTTTATATTCTCTAATGTTCAAAGATAGGTGTACATGCCCTTTTATTTTATTTCTGCTGACACTGCTACTCTCCCTCTACTTGTGAAACAAGCATTGGTTATATTATTCTCTGCTTTTATAAAGCTGAAACCAGGTGAATTTTAGAAAAGAAACTTTGCTAAAAGACCTAGGGTAAAACAAGAGAAACAAGAAAGGAAACATGAAAATATACACAAATGTGCCTCAACACCCCATCAGACAAACAGTATAGATTTTGGACTCTTCAGTAGCTAATCCTTGGCAGGTAAACAAGCTCAGTCTTAAACCTGAATCCCATACAAGGACCAATCCTCATTTTTCTTCCCTCTCATGCTCCCTCTAACAGAGTCCATGTTCAAACAGAACAGATTACCTGTAAAAATCAATGGGTATTACAGGTACTTGGGAAAACAATCAAACTTTCTTTAAGAGTCCATCATCATAGAAAGAAATTGTTTAGAGAGGTATTAACATTTTTGCTTCCCTCGAAGGATAAGGTCCATGAGGAAGTTTTTCCTTTCCTCTGTGGTAAAGTTCATCCTCAGACATTTAGTATCTTGATAGAGGTAGCAGTTTTCTCTTTTGTCTATTAAAGAGCATAGAAGGTCATCCATTCACCCATTCATTAAACTAACTTTTTCTGACAGCTCCATATACATCTGTCAGAAACTTTAGGGCCCTAGATTCACAGCAATAAAAAAGTCCATCCATTGTCCCCAAGAGGCAGGAGTTGAGGAGAGCAGGGCAAACACCTTGAGAGCCATTGTATACAGTGTGGTGAGAATTAAAATTAGCAGAGATTAAAAAAACGACAGGATATAGAGTACAAAACCACGCTTATAAGGTTTTTCAAGAATATGCTAGAAGAGATGGATAAATTTAGTGAGACCCAAGAGGAGATGAAAAAGGACCAACTAGAAATTAAACATACACTGACTGAAATAGAAACTATTATACAGAGTCCTAACAGCAGACTAGAGAAAGGCAAGGATCAAGTCAAAAATTTGAAATATAAAGAATCAGAAAACATTCAACTGGAAAAGCAAGAAGAGAAAAGAATCCAAAAATGTGAAGATAATGTAAGGAGCCTCTGGGACAGCTTCAAGCGTACCAACATCAGAATTGTGGAGGTGCCAGAAGAAGAGAGAGAGCAAGATACTGAAAACCTATTTAAGGAAATAATGACTGCAAACTTCCCACATCTGGTAAAAGAAATAGACTTACAAGTCCAGGAAGCACACAGAACCCCACATAAAAGGAATCCAAAGAGGACCACACCAAGACACATCATAATGAAAATACCAAGAGCAAAAGACAAAGAGAGAATATTAAAAGCAGCAACAGAAAAACAGTTCATTACCTACAAGGGAGCACCCATACGACTGTCAGCTGATTTCTCAACAGAAACGATGCAGGCCAGACGGGAGTGGCAAGAAATATTCAATGTGATGAACAGCAAGAACCTACAACCAAGAATAATCTATCCAGCAAAGCTATCATTCAGAACTGAAGGGCAGATAAAGACCTTCACAGAGAAGAAAAAGCTAAAGGAGTTCATCAACTCTAAACCAGTATTACATGAAATGCTGAAAGGTACTCTTTTAGAAGAGGAAGAAGAAAAAGGTAAAAGACAAAAAATTATGAACAACAAATACACATCTATCAACAAGTGAATCTAAAAATTAAGTGAATTAAAAATTTGATCAACAGAATAAACTGGTGAATATAATAGAATCAGGAGCACAGAAAGGGAGTAGACTGATAATTCTCAGGAGGACAAAAATCATAAAGCATCAAATAGACTGTGAAATTACAGCAGAAAGATTAAAGTTAGGTGAGGTAGATAAGTGATCAATCAAAGGACTTGTATGCATGCATATAAGCATAACCAATGATCACAGACACTGAGGTTTGGGGTATGCCTGGGAGGGAGGGGGGCAATGGGGAGATATGTATAAAAAATTAAAAAAAATTAAAAAAATAGCAGAGAGCCTGGACAGTGTGCTAAATGGTTAGAACATTGGTCCTAAGTTTGATTTTCAATCAAGGGTTGCAGGTTCTCTCTTTTTGTCTCCACCTTCCTATTTCTATTCACTCTAAAAAAAATCAATGGAAAAATTTTATTTGGGTGAGGATTAACAACAACAATAAAAAATTAACAGAAAGCCCAGCTGGTGTGGTTCAATGGTTGATTATCAACCTATAACCAGAAGGTCCCGGGTTGATTCCCATTCAGGGAACATGTCTGGATTGTGGGCTCAATCCTGTGGAGGCAAAGGGGGTATGCAAGAGGCAGCTGATCAATGAGTCTCTCTCATCTTTGATGTTTCTATCTCTCCCTCTCCTTTCCTCTCTCAAAAAAATCGATAAAAACATTTTTTTAAAAAAAGTTAGGAGAGAGAGTACAAAAGAACATCTCAGTTGAACATAATGTAAAGAAAGAGTGTCTGGGAACAGAAACTTTTTTATTTTTTAAGTCATAAAATAAATAACTACCTTGATTTTGCATACATTTGCTTTCACAATGCACGAAAATTCTCTCAGAAGTTTCCAAAATAGTAAATTAATTGGTCATCTGATAGAACACTCACAGATTGCTTATTAAAATAAACTCTTGCTTTATCTTGCTAAGCCTCAATTATTTTACTTTGAAGAGAAAGAAGCTGGATTCCATAAACTTTACAATATTAGATTGTATGCTCCTCCTCATAAAAAAAATTTGTCTCTGGAAAGTTAGAAAAGACATCCAAAGGGGTTTTTTGGAAACCTATGATGATTGAAAAGATTTTTGGTGTGGGGCAGTTGAGAGGACTGGGATAGTAGAGAGACTGAAAGGCAGTCTGTGGCTTTAGCTTCACCTCATTTGGGAGTGGATCAGAGGAAGGAAAGCCCACAGAGATGGTTTTAATACACTTTGGTTGTAGGAGAGTCAGAAATAAATTTGAAAGGTTTAGTTATAAAAAGATGCTTATTATTCATTGGATCTACTTCTGTTTGTTGTACACACAGCTTTTTGTGTGTGCCATACTGGAATTCAGAAATTTTGGTTGTATATAGCCATAGTGCATGTAATTGCTCAAAGGACCTACTGCCTGGGAATTAATTCCTTCCTTTGTTCTCTTTTTTCATTCCTCCCTTCCCTTCTTTCCTTCCTTTTCTTTCCCCATTTTCTCCCCCCTGCTCTTCTTTCCTCCCTTCCTCTCTCCCTCTTGCCCTTCCTCCTTTCTTCTCTTTGTCTCTTCCTTTTTTGTTCATAATGAATTCTTTGTCACTCATAATAGTTTTCCAGAAAGAAAATGCAGAAAGTACTAACTGAAGACATATTCTTGAGGAAGACCTCTTTATTAAAGTGTACTAAATTCCAGAAACATAGTGTCCTCTGAGATGAATGTTGGACATGTTCAGACCATGAAATATCTTTAAAGATCATGAGTCATAATTTAAAATCAAAATTTTATATATAAATTTGAATGCCTAGCTTCTCTTATAAAGTCACAAGATTTGACAACACTAGAACACTAATCTTAATGCCAGCAATGAGGTGTATTTGAGTAGGAGACACCCCCTTTATATGGGGTGTGTGCTTATGACTTAAATGCTTGTGTTCAGTTTTCCTATCTTTAAGATGGGGGATAATAAGGGAACCTAACTCTTACAGTGGTTTGTGGATTAAATATATGTAAAGCTCTTCAAACGGTGCCTGGTTTAAGGTAAGTTCTACCATAGCGATCTTTGCTATGATTCTGATTGCTATTTCTTCCCAATGAAACATGGCCCTTACCACTTGCTATTGTCTATATACATATTGAGTTACTCATTTATGTTTTCTACCTGGATCCTATGCATATTTGTGTTTTGATCCCTGATGTAGGCTTTTGACATTTGTGATTTTAACCACTTTAAAGCCACCCAAATATTCATGACTTATTTCAAGTTGTGATTCTGTTGAAGCAAAATTAGAATAATTTATCTTAAAGCCTGGTCAGAAGAAGCAAACTACCTAGCCTGTGAATGGGCCTAGCTCAGCATCCACTTTTCATGTGGTGCTGTTATTCTCCTGTTCTATGCAATAACTATCCTGAGGGGCTGCCTGAAGGAACATCTATTGTAGTATTCATTAGACCATCAACATGAGCCCACCGTGCACCTCAGGATCTATGGTCTGTCTTTTTTTCTTTGATAAAGTGTTATCCCGGTTTCCATAATAAACACTCAAATAAAATGTTATCATGTGGTTCCAAAGGTTGGAACCATTGAAAAATAAAATTTTGAATACAACTGTGAATAATTTCTATGAGAAGGAAAAGAGGAGATCTCGTTAGAAACCAAAGTGGCTGCCCATATAGACTAGCCAGCTCAGCTTTTCTGATTGGCACACATCAAGATGGCTAAAAGAGCATTAAAAAATGAATCCAAAAAAGAGCGTCAGGGGCCTGGAAAAATAGTAGAGGAAAGCAAAAATCTAGAGGGAACCTACTTTTGAAAACACACACAAAACTAAGAATAATCAAAAGGCTTGGGTTGAAAGAAGGATGGGCAAAGTCTGATGCTGCAGGAAGATAAATGTGATGTTAAGAGGTAATGGGGAGATAAAAGGCAAAACTTTCTGATGCAGATCTTGTGATCATCCTTTCTAATAATCAGAGGTTTCAAACATTAAAAGGGTCAGGCAATGGCTGGAAAATCACTGGTCAGGGAGGTGGTGCCACCTGGCCCCTGGTCCTGGAAGTCTCTGTGCTCAGGTGGATTAGGAGCATGAGTTCTACACCGAGGCCCTGAATCCCTCTCCTGCACTGAAGAGGTGCCTTAGGATGGACCCCTCTTTCTTTCTATCTTTTTTTTTTTGAAAAACAGCTTTATTGAGACATACTTCACATATCATACCCTCCACCATTTCAAGGGCACAATTCAATGGCTTTTGATATATTCACATAATTGTAGAGCCACTACCACATCTTTCAGCTGTAACCCCACAATCATCCTGGACACCAGCCTTCACACATCTCTGATATGGTTATTACCAGGCAGGAGTGAGTAAAGGGATAAATGGTGATGAAAAGAGCCATGAGTTGGGATGGTGAACACACAGTACAATATCCAGATAATGTATTATAGATTGTACACCCTAATCCTGTATAATTTTATTAACCAGTGTAACCCAAATAAATTAAATTACAAAAAGGAATGAAATACACATACTACAACATGCATGAACCTTGAAAACATCATGCTGACTGAAAGAAGCCAGACACAGGCTATATGATTCTATTTATATGAAATTGGACCTCTCTTTCTTAGTTCTATCTTGTTTCTGCTTCTCTTCCCAACTCCTTCAGATTGAGGTTTTATTTGATTGGCTCACAGTTTTGTGGTATTTCTGAAGTATTAAGTATATTTTACCCACCTGGAGTCCACCCAGATTTCTGACACTTTTCTGCCTCCTGGAACTGCCAGTCTAGGAGAAGAATTAGAAATTTTGTTATAAAAACTATATAGTGACCAAATGAAGCAATTCACATTTTTCTTAATTTTTAAGTTTATTTTTAATTTTTCTTTTCTACTTGAGATTGTACTCTAAGTAGGAGATTGGACTAAATTACCTTTGTAGGTAAGTTTATGTAATTGGAAGGTTGTACAATTTTATAGTTTTTGGAGAAAATACACACATATTTTCTTGATAAGGTCTAGAGAAAGAATATAGTGACTACAGAAACTGCAAAAGAGGGGAGAGGGTATTTTTATGTTGTTCCTTTCTCCTTCTACTGGAGTTATTTCTTCCTATTAGTAAAAGGGCATACTGTTCTGCTTCCATTCCCCTGCCCATGTGTTCAAAGGGCAGAAAGGACACATATCTGCCCACCGTATTATCTTGTAGCTGCACTGAGGAATTCTGACGGTGCTGCTGTGATGTTCCTCTTTGGTTTTTCAGGATGAACTGGAATACAAAGTAAAAATTGGTCCTTATCTAAATATAGGCACAGATACCGATTGCCCAGTTCTTGGCTATCCTAAAAGGGACCGTTGCTTGATCACAGAGTATAATTAATGTGCTTCTCTCCCCAGGAGACAGAAATTACCTTTAAAGAATTGGTTAGTCATTTCCCCTTCTGCAAGTCCCAATTCCCTCATCAGAAATTTATGAAATTCATTAAAAATATTAGAATGTTCATAATAAGTTACTTGTTATAGGTGTGCTTTCAAAATACAGAGAAATATTGTTGAAATCTTACCATGGGAAGGAGGCAAGGCAGGATAGATGGAGGAAGAAAAAAAGCAGAGAAAAGTGTGTGTGGGTTTTTTTTGTCCTAAAAACAAGAAACTATTTCTAGGGCACGGTGTTTCAGAGAACATGCTGAACAGACAATCTTATGAAACTCAGAAGCAAGCAGTGGAGTTTTGCCCCACTGAGCTGGTATTGTGGATAATCTCTCTCTGATTCTTTCTCCATTTTTGAACCTTTGCTACCATCTCTTTCTCTTTTCCCCTTCTGTATTCTATAACTTAAATGTCTATGCTTCAGTTTGTCCCTCTCCCATTCATTTCCACATTGGTCTTCTCCTCTGTCTTTTCTTTGAGTATGGCCAGCCCCATTTGTCCTCAGGCATTAACTCATGATATTGACATTCTTTCCCAAACACCTGTGCCCACACACTTCCTGTACTTTATGGCTTCAATTGTGCCTTTATTGGTATCCTTTTATTGCCATCGCTGACTCAGTGGGGCTTCTTTTGCAATTCTGTGTTGGTCTCTGTTTAGAACAGTGCTATCCTACTCTCCGACATGTAATCAAAACACCATTCAAAGTTGTCCCTGTGTTATAGTTATAACTAGTTAGTTGATATTAATAATAGGAAGAGAGCAAAGGGGAGGCCAGACCTTATAAGCATGATCATCTTGGCATTTTCACTAGGAAGCTACAATTTCACTGGGAACCACTGTGGGGGAACTGAACAAAGGGGAATATGGGTGCATATGCAGTGAAGTGGGGTGACATAAGGAAGGTACTTGTTTGTCAGTCTAAATTGGGAGCAGATATAATTGGTTAGAAAGTGTACTCCAATGCAAACACATAAGAATTTTGGAACATATAATCTCCAGCCAAAGGAATTCTCTCTTTTGTTCCCCTTGTTTCACGCCTGCTTCCTTACACTTGCTTGTTCCATGACCTGTGATAGACCAGGGCATGCAGACCCACACACAATTGACTGCAGCTGGGCACACAAGCTAACCTAGCCAGATGCAGGACTGGATTGTGCCTCAATATGGAATGGAAGCGATGGGCAGTGGCTTTGGTTCTACCTCTGCTGAAGACAAAATGGAACTTTTTCATGGCAGAATAGAGAAAAATGGGACCTAGATGACTCAGGGGTTTAATTCCATATGAATAGAGCTTTCTATGATACCTCTCCTTACTGTGGGGGGCTTAGGAAATACTTTGTGCTGCGGCACCCAAGAATCCCACTTTTACCAGGAACACTACACTGATAACACCTGCAGAGCAGAAACCATGGTAAATAGTCTTGGGAAAGAGGCCATGTCTTCTTAGTCTCAATGCAACAGAAAGTCCCTCAATGGACAGAAATGGAAAATTCTGAGGTCATGTAATGCAGGGCCAAAAAAAGAGTTACATTATCTGAGATGGGGATTCAGAAATGGAGGAATCACATAAGCAAGAATTTCAGTGTCCAGAACCCTTACAATGAATCTATATAACACTGCTTAAAAAGCATAATTTTGTCCTGCATTGAAACATATTGTTACTACTCATTTTCCTGGCTGTTTCACACATTGACTGCCTTCCAACATTAACACCCTAGAACCTCATCCCCAAGAAATAGAAGGGGTTTCTGGGGATCTTTGTGCACTCTTATGTAACCTTTTGTCTGTATGGTTCTCATATCATTTGGATGTTTGAGAAAGTTTGGACATAGAGTTGTTTGGTATCTGTGAATTTTATTTTTCATTTTTTTCAAATATAGTCTTTATCTTTTTAGATTTGAATCTAAGATAGAATTTGATGAATATATTTGCCACAAAGCTGTAATTTGATGTTTTAATTCCCACCACACCCACAGGTTCTTCCCACATTGAAGGAAAGGGTTTTTGTTTTGTTTTGTTTTGTTCTGTTTTGGGGAGCATACACCAGAAGGTAGAAATCTTCCTCATCAAATTTCTAGTTTTTTTTTCTGTGACTAAGCTTGATGATGATATTATGTATTGCCCCATCAACACACATTTATTGAGCTGTATGCGAGGCTATACTAATGTACAAAGTATGATTCCTTCCCTAAGGAATTAGTTATAACCATGTTAGAAAAAAAAAGAACATTAGATGAGGAGAGCGTGAAGGTAATCTATATGAGCTGCATGATATATACAAAGACTGTAAAAGTTAATGTGTGAGAAGGCCAGTGCAGGAATAGTATAGAAATTTTCCTGGAAAAGGTAGGTATAAATAATAGACAGAAGCAGACATTGACCTATGTAGTCATCTTATTCCTTCATTAGTTATTGACTAAAGATACTCTGGACAAATAGCATAAAAAAGAAGAATGGCAGGCAGTACAACATAATTCATGCACTTAAGGGAACTATGACTAGGTAGCCAAGGTGGAAGATCATAGGTGTGAAGGGCTTGGGTGCTGTCCAAGGTGCTGAATCGTTTTAATGCTAGCTTATTGACTCAACCTCTAAGGTGAGGAATGCCGAACTAGGTATGGGCGAAGTTTTGATGGGAGAGATGGGAGAAGGGGAAAGAAAAGATAAAGAAGAAAGTAAGAGATTGTTCTAGTGGCATAGCCATTGAGAACTGTCACAATTTTAAAACACTTGCAGATATGGGAAAGAAACCACAAGTAATCTCAGATAAAATAATTAAAATTTTATAAAGGATTATGTACTGACAATACATTTAAAAATACATATATATATATATTTATTGATGTGCAAAAACTAAAACCATTTCCCCTAAAAACAGGAACACAAGACAGGGATGTCCACTCTCACCTCTCCTGTTCAACATAGTACTGGAAGTATTAACCATTGCAATTAGACAAGAAGAAGAAATAAAAGGCATCCAAATTGGAAAAGAAGAAGTAAAGCTGTCCTTATTTGCAGATGACATGATACTGTACAGAAAAAACCCAAAGGACTCCATTCCAAAACTAATTGACTTAATTAATGAATTCAGCAATGGAGCAGGATACAAAATTAATGCTAAGAAGTCTGTGGCATTTCTATACACTAATAGTGAAATTACAGAAAGAGAGACTAAAAAAGCAATCCCATTTACCATCGCACCAAAAAAATTAAGATACCTAGGAATAAACCTAACTAAAGAGGTAAAAGACCTATATGCAGAAAACTACAAGACACTGAAAAAAGAGATAGAGGAAGATGTCAACAGATGGAATAGCATACCATGCTCATGGATTGGGAGAATCAACATCATTAAAATGTCCATACTACCCAAAGCAATCTATAGATTCAATGCACTACCCATTAAAATACCAACTACATATTTCACAGACCTAGAAAGAATTCTTCATAGATTCATCTGGAATAAAAAAAGACCATGAATAGCTACAGCATTTCTGGGAAAGAAGAATAAGTAGGTGGGATCTCAATACCAGATTTCAAGCTATATTACAAAGCAACTGTTCTAAAAAAGCCTGGTACTGACACAAGAACAGGCATATAGACCAATGGAATAGAATAGAGAACCCAGATATCCACCCAAACCACTATGCTCAACTAATATTTGACAAAGGAGGCATGAACATTCAATGGAGCAAAGATAGCCTCTTCAATAAATGGAGTTGGGAAAATTGGACAGATACATGCAAAAAAATGAAACTGGACCACCAACTTACAACAAATACAAAAATAAACTCAAAATGGATACAGGACTTATTAGAAGGGAAACCATAGAAATACTAGAGGAATCCACAGGCAGCACAATCTCAGATATATGCCAAAAGAACTTCACTGATACTGCTCCAAAGGCAATGGAAGCTAAAGAAAAAATAAACAAATGGGACTACATCAAAATAAAAAGCTTTTGCACAGCAAAGGAAACCATCAACAAAACAACAAGAAAACCCATTGTATGGGAGAACATATTTGCAAATGTTATCACTGATAAAGGTTTAATCTCCAAAACCTACAGCCAACTATACAACTTAATAAAAGGAAGATAAACGATCCAATAAAAAAATGGGCAATGTACCTAAAGAGAACCTTTTCGAAAGACGACAGAAGGAAGGCCAAGAGACACATGAAAACATATTCAAAGTCACTAATCATCTGAGAGATGCAAATTAAAATGACAATGCGATACCATCTTACACCTGTCAGAATGGCAATCATCAACAAATCAACAAACGACAAGTGTTGGCGAGGATGCG
>JAAGEH010000286.1:5678232-5700199 GCA_011751065.1 Lasiurus cinereus | reverse complement strand
AAACTTAGTGACTCATAAACAGCATAAATTTATTTTCTTACAGTGTTTTGAAGATCAGGAATCTGGGCATAGATCAAGCTGTTGACTGGGATGCATTCATTTCTGGACCTTGGAGGCTTCAAGCTCATGTACTATCAGTAACATATAACCCCATGGTTCCTTATAGCTGTAGGAAGGAAGCCCTCACAGTCCTGTTGGCTCTTAGCTGGGGCTACTCATAGATCCTAGAGGCCAATTATAGCTTCTTGTCACTTAGACCCCTCAAATATCTATAACCTCATTAAATACCCAGTCTCCTTTAAGAGCTCATCTGATTCAGTGAGGTCCACCCAGATAATCTCTTTTAATTAAGGTAAACTGATTAGAAATCTAATCATTGGTGTTATATCACTCCATATTTATAGATCCTACTTCTATTCAATGGCATGGAATTATACAGGGAGTATATACTAGGGTATGGAAATCTTGGGGCTATTTTAAATAAATTCTGCCTACTACAAATGTATGAAGGGAAAATAAACTTGAGTAGCAATTTCTATATTAAGATTCTTTTGATTATAAGTATCTATGTCAATTCTAAATAACTTTAAGTTAAAAAAGGAATTCATTGGACATATATGGATTCCAAAGAAGAATTGAACAACCAGCCATCGAGAGAAGTACGTTCTGAAGAAGCTTTAGAGATCACAGCTAATGGACCACCTCTGCAAAGCATCAATAGTTGGCCCAAAGTAATTTTGCTATTTAGTTTGAAAGTATGAATTCCTGGGAGATAATTTTGAGATAGATGTCCACCCTAGATCTATCAAATACAATTGGGGAGTATCTCATAGTATAGACATAGTTTATAGAATCTACTTCTGGGCATTGGGTCTAGTTATCAGTGAACTAGTAATCACTTTGAATTGTGCAGCTACTCTGAAGGGAGTCTATGCCACAAGCAAAGCAAAGTGTTGACATGTTATAACAGTTATGTGTAGACAGCATAAAAAATGTCAGCCAGATAGAAATGGTATCATTAAAGTGTTTTTATTGGTTATCTATATATATAAAAACCAAGCGACTGGAATGATGGAATGACCAGAACGACCTGTCACTGTGATGTGCACTGTGACGACCAACTGGCCTGATTGGGGCCCTGATTGCCCCCACCCCCCAAACCTATCGGGGGTGGGGCCAGTTAACCAACTGCCTGTGTTCCCTCCCCATTGCTGGCCTGGTCCTAGTCAGCCCCCTTTGAGGCAGGCTAGCTGGATCCCACCCAGGCATGAATTCGTATACCAGTCGTGTAATATTAAAATATTTTAAAAGTTTTAGTGTTATACATTTTTTTATTTTTATTAAACTGTTGCATTTTAAATGATACAATTTAAAGAGTTTATATAGTTGTATTATTTTTAATAATTTTAATATGTTTTTAATCATTAAGATACCTATTCTTTTCACTTTGGAAATTTGAAGTGAATAGGAAATCTCCCTGCTCTCCAGGTATTCTCCTACTATGTCACATTTGTGAGATGGAAAGGAATGTTTAGACCTGTGAAAGTAATCTGAGGAAGTTTGGCATCGTGGGTTAACTACACCTTTCGTTGGAAACACCCCCTTTGCCACCATACTTTAGCCTTTGACATAGGTGTGTTTGACATTGCAGTTTCTGTTATCCATAAGCAATACTGAGAAATTGCATACATTGTAAGATTGCATGAATTGAAGCTATATATACTTGGAGATTGAGATAGAATAGTAAGATGTTTGTTAGTAAGTGAGCATAGCTGACCACACAGATCCTGAAAGTCTTATTTTAAACATTTATTTTGTCTCTAGTGATATTATTTATTTTTTTAAGATGGGAGGAATTAATTGCAATTGTAGTATTTATCTTTGTGTTATTAAGTTCTGGGGTGTATTTGTTTTTTAAATGGTAATGAAAACATTTTAAATAAATTAAAAATATATAATGATTTTATATGCAGCTTAATATTTATAAATTACTTAAAGAGATTATAAAGCACTTTTCTACATATGATCTCACAACAAAACCCTCTGAGGTAGTCAGGTAAACCCTATTCAGGGGGAAGAACTCAGAGGGGCTCCAAAAGAATGTTTCAGGTTCTGCAGCAGAATCCCTGGTCCTTTGACTTTTACCCCTGTGCATTTTTTTCTTAATAGAAAAGTGCCTTTGTTTGTGTCTGAAGTTGTAGCTGCCAGTGAAAAAAACAAAAGACCAACATTAGCATACCTGTGAGCTCTCAATAATATTCATTGTGATGTTTAGGCCATTTTTTTTCAAGTGGGAGTCCACAAATCTCTTAGTTAATGTGGAATCATCCTAGTAATGTTCATTTTCTATGGGCTTTGTTCCTAGAAACTCTTTGAAACACAAACAAAATAGACTCATCCATTATAATTATTTTTTAATTTCTTTCTAATACAGGCATCAGGAAGAAAAGACACTGAACAGAGAAAAGAAGTGATACAGAGCTAGTGACAGGCTGGGCCTTGGGGAATCCTTGGAAGTCGAACAATGCAAGACACCCATCTTAATTAACAGAGGAGTGAGTTGTATATAGTCACACACATAGTTTAGTTATTTCTTCTGTTTCTTTGTTAAGTGAAACAAAAAAATATTGGACATGAATGTATTGTCTGGGAGAATAATATTTGTGACAATGTGGGCAGGAGAGGGGCAATGATAAATGATGGTTTCTATATCGCCTTTTTTTTACCTTAATGATCTTTTGGGCCAGTGGTTAGCCTCTTGACTCGCAGCTGTGTCCTTTTGTTAGTTGTTAATGTGCTAGATATCTTTTGTAAGAGAAAAATAAAATGAAATATGAATGCAGCATCTGCATGTTGAACTGCTTAAAGATAGAGTGATGGCCTTTAGCTATAATGTTGCCTTAAGGCTCAATGTGGTCCTGTAAGTCTGATGTACTCAAGATGTGTATGAAGCAATATTTCTGGATTAGAAAAAAGGTTTGTGCCCAGGCTGTAAAAATATGTCCTCGTGTTCTTCGCATTGCTGAATCCTTTGTATTAATGTTCCCTCCCTCGCCCTCTCTCTTTACCATCTGTGATGTTGGTTTTGAAGAAAAGAACTGTTCTCTGTAGATGATTTTGTGATCTAGGAAAAAAAGTATCTTAGGTACTTTTTTCTCTTTTTATTTTTATTTGGTCTTAAATATTTTAATTTCATCTTCGTTTTTAAAATTTAAATTCTTTATTGTTTAAAGTATTACATATGTCTCCTTTTTCCCCATTGAACTCTCCCCAGCTTCTCCACTCCCCAGCACATGCCATCATCTCCATACTGTCTATTTCATTGATTATGCTTATATGCATGCATACTAGTCTTTTGGTTGATCTCTTACTCCACAGTCCCCTCCACTGCCTTCCCTCTGAGGTTGGACTGTCTGTTTGATGCTTATATGTCTCTGGATTTATTTTTGTTCATCAGTTTATGCTGTTTATTATATTCTACGAATGAGTGAGATCATGTGATACTTATTTTTCTCCAAATGGCTTATTTTGCTTAGCATAATGCTCTCCAGGTCCATCCATGCTATTGTGAATGGTAAGAGTTCTTTTTTACAGCAGCATAGTTTTCCATTGTGTAGATGTACCACTGTTTTGTAATCTGCGTATCTGCTGATGGGCTCTTAGGCTATTTCCAAATCTTAGCTATTGTAAATTGTTCTGCTATGAACATAGGAGTACATATATACTTTCTGATTGGTGTTTCTGATTTCTTGGGATATAGTCCTAGAAGTGGGATTACTGAGTAAAATGGGAGTTCCATTTTTAGTTTTCTGAGCAAACTCCATACTGTTCTCCATAGTGGCTGCACCAGTCTGCATTCCCACCAGCAGTGCATGAGGGTTCATTTTTATCTACATCCTCACCAGTACTTGTCCTTTGTTGATTTGTTGATGATAGCTATTCTGACAGATGTGAGATGGTATTGTACTGTTTGTTGTTTTTACTTGCTTCTCTCAGTTGATTAGTGACTTTGAGCCTGTTTTCGTATCTCTTGGCCTTCTGTAAGTCCTCTTTTGAATTTTTTTCTCTTTTTAAATGTTTATTCTTTCAATTCTACCAGAACAATAATTTTTCCAAGGTCTATCAAAGAGATAAATGATCTTGTAAATTAAATACAAATAAAACAGTAATTATTTCAGGTTAATTTTCATTTGAAAGGGACGTTTAAACAATCAACTTTTCTAAAAAAATTTATTTTTCAATTATAGTTTATATTTGATACTCTTTTATATTACTTTTAGATGTATGACACAGTGGTTAGGTAGCCATATATTTTACAAAGTATTCCCCTGATATTTCCAGGGTTCACCTGGTACAATACATAGTTATTACAATATTATTGACTGTATTTCCCAGGCTGTAATTTTTACACATTACTACTTTGTAACTATCAATCAGTACTTCTTAATTCCTTCAAACATGTCCACCCAGTCCTCCAAACCCCTCCCCTCTTGTAACAATCATTTGTTCTCTGTATCTATGAGTCTGACAACAAACTTTCCTTGATCACTAGGTTACCCTTTCATAGATGAAGACATGGGCTCAAAGGAGGTCAGTAACTTACCCAGTTACTAAAGGATGTAGGTGAGATTTCTCTTCCTCCAAAGTCTGATCTAATTCCTTGCCTAGTCATGCTTACTACTAAGGAAAAGAATTTCTCATAGAGGAAAGTTTTAATCATGGAATTATAGAATTCTAATTGATAGGGTCATAAGGTCTTAAAAGAACTCTCAGATCTCATTGTATTTACTCAAGGAAAACCCTACTGCTCAGAATAAAGTAAAAAGCAAATCCTACTGCCTCTCCTCATTAGGGTGGGATCATTGAAGGGAAAAAATACCCCAAGCAGTGAGTGGTAAGTGAAGCAGCATCAGTTCAGTGCTGTCCTGAGATCCTCCGTTTTCTCTCTTCACACATGTGCACTGGGTCTGAGTTACTGCACTTTAACCAGGGGCATATAAAATAATCTAGCACTTACCTTTCTGAGTGAAGGAGAATCCCTCTTTTCTTGTCCACGTTTATGGTTAGAGCTCAGTATGAAGACATGGTAGGGATGAAGCTATGTGCACAATGCTTAACAGTCTGATATCAGCTGGCCCAGCTTTGAGGCTCAACTTTGCATTTTTTAAAGTATGGGACTTCAGGCAAATTCATTACTGTCTTCACTTATATGATGAGATGATGTTAAAAGTCTATCTCATGGGCTGATTGGTGGATGGAAATAATATAATATGGCTGAAATAGAGGAAGTGTGTAATAAATGTTGGCAAACTTAAAAAAATGCTAATTAAAATAACTCCATGTAACCTCCTTATAATTGTTCCTTTTAGGCCCAGTACTAATGGTGTGGCTTGCTTCTAAATGACATGCCCTGATGGGAAAAAGAAAAAAAAAGAAGGGGAATATGTAGAAGGGAAAAAGTTATATCTGACTAAATAACACAGAGATGCTAACATAACCAGTGGCCTAGAAGAGCCCACATATCACTCTCTGGAGCCACAAGCTATGGAAGAAGTTCTGCTCAGCTCTACTCTGAAAGATTTATGTGCTCTTTCCTGAATCTTGGTGGTGTGCTTTGTGTTGCAGGGTTAGCTCAGCCCCCACTTTGCCTGTCTCTGCAGGGCTGTCACTGTGTGATTCATAACTCAATATTAACCGCAGATGAGGGAGGAGTGGATAGGGGAATTTTCTTTCATGTGACACAAAGTAACTGGGATCAGGGCTTTTCCATAGAAGCATTAATTAACCTTGTCAGTCTTACCAAGAACAAATTTTACTTCAACCAAGAATCATGTGTTTCATTGGCATCCAGTGAATGTGCAATGAAGGCTTTGCCATTTATCCATGAGTATAATAAATTTAAAGTCTCTGGTAATTTATGTTTTCCCCTTTTCTGTTAATCTAGTATGGTATCTATTAATAATAAGCACATATTCTGGAATGTGAGAGAGGAGGAAGGTTATCGGTGATAAGACTTGATTATCAGTATGTAAGTTAAGGTTTTTCAGACTTCTCAATTCATTGCCTCTCTTACCTTCCTTTTTGTCTCTACTTTCCCCTTTATTGATTGTGGAAACTAATTGAACATTAGATTTAAAAGATCCTAAGACATCATCTAATCTATTCTAAGGAAAAAAATGTGGAAGATTAAATTTTGGTCGGCGCTCTGACTAGTTGTTGTATTTAACGAGGATACTTAGGATATTTTATAATTCTGCCAAGATAAAAGTTAAATTATAAAAACTGTGTAATAAGAAAAATCATTTCTGTCTATAGAGTGATTCTGATGGGGTAAAATTGATTATTAACATATGGATATAGATTATTTGTACTAGTTTTATAGCTGTAAATTCAGTATTCTTTATCTGACTGTAATTCTTTATTTGACTACTGTAATATCTTACTGTTTCTTCATTAAAATCCAGGATGTATTAATTTTACATCTGTATGAGTGAGATAGTTTTACCTTTTAAAAATTATGCATTAACACTAGAGATGATAAAATAAAAATTAGAGAATTACACATACTCTTCCATAAAAAAGGAAAAAATGTTACCCTTTGTGACAGCATGGATGAACCTGGACAGCATTATGCTAAGTGAAATAATCCACTCAGAGAAAGACAAGTACAGTATGATTTGATTCATATGTGGAATCTAATGAACAAATTGAACTGAAAAGCAAAATGGAGACAGACTCATAGATAGAGAACAGACAAACAGCTCTGGTAGTGGTAAAGGTGGGAGGAAATAAATGAATTGAGCAAAAAAAGAAAAGAAAAAAAGAACTCCTGGTCATGGACAACAGTGTGGTGACTGTGTGTGTTTGGGGGGGGGTGGTAAGTATAAGTGGAGATGGAAGAGGGTATATAGGGAATAAATGTTGATGAGGAAAAAAATAAAATAAAGGAAAAATAAAAATAACAAAGAAGCACCAAAAATTAAAAAAAAAGTGAATTATACAAAATTTTTGTCAGAGTTAGATTTGAATCCATGTTTCTGACCCTGACTCCAGAAATTGCATTTACACCATGGATTCTTCCCCAGTCTACTGGCCTGTATTTTATAGTTCTTCAGATTTTCTTGGTCCTTCAAAATCATACCATGTCTCTATAGTACAATGAATTGATTTCTTTAATATCTCCTTTGGTATATGCTATATTCCCCGCCCCAAACAGATATGTAGGGATTATTTGGCAAAAGGTGGTGAAGGTAACTATGTCAAATACTTTGAGGAATGCTTGTCCTCTCTGTTTCCTTCCCTCATGCCAAATCCTGGACCATCTCCTCATTTGGCTCTCATTGACACATTGGCTAATACCACAGAGCACCATTTATTTCACCAGAGGGATGGCCTAAATAAAATAAAACTATTATTGGGAAAAGTAAATATAGCACATAATACAAATAATTCATGGAATTTATTTCCAGTTTGAACTCTAGATGAAAGAAGGTTGATAAAAGAGAAGACCAGCTTAAAGGATGTGGACATTTGATATTTTAGGGGAGAGACTTATTCTTTCACACCCATCATCTCATGATATCTGTTTTGTAATTTTAGTGTTTGAGAGAACTGACCCCTATTCTCACAAATCTGGTACCTTAATCATTGTGCCTCTACTTTATACATATTTCTCCCATCATACAGGCTAACCTTAAAGCTCTCAAGCTTTCCTAAGAATGAAGGTGATATCTATTGGACCTCTCAGATTTATAACTGGGAATTTCACCTTAGTTTTCAAAGTCTTATCTCTATATCATTTCTTAGGGATTATACTTTTTAGGTTTTTCTCTCTTTTAACCCATTCAGCATTAACACATTCTTACATTCATCTGTTTAATTCACCAGTTCTCTCTGATAAGTTTTCCTGGTGGATATATTGATAATATATTACCATTTCTCTAAGTGCCAGTTTTCTATCTAGTCATTGAAACACACATCTACCAGGATATTTAAACTCAGTGTAATCATATCTAGTCATGCATAGATAGATATTCTCTGGATATGGTTAATTTGTGCAGACTCTGATTTTCTGAATATTCTTATACTATACTTACTTTTCTGTATCCCAGAGGCATCCTTAAGTTCCTTAATTAACTTTATTCCATCTCTCCCTCTTTCTTCCCCTTTTTTATTTCCTTTCTTTTTTTTCTTTTCCTTCCTTCTTTATTCCCTCTCCTTCCCTTCCCTTTCCTTATTGAGTAAGTATTTACAAAGTTCCTAATGCATGTTTAACACTTTGGTAGGCACCATGGAAAATGCTGTATTATCTAAATTAAATATTTTTAAGCTAAAGTTTTAGAGGTTACATAGGCTTTGAGTTTACAGAAAGTCCAGGTTTACCTAGACATTATATTTTTCCTGTTTTGGTTGGCAAACGTGGGGAACATTGTTTGAAATGCCTACCATTTAGAAAATGTAGATAGAAAGGCTATCTTCAGGTTGAAACATGACAAAATCTAATCTTTCAAAATAGTTAAAGACTACTAGTTTGAGTATATTTTTAAAAAATACTAATGATTATGATGATAGTAATAATTATGTACATTTTAAGCATTTTGAGAAAGATCATCTGAGATTAATATTTAGATAAGATGTTCTCCAGGCCAGGACTCAATCTGGCTACATGTCAGCTATATTGAGATCTTTCTTATCCTTTTTCATTCTAGAGAAATTTACCAATGCTACAAATTAACCTTTGGAAAACCTTCCTTGAATTTCACATGAAATTCCTCTTTACTCAACTGTTTCATGGATAAAATGTAAGAATGTGTCCTATAGGATGTGGAAAAACAGGGAACTCTGATACAGAGCTAGTGGAAATGTAAAATAGTGCATTTCTCAGTACATCAAAATAATAAACATGGAGTTATCATATAACTCAACAATTCCACTCCTAGGTCTATACCAAGAGAAATGAAAACATATGTTTACACAAAACTTGCACACAAATGCTCACAGCAGCATTATTTATAGTATCCCCACAGTGGTAACAACCCAAATGTCCATCAACTGATGAATGAACAGATAAAATGGACTATGTCCATATAATGGAATATTATCCTATCTAATAAAGAGGGAATGTGCTAATTGATTGTCAGGACCTCATAATTAAGAGGGAATATACTAATTGGCTGCCATGCCCTAATAAGATGGCAGAACCCACAGCTACAATATGGCAGTGCCCAGTCCCCTCAACTCTGCCTTATCCAGCCAGAGTCCCCCAGTTACCTCAGCCCTGCCGGGAAAGGCAGTTGGGGGCAATTGGGCCAGCAGGGGAGGGCAGTTGGAGATGATTGGGCTGGCAAGGGAGGATAGTTGGGGATGATCATGGTAGGGGAGCAGTTAGGTGTCAATCAGGCTGGAAGGGGAGCAGTTAGGAGGCTATAAGGCTGGCATGCAGAGTGGTTAGAGGCAATCAGGCAGGTGAATGGTTAGGAGCCAGCAGTCCTGGATTGTGAGAAGGATGTCCAAGATTGGAGAGGGTCCAGGCTGGGCTGAGGGACCTCCCCCTCCCCATGCACAAATGTCATGCACCAGGCCTCTAGTTCAACAATAAAAATAAATGAATTCTTAATACATGTTACAACATGAATGAACCTTGAAACTATTTTGATAAGTGAAAGGAACTAGTTACAAAAAATACTATTGTATAGTTCCATTTATATGAAATGTCCAGAATAGGCAAATCCATAGAAAGAGAAAATAGATTAATAGTTGTTTAGGATTGGGGAGAGGAGGAATTGAGTGACTGCTAATGGGTAAGAAGTTTTTTGGGATGATGAAAATATTCTGGAATTAGATTTCAATAATGGTTACACAATTCTGTTAATATACTAAGACCACAGAATTGTGTACTTTAAGTGGTGAATTTTATGGTATGCAAACCATATCTCAACAAAGCTGTGTGTGTTTTTTTTTTTTAAAACTTTCAGGAACATAGGTTTAAATGTAAAAACAAAAAACAAAACCTCAGACCTATAATATATGGATTCCTTTCTGTACCAGGACCAAGGATAGCGTGCATATAAAGAAAACAATATTATTATTCTGACTGGTTGAAAGTTTGATGTCCAAAAAAATTCTAAGTGATTATTTTCAAGAGAATTTGGAAGATTCAATAAAGACTGTGGAGTTAATGTCAATAATTTACTTCTCTCACTATCAGTTACTGGCTGTAACTGTTCGATTTTGTTTTATATTCTTGGATAAATTATAGTAATAATGTTTTACAGTTGTGTGTGTGTTCATGTGTGTGTGTGTGTGTGTGTGTGTGTGTGTGTGTGTGTGTGTGTTTGTATGAGAAAGAGAGGGGGGAGGAGAGAGAAAGAGTGGGGGGGAAGAGAGAGAGCCTGGCACATACTAGGAGAAGGTACATTATTATTTAATTAATATTGTTATTACCACCTTTATCTAAGAGAAAGAACACAGGTTCATTGCCAGATATAATACTTAGAATATTTTTAGAGTAGAAAATAATTTAAAACAGCCATAGACATACTTGCCTTCAGCTCTGGTGTGTCTAAAAAACTACCTTCTTTGTTTAGGCAAATTATTAATTTAGTGAAGTAGATTTTTTCTTTCAGAAGTTGAAAAGCATAAAGTTTTTTCACTACAGTAGTTTTCAATGAAATGAGTTTTTTTTTCCCTTTTTTTTGGAGTGCTGTTTTTTTTAAAAAATGAGAGCAACTGAAGTAAAGTACAACATTAATTGAAAGCCATGGACATTAAAAAGCAACTAAATTCATATATTTTTAAAAATATAATTATCAGTTTAAAAATAAAGAACAAAGATGTATTTAAATAATGCAATCAATGGTGAAAATATATCTCAGAGATGGAAAGAATTTAGGTACTTAGTGAAAGATCCAAGTGTAAAAGAAGAGAGAATGAGAGGTTAAAAAGGATAGAAAGAAAGGCAGAAAATAACACCAATGCTTCTGAAAATTCTGAATGTTAAAAAATGTAGCACATTTGACTAAGTTAATAATTAGTTTAAAGCTTTAAAATCACAATTATTTTTGAAACATACATGCTTTTGAAAACTTTATTGGTTTTTAAAGGGGAATAAAAACCTCATTCAATAATTTAGTAGTTATTGCAACTCATTTTTTAGATAGACTATAAACACAAGTGAAATTATGTTTTCTACATCAGAAATCTAAATTATTTTCTATTTTAAATTCTAATATATTTCTGACATTTTACAAGAGTTATATTGAAAAGTTGATAAATGTAATGTTAAATTCTAGCTACAGAATGAAAGTTTCCCATAATAAAACTAAACTTCTATCCATTCCTAGTCCATTTCTGTGTCATTAGACAAATACATGTACTAGACATATGGACCATTATGAGTCTGAGAGCTATACTGTGTTGTTATCCATGGCACAAAGTATGATGTGTTTAATGGCAAAACACTTGGATGCATTTAATGTTCACTTCACATTCTGAACTATTGTACGTGGCTATTTAAATTAAATAAAATTAGTAAACATGTAGTCCCTTAATCATACCAGCTACACGTGGTTAGTTGCTACTATATTGAGCAGTATGGACACAGATCATTTAAATAATCTCTGAAGGCTCTGTTGGATATTATACACAAAACTACAAAAAAGATACTTGTTGATGAAAGACCAACTTGATATCTAAGTTTATTGATTGAGGTTACTAATAAGGCAGAGTTTTATACAAATGTAAGGCATTAATTTTACATAGAATTTTCTCTTCAGTGGCCATAGAGATGTCCTTAAGCTTACCTACAGACATCAGAGATGTAGACTCAGAGACTATATGAGCAGTATGAAAGAATCATTTAATCATTTATTCATTCAGCAAATACTGATTGAGAACCACTATTGCTCTAGGTACTATGTTCACCCATGGTAGGTCCACATGGTACAAAGAAAGTACTGTCCTTAACCTGAGGGAACTGTATCAGAGCAGAAAGAATTAAGTCAGGCCAATACAGAGCTAATAGCAGAAATAGGTTCTGTGGGAACAGTATAAAAGGAGTGGTTTATTAAGGAATTGGGTAGAAAGGGAAAAAATGGAGAATCCTTTATTTTTTGTTCTGTATTTATGACACTTAATAAGAAGGTGGGTTCCTTGGTGATGAAGGAGAGGAATTATATGGAATACTTTTCCTTTATTTCCCCACAGAATCTAGTAAAATCTTAAATTCATTATAGATGGTCAATATATGAACTGAATAATTTAGCAAGTACTAATCACATTTTTAGATCTTGAGAGAATTTTTCTTAAAGTAGCTCTTAAAAAAAAGATTAAAAACACTGCCTAGCCCTAGCTGTTTTGGCTCAGTGGATAGAGCATTGGCCTACAGACTGAAGGGTTGTGGGTTTAATTCTAGTTGGGTGCATGCTGAAGGAAACCAATCCAGGTGTCTCTCTTAAACTGATGTTTCTCTGTCTCTGTCTATCCTCCTCCCTTTCCCTCTCTATAAAAATCAATAAGAAAAAAATGTCATCAGGCGAGGATTAAAAAACAAAAACAAAAGCAAAACGTAAACTAAAACTTCCTGTCCAGCTTGGCTCAGTGGCTGACCTATGAACCAAGAGGTCACAGTTTGATTCCTGGTAGGGGCACATGCCCAGGTTATGGGTTCAATCCCCAGTGTGGAGCATGCAAGAGGCAGCCAATCAATGATTCTCTTTTATCACTGATATTTCTATCTCTCCCTCTCCCTTCCTCTCTGAAATGAACAAAAATATTTTTTAAAAAGATGAAAACAACAAAAGAAATAAGTCAGGAAGACTACTCAAAGCTCAGGGTGGTTGTATAAGCAAACATTCAGGCAAGTAATTTTCTTAATTTTTTTCAATTATTTAAAATTTATTGTCTAAAGTTTTACATATGTCCCCTTTATCCCAGATTGACACACTCCCTCCCCACCACAGCCATTTCCACCCCGGGCAAGCCCCCACTGCCCCATTGTCTGTGTCCATTGGTTATGCTAATATGCATGTAT
This sequence comes from Lasiurus cinereus, assembly GCA_011751065.1. Taxonomy (NCBI): domain Eukaryota; kingdom Metazoa; phylum Chordata; class Mammalia; order Chiroptera; family Vespertilionidae; genus Lasiurus; species Lasiurus cinereus. The sequence continues at coordinate 5,687,169 of JAAGEH010000286.1, read as the reverse complement.
ACAAGTCCTTTGGTTGTTCTCTAACCCCCCCTCCCATCTCCCCTACCATTTGTCTCCGGATGTATTTTTGTTCATCAGTTTATGTTGTTCATTATATCCCACATATGAATGAGATCATGTGATATTTATCTTTCCCAGAATGGCTTATTTTGCTTAGCGTAATGCTCTCCAGTTCCATCCATGCTGTTGCAAATGGTAAAAGTTCCTTCTTTTTTAGTGATGTAGTATTCCATTGTGTAGATGTACCAACCTGATAGCCACTTAGGTTGTTTCCAAATCTTAGCTATTGTAAATTGTGCTGCTATGAACATAGGGGTGCATATATCCTTTCTGATTGGTGTTTCTGGTTTCTTGGGACACATTCCTAGAAGTGGGATTAGTGGGTCAAATGAGAGTTCCATTTTTAAATTTTTGAGGGAACTCCAAACTGTCTTCCACAATGGCTGCACCAATCTGCATTCCCACCAGCAATGCACGAGGGTTCCTTTTTCTCTACATCCTCTCCTGCACTTGTCCTTTGTTGATTTGTTGATGATAGTCATTCTGACAAGGTACCTCATTGTTGTTTTGCTTTGCATCTCTCTGATGATTAGTGACTTTGAGCATGTTTTCATATGTCTCTTAGCATGTTTTCTGTATGTCCTCTTTCAAAAAGTGTCTTTTTAGGTCCTTTGCCCATTTTCTGATTGAATTGTTTTTCTACCTTTTGTTAAGTTGTATGAGTTCTCTGTAAATTTTGGAGATTAAACTCTTATTTGAAATAGCATTTCAATAGGGTTGAATAGGGTTAAATAGGGTTTTCTTATTGTTTTGTTGATGGTTTCTTTTGATATAGTCCCCATTTGTTTATTTTATTCTTAGTCTCCATTCCCCTAGGAGCTGAGTCTGTAAAGATATTGCTATGACATATGTCTGCTATTTTGCCTCCTATGGAGTCTTGCAGGATTTTTATGGTTTCCTGTCTTACATTCAAGTCCTTTTGAGTTTTTTTTTTTTGTGTATGTATATGTATATTGTGTAAGTTGGTGATCTAGTTTAATTTTTTTGCATGTATCTGACCAAATTTCCCAACACCATTTATTGAAGAGACTATCTTGACTATATTGTATGTTCTTGCCTCCTTTGTCAAATATTAATTGAGCATAACCGCTTGGGTCAGTTTCTGGGTTCTTTGTTCCCATTGGTCTATATGTCTGTTCTTGTGCCAGTATCAGGCAGTTTTGAGAACTGTGGCTTTGTAATATAGCTTGATATCTGGTATTGTATTCCCTTCAACTTTGTTCTTCTTTTTCAGGATTGCTGAGCTATTCCGGGTCTTTTATAAATTCCAGATGAATTTTTAGAGAGTTTGTTCTAGATCTTTGAAATATGCCATTGGCATTTTAATGGGGATTGCATTGAAACTGTAGATTGCTTTGAGTTGTATGGACATTTTAATTAGGTTGATTCTACCAATCTGTGAACATGGGATGTTATTCCATTTGTTTATGTCTTCTTCTATCTCTTCCTGTAGTTTTCTGAGTATAGGTCTTTTACCTCCTCAGTTAAGTTTATTCCTAGGTATCTTAATTTTTTGGTAGAATAGTAAATGGGATTTTTTTTAAATTTCTCTTTTTTTGACTTCATTATTGGTGTTTAAAAAGGCCATAGATTTCTGGGTGTTTATTTTGTATCCTGCTACATTGTCAAATTCATTTATTAAGTCTAGTAATTTTATGATGGAGCCTTTGGGGTTTTCCATGTATAGTATGATGTCATCTGCGAATAAGGACAGTTTTACTTTTCCAATCTGGAAGCCTTTTATTTCTTCTTCTTGTCTGATCATATGGCTAGCACTTCCCGTACTATACTGACAAATGAGTGGTGAAAGTGAGCATCCCTGTCTTGTTCCCGTTCTTAGGAAAAATGAGTTTAGTTTTTGCCCATTGGGTATGATGTTGGCTGTAAGTTTGTCATAAAAGGCTTTTATTATGTTGAGATATGATCCCTCTATTTCCATTCTGTTGAGAGTTTTTAGATTTTGTCAAGTGCGTTTTCTGCATCAATTGATAGGACCATATGATTTTTGTATCTCAATTTCTTTATGTGATGTATCACATTTATTGATTTGCAGATATTATACCATACTGGCATCCATGGAATAAAACCCATTGGTCATGGTATATGATCTTTCTAAAGTAATCCTGGATATAATTTGCTAGAATTTTGTTGAAGATTTTAGCATCAATGTTCATCAAGGATATTGGCCTGTAGTTCTCTTTTTTTTGTGGTGTCTTTATCTGGCTTTGGAATTAGGGTAATGCTGGCTTCATAGGAAGAGCTTAATAGTGTGCTTTCCTCTTGAATTTTTTGGAATAGTCTGAGAAGGATAGGTTTTAGTTCTTTTTTGAATGCTTAGTAGAACTCTCTTGTAAAGTTGTCTGTACTAAGGGTTTTGCTTGCTGGAAGAAGATTTTTGATCACTGCTTCAAATTCTTTGGTAGTTACTGGCCTATTCAGGTTTTATTATTCTTCCTGATTGAGTTTTGGGAGCTTGAATATGTCCACTTCTAAGAATATGTCCATTTCATCTAGGTGATCAGTTTTGTTGGAATAATGTTCATAGTATTTTTTTTAATAATTCATTGTATTTCTGCATGATTGTTTTTTTTAATTTTTTAAGCAAAAAGGAACATTTATTATAAGAATACAAAGATAGCTGATAGAATTCAAAAGGCAAGGATAGAGCTTAGTTTTGAGAATAGTCTGGAGCCATGACTAGAATGTCCTTTGTTTCCACCCTCTCTCTGCTTTTTTCTGTCTCTGATTTGTTCTTCTCTCATTTTATTTTTTATTTATTTTTATTTTTTAGATAAATCTTTATTGCTCAGATTATTACAATTGTTCCTCTTTTTTCTCCCCATAGCTCCCCTCCACCTGGTTCCCACCCCAACCTCTGCACTTACCTCCCCCACATTGTCCTCATCCATAGGTGTATGATTTTTGTCCAGTTTCTCCCTGCCCCCACTCACCCCTTTCCCCTGATTTTTCAGTCCACTCCCTTTTTATGCCCCTGATTCTATTATATTTACCAGTTTATTCTGTTCATCAGATTTTTAATTCACTTGATTTTTAGATTCACTTGTTGATAGATATGTATTTGTTGTTCATAATTTTATCTTTACCTTTTTCTTCTTCTTAAAGAGTACCTTTCAGCATTTCATATAATACTGGGTTGGTACTGATGAACTCCTTTAGCTTTTTCTTATCTGTGAAGCTCTTTATCTGCCCTTCAATTCTGAATGATAGATTTGCTGGATAGAGTATTCTTGGTTGTAGGTTCTTGCTATTCATCACATTGAATATTTCTTGCCACTCCTGTCTGGCCTGCATAGTTTCTGTTAAAAAATCAGCTGACAATCATATAGGAGCTCCTTTGTAGGTAACTAACTGTTTTTCTCTTGCTGCTTTTAATATTCTCTCTTTGTCTTTTGCTCTTGGTATTTTAATTATGATGTGTCTTGGTGTGGTCCTCTTTGGATTCCTTTTGTTTGAGGTTCTGTGTGCTTCCTAGACTTGTAAGTCTATTTTTTCACCAGGTAGGGGAAGTTTTCAGTCATTATTTTTTTAAATAAGTTTTCAGTATCTTGCTCTCTGTCTTCTTCTGGCACCTCCATAATTCTGATGTTGGTATGCTTGAAGTTGTCCCAGAGGCTCCTTACACTATCTTCACATTTTTGGATTATTTTTTCTTCTTGCTTTTCCAGTTGAGTGTTTTCTGCTTTGTATTTCAGATCTTTGACTTGAGTCTTGCATTCCTTTGTTCTGCTATTAGGTCTCTGTATAATATTTTTTATTTCAATCAGTGTATGTTTAATTTCTAGTTGGTCCTTTTTCATCTCTTCCTGGGTCTCACTAAATGTATCCATCTTTTCTAAGAAATTCTTCTTTTAAAAATATATTTTATTGATTTTTTTTACAGAGAGGAAGAGAGAGGAATAGAGAGTTAGAAACATTGATGAGAGAGAGATATCGGTCAGCCGCCTCCTGCACGCCCCCTACTGGGGATATGCCCACAATCAAGATACATGCCCTTGACTGGAATCAAACCTGGGATCTTTTGGTCTACAGGCTGACACTCTATCTACTGAGCCAAACCGGTTTTGGCTCTATGAAATTCTTGAAAAACCCTATAATTGTTGTTTTGAACTCTATATCCAGTTACTTGTTTTCCTCCATTTCTTTGGTTTGTGATCTGTTCCTTTGTCTCCGCATTTTCACTGCTTCCTGAGTTGATAGAGTAGCTTTGTGTGCTAGGTATCCTATATGGCCCAGTAACTCTGCCTCCCCATTTACCTGAGGTGGATACTCTTGCTGCACCTTTTTATGGACAGCCTTGTTGTAGTTAAGTCTTGATTGTTGCTGGTATCACTGGCGGGAATTAAACTCCAAGCCAGTTGGTTGTGAGGATCAGCTGTGTCTACGCTGGGAGAACTTCTCTGCTGGATTCTGCCTTTAAGACTTGCAAGATTGCAAAACCCTCTGTGCTAGACTTGGATGGGGCAGAGTCTCAGGGCAGGGCAGACAGCCTTGGCTTCCCATCAGCCCTGGTCTCAGTGTCCCTTGGTAATTGCTGTAGCCCTCTCTGTGTGTAGGCATGCACTCCTCCAGATCTCTGCCTTTCTGGCTCCCCTGAGTTTCAGCACGCTCCGGGGACCCTATGAGTCTAGGTCCCCAGGGTCTCATCTGGAACTGGGGTTCAGTGCAGTCCAATCTGGATTTCCGTGCAGTTGGGAGCTCCTATCTTCCTCCCACTAGAGAAAGCCAGCAGCACAATCAGCAGTCAGCCCTCTGTGTGCTCACTTTTGCATGCATCTCCAGACCTCTGCCTTTCATGGCTCCCCTAAGTTTCCCTGCACTCAACCCTTTTCACAACAGTCCAGCCTCCCCTGTATGAGTCTTGCCCAGAACTGGGGATCAGTGCAGTCAGAAGTGGGGTTCAGTACAGTTGGGAGTTTTCGTCTCCCTCCCACCAGAGGAAGCCAGCCAGGCACTCTGCCCCATCCTTACCACTTGTGTGTTTCTGTACCTCAGCTTTTTGCAGCTCCTCCAAGTCTCTGTGAGCCCCACTCTTTCCTTCTAGTTGTAGAATTTCCACTCAGCCAGCTTTCCTGTGGTTCTGAATGATGTCCATTCTGTCTTTTAGTTGTAGTTTTCAAATTCTTTTGTGAGGCAGCAGTTTAGGTTTTCATCTATGCCACCATCTTGGTTTGTCCTCTTGTGATTGGTTGTTATTTCACCTTTTTCCCATTTCTGATTTTCTTTATTGGGTCCTCTCTCTTTGCTTCTTGATGTGCCTGGCTAAAGGTCCTTCAATCTTGTTTATCCTTTCAAAGAACCAACTCTTGGTTTCATTGATCTTTTGTATTATTTTTTTATCTCTATGACATTTATTTCTGCTCTGATCTTTAGTATTTCCTTCCTTCTGCTTACACTGGGCTTTCTTGTTGCTCTCTTTCTAATTCTTTTAGTTGTAAGGTTAGATAATTTATTACCATTTTTTCTTTTTTTTTTTTTTTTTGAAGTAGGCCTGTAGAGCTATCAACTTTCCTCTCAGGACTGCTTTCACTGTGTCCCATAGATTTTGGATTGTCGTGTTTTCATTGTTGTTTGTTGCCATGATGCTTTTTATTTCTTCTTTGATCTCTTTGGTAACCCAGTTGTTTAATAGCATGCTATTTAGCCTCCAGGTGTTTGATTTTTTTTCCATTGTTTTTATTGTAGCTGATTTCTAATTTTATGCCATTGTGATCTGAGAAGATGCTTGATATGATTTCTATCTTCTTGAATTTGAAGATATTTTGTCTGTGCCTCAGTCTTGGTGTTGCCTTTTTTGGGTTTATCTTATTTGATACTCTGGACTTGTGTGAGTTTTTTCTTCCCTATATCAGGGAAGTTTTCTGTCATTATTTCTTCAAACAGGTTTTCCAATCCTTGCTCAGTTTCCTCTACTTCTAGTACCCCTAATTTGTAGATCTTGTTTCATTTCATTATGTCCCAAAGTTCTCTTAGGCTCTCTGTATTTTTTTTCAGCTGCTGCTCTGCTTGGATATTTTTTCCTACTTTGTCTTCTAGCTCACCAATGTGGTCCTCTGCTTCTTCTAGTCTACTGTTAATGCTTTTCTATTGTGTTCTCTATTACAGCAGTGTTATTCTTCATTTCTTCTTGGTTCTTATTCATTTTGTCTTTGTTCTTACACATATTGTTGAATTTTTTTTTTTTTGTTAATTTTTATTAATTTTTTATACATATCTCCCCATTGCCCCCCCTCCCTCCCAGGCGTACCCCCCAGTGTCTGTGATCATTGGTTATGTTTATAAGCATGCATACAAGTCCTTTGATTGATCACTTATTTACCTCACCTAACTTTAATCTTTCTGCTATAATTTCACAGTCTGTTTGATGCTTTATGATTTTTGTCCTCCTGAGAATTATCAGTCTACTCCCTTTCTGTGCACCTGATTCTATTATATTCACCAGTTTATTCTGTTGATCAGATTTTTACTTCGCTTAATTTTTAGATTCACTTGTTGACAGATGTGTATTTGTTGTTCATAATTTTTTGTCTTTCACCTTTTTCTTCTTCCTCTTCTAAAAGGGTACCTTTCAGCATTTCATATAATACTGGTTTGGAGTTGATGAACTCCTTTAGCTTTTTCTTCTCTGTGAAGGTCTTTATCTGCCCTTCAATTCTGAATGATAGCTTTGCTGGATAGATTATTCTTGGTTGTAGGTTCTTGCTGTTCATCACGTTGAATATTTCTTGCCACTCCCGTCTGGCCTGCATCGTTTCTGTTGAGAAATCAGCTGACAGTCGTATGGGTGCTCCCTTGTAGGTAATAAACTGTTTTTCTCTTGCTGCTTTTAATATTCTCTCTTTCTCTTTTGCTCTTGGCATTTTAATTATGATGTGTCTTGGTGTAGTCCTCTTTGGGTTCCTTTTCTTTGGGGTTCTGTGTGCTTCCTCGACTTGTAAGTCTATTTCTTTTACCAGATGTGGGAAGTTTTCAGTCATTATTTATTTAAACAGGTTCTCAGTATCTTGCTCTCTCTCTTCTTCTGGCACCCCCACAATTCTGATGTTGGTACGCTTGAAGCTGTCCCAGAGGCTCCTTACATTATCTTCACATTTTTGGATTCTTTTCTCTTCTTGCTTTTCCAGTTGAATGTTTTCTGCTTCTTTATATTTCAAATTTTTGACTTGATCCTTGCCTTTCTCTAGTCTGCTGTTAGTACTCTGCATAATAGTTTTCATTTCAGTCAGAGTATTTATCATCTTCTCTTGGGTCTCACTAAATTTATCCATCTTTTCTAGCATATTCTTGCAAAACCTTATAAGCGTGGTTTTGAACTCTATATCCAGTCGTTTTTTTTCCTCCATTTCTTTTGCTTGTAATCCCTTCCCTTTTCTCGGCATTTTCACTGTGCCGGGGAAACTTCTGTGCTGGAATCAGCCTCAGAAGCCTAGGTTGAGCTTGGGAGGGGTGGAGTCTCAGGGCTTAAGGGACCGCCTTGCCTTCCAGTCGGCCCCGCCCTCCACGGCCCCTGAGTCTCACGTGACTGGGTAATGGCTGGAGCGGTCCTTGTGCGCTCGCGCACCCGCAGCGCCTCCAACCGCTGCCTTTCCGGCTCCCCTGCGAACCAGGACCACACGAGTCTAGGTCCCCAGGGTTTCACCCGAAACAGGGGCCCAGTGGACTCAGAAGTGGCGCAGTTGGGAGGGTCTGTCTCCCGCCCACTCGCGAAAGCCAGCGGCACAATCAGCAATCCGTCCTCCGTGCGTGGTGCCGTGCGCGACCAGACCTCCGATCCTTTGCAACTCCCCTAAATTTCCGTGCACCTCTCCCTTTTCACAGTCCAAACTCCCCCCGTATGAGTCTCAGCTGGATCTGGGGTTTAGTGTCGTAAGATAAGGGGTTCAATGCCGTTGGGAGTCTCCATTTCCCTCCCGCCAGAGAAAGCCAGCCAGGTACTCCGGCACCCGCTCTCTCAGCGCGCGTCTCCGTACCTCAGCTTTTTGCAGCTCCTCTGGGTCTCCGTGAGCCCCTCTCTTTCCCTCTAGTTGTAGAACTTCCACTCAGCCAGCTTTCCTGTGGTTCTGGATGATGTCCGTTCTGTCTTTTAGTTGTAGTTTTGAAATTGTTGTGCGAGGCAGCAGTATAGGTGTTTACCTATGCCGCCATCTTGGATTCTCCCTTGAATTTGTCTTCCATCCTTTTCATTGTCCTAATGACCATTGCTCTGTATTTTTCTCTGGTATATTGCTTGCCTCCATTTCATTTACTTCTTTTTTGGTGATTCTCCTTTTTCTTTTGTATGGGGGCTATTTCTTTGTCTCCCCATGTTTGCTCCTCTCAAAGTGTCTGGTTATGTAGCTCTCTCTCTCCTGTGTTGACTTAAAGGCACTCTCTCTAGGTGATCTCTGACCTTTCCATCCATGGCTTACCTCACTAGCTGTGTGTAATTCACCAATTCTGGGTGATGTTATTCAATTCATCTGTTCCTTCTATCGGCTCTGTGAGAAGGCACAGGGCCCATTGGCATAATTAGCCATCATCTTGTCTCCACCTGGACAAACTTTTTAGGTACCCACAGATGGGGAGGCTAGAGTCTCAGTGTTTGTGAGTTTGTAACTGAGGCTGTGATCAATTTTCTTAAGTTTTAACAAAGAGTTCTTAATCTACCTTTATTTTAATGTCAGCCAAAATGGCCTTATATATTAGTTACAAAGATTCATTTTCTTTTTGCTAATTTTATGATGAACTAAAGATGACTGATAGGAAATATAATAAATTGAGTCTACCTGCCAGGTTGAAAGTAGTTTAGAATTAGTAATATTGAGACCCAGCTAATAAAATAAAATAAAATAAAATAAAATAAAATAAAATAAAATAAAA
>JAAGEH010000286.1:5615303-5678222 GCA_011751065.1 Lasiurus cinereus | reverse complement strand
AATAAAATAAAATAAAATAAAATAAAATAAAATAAAATAAAATAAAATAAAATAGGAAAAGTCAAGAACCAGGGGGATGCAATGTAGAGTAAGGAGTTGCAGTGAACATTAGGGTAGGCATCAGTTCTCCCAAAAGTACTTATGAGTTGGCAAACTACCCTTTTAGTCTCTTAGGTACCACGAAATGGGTTGTCCAGTTCTTTCTCTTCTGTATTAAACAACATATCAAATAAATATTCAACATTTAGCACATGCAAAGTGCACTTGCTTAGCCTCCCAACCATCTACTAATGAGGACATTAGCTTTCAATTAACTACATAAAACTTTGGGCTTTGATCATAACATTCATTCAGCACAAGAATCAATTTGTACATCATTATAGGACATTAGTTTTTTGTAAGGCAACCACATCTCCTAGCAGATTTTAGGATAAGCTCCAATGATAAGCAAACATCAGATATTTCAACTCTTTTTTTAAATTTTTTTAAATTAAATCTTTATTATTCAGATTATTACATTTGTTTCTCTTTTTCCCCTCCATAGCACCCCTCCACCCAGCTCCCATCTTTCCCTCTGCCCTTAGGTCCCTCCCATTGATCTCATCCACAGGTGTATGATTTTTGTCCAGTCTCTCCCTATATACCCCTCACCCCTTTTCCCCTGAGAATGATTAGTCCACTCCCTTTCTGTGCTCCTGATTCTATTATATTCACCAGTTTATTCTGTTCATCAGATTTTTAATTCACTTAATTTTTAGATTCACTTGTTGATAGATATGTATTTGTTGTTCATAATTTTTTGGCTTTTATCTTTTTCTTCTTTCTCTTCTAAAAGAGTACCTTTCAGCATTTCATATAATACTGGTTTGGAGTTGATGAACTCCTTTAGCTTTTTCTTATCTGTGAAGCTCTTTATCTGCCCTTCAATTCTGAATGATAGCTTTGCTCGATAGATTATTCTTGGTTGTAGGTTCTTGCTATTCATCACGTTGAATATTTCTTGCCACTCCCGTCTGGCCTGCATCGTTTCTGTTGAGAAATCAGCTGACAGTCGTATGGGTGCTCCCTTGTAGGTAATGAACTGTTTTTCTCTTGCTGCTTTTAATATTCTCTCTTTGTCTTTTGCTCTTGGTATTTTCATTATGATGTGTCTTGGTGTGGTCCTCTTTGGATTCCTTTTATGTGGGGTTCTGTGTGCTTCCTGGACTTGTAAGTCTATTTCTTTTACAAGATGTGGGAAGTTTTCAGTCATTATTTCTTTAAATAGGTTTTCAGTATCTTGCTCTCTCTCTTCTTCTGGCACCTCCACAATTCTGATGTTGGTATGCTTGAAGCTGTCCCAGAGGCTCCTTACATTATCTTCACATTTTTTGGATTCTTTTCTCTTCTTGCTTTTCCAGTTGAGTGTTTTCTGCTTCTTTATATTTCAAATTTTTGACTTGATTCTTGCCTTTCTGTAGTCTGCTGTTAGGACTCTGTATAATATTTTTTATTTCAGTCAGTGTCTCTAGTTGGTCCTTTTTCATCTCCTCTTGGGACTCACTAAATTTATCCATCATCTCTATTGGATCTTTTGCATCTCTTGTTGGTCCTTTTGCATCTCCTCTTGGGACTTGATAAGTTTATCCATCTTTTCTAGCATATTCTTGAAAAACCTTATAAGCGTGGTTTTGAACTCTATATCCAGTCGTTTTTTTCCCTCCATTTCTTTTGTTTGTGATCCCTTCCTTTGTCTAGGCATTTTCACTATGCCAGGGAAACTTCTGTGTTGAATTCAGCCTTATGATACCATACTTGCAAAACCGAAGAAGCCTCTGTTGAGCTTGGGATGGGTGGAGTCTCAGGGCTTAAGGGACCGCCTTGCCTTCTAGTCGGCCCCACTCTCCATGTCCCCTGAGTCTCACGTGACTGGGTAATCGCTGGAGCTGTCCTTGTGCGAGTGTGCCCGCAGTGCCTCTAGACCTCTAGACTGCTGCCTTTCTGGCTCCCCTGTGCACCAGGACCACACGAGTCTAGGTCCCCAGGGTTTCACCCGAAACAGGGGCTTAGTGGAGTCAGAAGTGGCACAGTTGGGAGGACCTATCTCCAGCCCACTCACGAAAGCCAGCTGCATAATTAGCAATCTGTCCTCTGTGCAGTGCTGTGTGCGCCACCAGGCCTCTGATTTTTTGTGACTCCCCTAAATTTCCGTGCACCTCTCCCTTTTCACAGTCCAAACTCCCCCTGTATGAGTTTTGGCTGGATCTGGGGTTTAGTGTCGTAAGATAAGTGGTTCAATGCCGTTGGGAGTTTCCGTTTCCCTCCCGCCAGAGAAAGCCAGCCAGGTACTCTGGCACGTGCTCTCTCAGCGCGCGTGCCTCCGTACCTCAGCTTTTTGCTGCTCTTCTGGGTTTCTGTGAGCCCCTCTCTTTCCTTCTAGCTGTAGAACTTACACTCAGCCAGCTTTCCTATGGTTCTGGATGATGTCCGTTCTGTCTTTTAGTTGTAGCTTTGAAATTGTTGTGTGAGGCAACAGTGTAGGTGTTTACCTATGCTGCCATCTTGGATTCTCAAGATATTTCAACTCTTAAATTATGTCTTATTATCTCCTCTATCTGGACTAATCTAAGAATTCTGCAAATCTCACTACAAGACAGAAATTTGGGTACCAGTTACTAAGTTAAAATGATGAGGTAAAATATGAAAAAGTACAATATATGTCTTGAATGCAGAGGTACAAATATTAGTGTAGTTTGAGGCTGGTGACAATTGCAGCCAACCTGCTAAGGGAACTACCATATGGAACAGATAAATTTGCTCACATGTTATCAGGTATGACTTTATAGCTTCATTTTAGTGTCTTTAAATTTACTCAAGTTTTATGATTATTTGACTATTGTTTTAATAAAAATTTTCTGTGAGCAAAATGATTTACAACTCTTTTCTATAGTTGTTATTTTAATTTTATTATATACAAGTCTTTTCCATAAGTGTGTCTGTGATATAACAATAGAGTCAGTGTGAAAAATAGGATATACTATAAATATTACTTAGCTAAATTGCTATACCTTGGTGTATTTAGTTAAGTGTTTCTCTAAGTAAATCTTCATAAACAGATCTCTCATATTGGGTAAAATGGCCACAGGATAGAATTGACAAGTTGGAAAGTACCAAATGACTGATTTTTGTATTGCTTATATATTTGAGTGAGTTTTGCAAATTTTGTGAAGTTTGTCTATGGAATTTTAATCGTGATTGTGGCCTCTGAGGTTGTTCTCTAGGCTATCATATTCATTCCAAAAGTAGAATATAAATTGTCTATTCCTTCCCTATTTTTATGAATCGAATCACCCCTGCTTCTCAATTCATACATTACATGATAACCTCCAGTACCTAAAAAATGTGATATAGTTGGGCATTATGGTTGTTGAGGATATAATTAATTAAGATGAGGTCATATTAAAGAAAGGTAGTGCAACTTATAAAAAGGGGAAATTTGGACACAAACTACACACAGGGAGAACACCATATAAAGACGAAGGCACAGATTGGGGTCATTTTCTATATAAGTTAAAGAAGGCCAAAGATCACTAGCAAATCACCAGAAGTTAGGAGAGAGTCATGGTACAGAATCTCACACCCCTCAGAAAAAAGCAACCTTGTTTACACTTTGGTTTTTGTCTAGTTTCCAAAACTGTGAGAAAAGTTTTTATTGTTTAAGACACTCAGTTTGCGGTACTTTCTTGTAGCAGCCCTAGCAAACCAAAACACCTATAGTAGTAAGATGAGCAGATGCCCATACATTTTCTGGTCAGTTAGTTCTCCCAAATGTCCTGCCCAGAGGTAAAGTTTCAGGCTACTGGCCATACAACACTTTCAAAATTCAGAGAAGATAGAATCAATAGGCTTGGATGCTGCTACGAATTCATTTGTGTCACCTATTGATAATACAGCCCTTGTGGCTGATCCACATAAAATTCATTCCAGCAAGTGATTTTCAATGATATTGAAAGAAGGCACCCCCTTGATTTATTTTCAGATGCATGTGTCATTACTCCATAAAACAAGCATTGATCTCATTCCAAAGCCTCCTCTGCTTTGAGGAAGCAGAGAAGGGCCTGATAAAGCCTACTTACAGAGATTTGCCATTGACCAGGGTGCTTTTCCAGATATAACTAAAAGCACCTGATACATCTTAAGTCCATTAGGGCAAGCCACACCTGCCAGATGCTTATTAGCAATTACAATTACAGAATGTCCACAGTGGGTCCTGTATAGGTAAGGAGTAAACACACATTGAAGTGGAAAATGTGGTGTATTATGATGCTCTTCACATTTGATTCAAGGCCCTGGTTGAGCTCCATGTCTGTTTATTGCCAGTAGTATTTCCATCTGGGGATTGGTTCCCTTTCAAACATAGTAAATGCTTAGTAATATTTGTTAACAGAATCAATGGATGCATAAATAAACAGAACTAAGTGGGTTCCAGATTCACCCCTAAGCTCTGCCTATGGTCCTTTTCAAGAGCCTTTAATTGGGCATTAGCACTGTGTCACTGATCCCACTATCTTATACATTCACAAAATAAAGTTCCTAGATATTTCAGTAAACAAACTATCTCTCCTTGCCACAGGCTTAACTAAATGCTATATCTATCTCTTACCTGGCACCAAGTTATATGTTATTCCTCCAAATGGTTAAAAATCCACCTAACTCAATGGTCCATTTGACAGATATTACTAACCAATATGTTTACTTAGTGGTAAAAATAAGATTTATACATTAATCAAAAATTGGTGGGCACAAGCTGCAGCACAGATTGAAGATCACCAACTTGCTGTTTGTTGGGATTCAGTTACATTTAATATCCCCCGAAGGAGCCCTAGAACTCCTTTAGTTTATGTTACCACTTTACCACTCTAATCTTGGCCATATGTGAGTCTGGATATCAGCATAAATACCCCCAACATCATTCTTTACACGAAAGTATCAGTGATGGAGACTGGAGTTCAGGATTCACAACTGTGACTCCCAGTCAGAGGATGGCAGTGAATTAGCAGACATAAAAGGCCAGCAATTTTTGGCTGATTATTCTTCTGGTAGGAAAAATATGATTAGTCAACATGCCTGGCTATTTCCCTCCTGATCCAGACAGCTGGAATTCATATAATTCCCTTCCTTAACATGGTTAATGATAGTGCCCTGCAATTTAAAGGTCAGGAGGTGACACAGATTTATGGGAAGACAAAGATTAGGTTGTGTTAGCTTTTGAGCACAGCAAAGATGGCACTAATGACCCATCATCAACGCATGTGTTTAGCTTTGTTTATCCAATGGTCAGGATGGGTTTCTAGTCATCTGGTTCATACATTCTCATTTATTATATTTAAAACCCACATTTGGATCTGTAAGGCTCTATCCTGAATCTGGAAGATGGAGGGGAGAGGGCCTAAAGCAGACTCAAAGAATGAATCAATCTCATGGACTTGGACTCATCAGTGTGATGTTCTCAACTGAGAGAAGCATGGAAAGTAACAAACCCATGGTTCTCAGAGTCAGACATACCTAAGTTAGAATCCTATTTTTGCTACTCCCAAGTATGCCTCATTGAAAAACTTATTCAAACTCTCTGTTGCTTAATTTTCTTTTATTTAAGCTGAGGCTAGTAATACTGCTTTTCTCCCACATTTGTGTGTGTGAGTGTACATGTGCAAATTATGAGACAACATACTTTAAATAAGATAATATATTGGAAAATACCTGCCACAATGCCTAGCACCAAACAGGTGTTCAATTGCTAATTCCTTTTCTTTCTTCTTTATAACCAAACCAAGATGTTGGAAATGTTCTATCTGAGTTATACAGTCCTGCTTGTAAGAAACTGTCTCCTTTAAATCAGAAACTCATAAACAAGTGAAAATCCATTTTGAACAAATATGCATGTTAATTTTAAATCAATAAAAATAAACTTTATTTTTATGGGAGCGTTAGATGCTCAACAACAAAGACCTACTTGTTTTTTTAGCCATTGCATAATTGCTACAGTGTGATCTGGAAGAGAGGTGAGTATTTTACCAAAACACAAATATAGATGCCTTGAGTATATGAATAATGCATATCCAGTTACCACATGTATACTAGGAAAATGTCATTTTTAACACCAGGATTTTGGGAATAATTAGAAAATATAGACATTGATAACAAGTAAACTTCTTCCCAATTGAAAGTATATTATGTTATGTTCCCTTTAACACAATGTCATGCATCTTCTTTGTTAGCAAAATAGATACCACCTATAGATAGTAAAACATTAGCACAGGTGTTTGTCAAGAGAAGGAACTTATTTATATCTCTTTTGTCTGCATTTAGACAGAAAGTCCTCAAGTATCTTGTGCTTTTAAAAATAATATTTCCTCTCACCTGGTATAATGCTGGCCACCTAGGAAGTAAATTCTCATTGATTAGAATTTAATGAGTCAGAAAACAGAAGTATGACCAAGAATAAAAGAGCAGATGAGTCAGAGAGGAATGAGAAGGGCCAGCATTTGGATGGAAAAGTAGGAGGAAGAGAAAGGAAAGATTGTCATGTGGACATAGCAACTGCTTTGGGAGTAGAGGCTGTTAGGCTTGCTAGTATTTCAACCATCCTTGTCTGAAATATTAGCCCCAAAAGATCCTATTTTATGCCCTGAAAATAGAGAGGGACCTAATTGTATTTAGCTATTTACATTAGTCTCTTGACTTCCTTCTGATCTTTATTTAACTGTTAATTTATCAATGATTCCCACTCCCCCCACCAACCTCCCATAGCCCTACTTGAAATGCATCAACACCATCATCTAATTCAGTGGTCGGCAAACTCATTAGTCAACAGAGACAAATACCAACAGTACAAACAATTAAAATTTCTTTTGAGAGCTAAGTTTTTTAAACTTAAACTTCTTCTAATGCCACTTCTTCAAAATAGACTCACTCAGGCCATGGTATTTTGTGGAAGAGCCACACTCAAGGGGCCAAAAAACCACATGTGGTTTGAGAGCCGCAGTTTGCCGACCAGGGAGTACTAATTCATTCTTACAAATAACATTTTTATTTTTTTTCCATAACTCTTATCATTATCTAACATACTATATTTTACTTATACCTCCTTTATAAAGTTGGCTCTATAATGCAGGATTTTAAAAAATTGCTCCATATCTAACACACAAAACAGTATCTGGAACTAGTAGATTCTCAACATGTATTGAGCAAGGGAACACATGAACTAATGAAGGGATGGATGAATTATCTACTGCATCCTTGGTACTGGTAATATAAAGACAAAAATACAGGCTTCCTACCTTGAAGTCTCCAAAAATTATGATCAGTGTCCTGAGATTTATGGTAGAGGTGAGTGTGTGTTTGTGGGAACACACAGGAGAGACCTCTCACGTTGGCTACATTAGAAATTAGAGGCTCCAGGAAATCTTCCTCAAAGGAGTGAAATCTAAGCTGGAACTTGGAGAATGAGTAGAAGTTAGCCATATAGAAAGGAAAGAAAAGGTCGTAATCCAGCAATAGATATTTGGGTATGAATAGTTGCATTTTAAGAGGTTAAATACAGTAATTAACCAAAACTTAACTGGTTTATGTGTAATTCTGACTATGTAGACCTTAACTGCAAGGAGAGCCTGGCCATCAGAGCTGTGATAGAGTGATATCTTCTGAAGCTGAACATTAAAGATGACGCCTGAGATTAGGCACTCAAAAATTAAGGCAGATACCCAGTGGCAATAAAAACTATTAATAAATTAATTAATAAATACTGTAATTAATAAATAAATACAGTCAACTTGCAGGATAAAAAATCAATTTGCAAAAATCCAATGCCTTCTTGTATACCAGTGGTTCTCAACCTTTCTAATGCCGCAACCCTTTAATATAGTTCCTCATGTTGTGGTGACTCTCAACCATAAAATTATTTTCGTTGCTACATCATAACTGTAATTTTGCTATTGTTATGAATCATAATATAAATATCTGTGTTTTCTGATGGTCTTAGGAGACCCTGCTAGTGGTTCTCAACACACAGGTTGAGAACGGCTACTGTAGAGTCTAAGACCATCCATAGTTCAATGGAACAGAATAGAGAGCCCACCTATAATACCATATGTATATGGATAGATAATTCTTGACAAAGGAGCAAGAAACACAACTGAGTAAAGATAGTCTCTTCAATAAGTGGTGCTGGGAAAACTGGAAAGCCACATGCAAATGAATAAAACTGGATTATAGTTTGTCCCCATGTACAAAAATTAATTAAAAATGGATCAAAGACTTAAACATAAGACCAAAAACAGTAAGTTACATACAAGGAAATATAGATACCAAACTTATGGCTCTTGATCATAGAGAACTTTTATGAAGTTGGCTCCAAAGGGAAGTAAAGGCAAAAACAAATGAATGAGACTATATCAAACTAAAAAGCTTCTGCACAGCAAAAGAAACTGACAAAAAAACCCACACAACAACAACAAAGAGGCAGCCAACCAGATGGGAGATGATATTTGCAAACAGTAGTTCTGACAAAGGTGTGGTTTCCAAAATATATAAAAAATTCATAAAACTCAATACCACTCAATACCAAACAAACAACCTGATCAAAAAGTGGGCAGAGGACCTGAAAGTACACCTTTCCCAAGAAGACATTCGAAAAACCAACAGATAAATGAAAAGATGTTCAGCTTCACAGGCAATTAGGGAAATGCAAGTCAAAATTACAATGAGATACCATTTCACACTTGTTCGAGTAGCCATCATCAACAAGAAAAGCAATTACAAGTGTTGGAGAGGTTGTAGATAAAAGGGAACCCTCCTTCACTGCTTCTGGGAATGTAGATTGGTACAACCACTAGGGAAAGTAGTCTAGTGATTCCTCAAAAAAGTAATCTCTGTTCTGGGGGATGTTATACCCCAAACACTCAAAATCATGAATTTGAAAAGATATATGCACCCCTATGTTCATTGCAGCATTCTTCATGATGACCAAAATATGGAAACAACCAAAGCATCTTGCAATAGAGGACTGGATAAAGAAGATGTGGTACATATACACAATGGAACTCTACTCAGCCGTAATAAAGGATGGGATAATGCCATTTGCAATAAAATGGATGGACCTTGAGAACATTATGCTAAGTGAAATAAGTCAGAAAAAACTAAGAACTATATGATTTCACTTCTGTGTGGGATATAAAACTGAAACTTGTGAACACAAAGAGCAGTGTGGTGATTGCCAGAGAGGAGGGGGTGGGAAGACAAGGGGATCCTAATATATGGTGACAGGAGAAGATTTGACTTTGGGTGGTGGGCATGTGGTGCAGTATACAGATCTTGTAACATAGAAACCTACACCTGAAACCTATATGTTTATGTTGACCAATATACCAATACATTTAATAAATAAAAAAGAAGAAATTGAAGAAAGTAATAGAAATTTCATTCCCCTTCTTAAAGAATACATTAGGAATTTTTACACTGAAGTGAAGAGAAAATCTAATTAGTTTAGAAAAAGAAAACCTGTAGTATTTTTGATGGTAAGACTGTAAAGATACTAGCTATGTCAGAAAAAAGCATCACCTATTTTGAGCCCATTGTGTGCTGGAATCAGCTGTTCCAATTCATGAGAGCTAATTCTTAAACTTGTAGAAATCCTGTGTGTTGGTTGTTAAACATCCATTAGAAAAATTAAATTACCTAAACTTTCCATTAAATAAATTATATTAAAACAAAGATAATAAGTACTCCAAATATATCCTAATTATTTTACTATTTTTATTCCTAAGACTATTTATATCTACTCTACCTGAATGGTGGAAATACTGTGAAATGGAGAGCATCAACTCCTCAAACCCTGGATGCACACCACTGTTTTGAGCCCACAGACCTAATAGTTTGAGGTCTGAGGGCTGTGTCTGTCAGTTTCTGCCCACAGAATAGACCTGTATCAAAACTGGGGTTTCTCAATACTGCTAAATGCTTTTCTTACAGTTTAAAAATTTCCTAATATTAGAGTCCTAAAAGCTTCTCCCAGCCTCCATTGCCACCAGGCATAGGCATATGACCTAGAAGGGGTGCTGCTTGGACTCCCTGTCACTGTCAGGATTAGTACAGTGTGGTGGAAGGGTGCAGAGAGTCGGGGCAGTGATGGAACTGGTCCTATGGTGGCCTCTTAGGTCTCCTGGGCAGTGAAAACTGTGCTGTCTGCTTTTGCCCCACGGATCACATCTCCAGGGAACTGACAGTGATATGGTTTACTCAAGGCTAATCAGCCTCAGAGCTGAGCTTCAGCCTGATTTTCTGGCTGTGAGCTTCTAGAAACCCTGTGATCTTTCCCTTTAATCAATTTATCTTCTGCTTGAAATAACTAGGTAGGTCCTGAAGTTTGAAACAAGAATTTGGATTAACACGGAAACCCATTTCTATTTTAGCACATCATAAATAAAGCTATAATATTTTAAACTTTGATATTATAAAAAATATAATTATATTGTATAGGTTAAAATTGTTACTACCAATTTATTTATATTTCCATAATAAATGTTGAAAATATAGTAGTATTTGTTACTCATGACTCACTGCTACTAACATTTAATATTTATCCTTTTTTGTATGCAGTGTTTATTTTAATAAGGGCAAGCTTATACTACTTTCCATTACACTATGCCTGTGGCATTAGTTATTTATATTTAACAAGCATTCTCTGCATTTGTTTTTGTAAATAAAAATTTCATTTATTTTTTCAAATTAGGTATAGCTTATATGAGGACTTTCATTTGAATCTGTTTCTTCAAAAGCTTTGTTGAGATTTTTATTTCTGGAGAGATAGTCTGATATCTTGGAACAAGCATAAGCTTTGGGATTTATTTATACATTAATTTATTTAATAAATGTTTATTGAGTATCAGCCACGTACAAGGAGCTACTGTTAAGTGCTGGAGATTTAGAAGTGAGTACTTACTTGGACAAAAATCCTTGCCCTCAGTTAGCCTATATTTTGATGTGGGGGTGGGGCGGGAGGGGATGGACATTACAGCTAATAAGTAAGAGTTGGGTAAAGGTGAAAAGTTACTATGGAGAAAAATAAACCTGGGCAGGAAAGACAGGAAGTTCTGGGAATGAGAAAGTGCTTACAATTCTATACAGAGTGGTTAGAGTGGGATTCACTGATGATGTGATAGTTGAGCCAGGACTTAAAGGTGATTGAAGCTTGCAGGGGAAGAGGCTTCCAGGCAGAAAGATGAACAAGTAGAAAAGCCAGAGGTAGGATCTTGTCTGTAGTATTTGAGGAGCACTGAGAAGGCCAGTATGGCTGAAATGGGATGAGCAAGGGTGAGAGTGATAGATAATGGCAGTGAAAGAGGTAAGGGAGAAGTTTGGACCACTTACAATTGTTGGCCACTGCAAGGAGTATGGCTTTTACACTGAGTGAAATGGCAAGAACATAGAATAAACATGACTTCATTTCTGTTTTAAAGATATCACTCTCACTTCTGCTTTTCAAAGTGTTGTCTATGAACCAGGAATATCAGTATCACCTAGAACATTCAGACTCTCAGGCCCCAATACATATCTTCTAAACCAGAACCCGTGTTTGGTAAGATCCCTATGTGCTCTGTATGCACAATACAGCCTGGGAAACAGTAACACAGACTGAAAAAGAGGGGAAGTGAAAAAGCCGGAGAACAGTTAAGAGGTTTCTGCTCTATTTCTGGTAGGAGAGGATGGTAGCATGGGCAGGGCAATATCAGTGGAGGTGAGAGACAAAAAAGTCTATGCAGAGTGTAAGAGAAAGAACAAACCAAGAATGACCCCCTGCATTTTTGCCTAAACAAATGGAAAGATGGAGTTCTCATTAACTGAGTTAGGGAAAGAAAATGGGTGGAGCAGACTTGGGTAAATTATATTTGAGATGTGTGATGGTTAACTTTATTTGTCAACTTGGAGAGTGTTTTTGGATGAGATTAACATTGAAAGTGGTGAACTTTGGGTAAAGCAGATTGCTCTCGCTAATATGAGTGGGCTTTACCTAATCAGTTGAAGGCCTGAATGGAATAAAAAGACCTTCCTGAGCAAGAAGGAATTTTCTCCCAGATTACCTTTGAACTTCATCTTCATCTGCACCATTGGCTCCCCTAGATCTTCACCTACCAATCCATACTGCAGACTTGAATTTATCATCCTCTATAATCATGTGAGCCAATTCCATATATATGTTTATATATCCTAATATCAACTGACTTTGAAGTCATTAGATTAAATAAAATTACTAATGAAGTAAGGTAGGTAGAGAAGGAAGGGAATCCAAAGAATTAAACTCTGGGGCTTCCAAATGTTAAAAGTTCAAAGAACAAAGAAGAAACCAACAAAGACTGAAAGGAGAGTTCAGGGAAGAAGTGAAAGGTGAATATGGTATGTAGAAGTCAAGTGAAGAAGTGTTCCAACAAAGAGGTTGTGTCTAGTGCTATTGATAAGCTGGGTACAATGAGGATTGAGAATTGGATGTAATAATATTGAAGTTTCAGATGACCTTGACAAGGTTAATGTTCATGGACACATAAGATCATGGAAAAGCCGATTGAAATGAGTTTAGGGGAGAATGGGAGGAGCGATTGAATATTTACTAGTAAATCTTTTATTTGTTTTTTATTAGTTTTATGTTTACAGAAAAAGTGAGCAGAAAGTACAGAGTTCCAATATATTTCTTACCTGTTACTGTTTCCCCTATGATTAACATTTTGAACTAATGTGGTACATTTATTATAATTGATGAAATAATATTGATACATTATTAACTAGAGTCCATAGTTTATAATAGGGTTCTTTGTTTTATATATTTCCACAAGTTTTAACAAATCTATAATGTCATGTATCTACCTTTACAATTAAAATTTTCAGTCACAAATCAACCACTTGCTAGCTGAATAATCTTGAGAAAATTACTCTAAATTGAATCTCTGTAAATTATTATGGCTAAATAAGATAATCTAGATAAAAATTCCTAGCATAATTACTAGAATTTATTAAATGTTAATCTCCTTCTACTCTCTTTTGAATGAAAGCCAAATGTATAGCCCAATATTATTGGTTTTATATAAACGCAACTGCATTTTTACAATAACTTAAATAGTACCAGATTAATGTTAATTTTTTCATTTTAATTTCAGGACATATATCTTCCTCCAAATAATTGTTTTACTACCACAATTATTAGTATTTGGTCCAGATGACTCTGTGGGTTTGGGGTGATAAAGAGTCGAAATCATTAGTTTATCTCTATATGGGTCAGTTAGTTCTACAATAAGAGTTATATTGCCACAGACAACGCATCTCACCCACCCTGGCCATCTATCTTTCAGATAGACTGAAAGAGGTCTCAACCTGAGCATGCTGACATCCCAGTGCAATCTCATTATTTTTAGAAAAATAACAAAGAGTATAAGGCTTTCAAGTGGTATAACACATTTTTAGGTGAAAACTATTTCCATGTAAAGTTTTTGGTAGAAGATGTTTAAACATTGCATGGGAGGTTAATTAGACAATCTTTAAGAACCCTTTAAACTACACCTTCACAATATGTATTTAAGAGTTAGTAAAATAAGTGTGAAATTCTAGAATCAGAGAACTGTGCTCTCAAGGTAGAAAAAAATTGTTGAAAGGAAGTCAATTTGAAACCTTCAAGTTTTTGATCGAGTTCATAGAGCAGAAATAAGGTAAATACTTAGTGTCTATTAGAAGGAAATGTTTCTTTGGTGGTTCTGGAAGCTGTAATGATAAGCAAATCTTTTTTATAAGAAACAGTATTTAGGAAACATAGTCTGTGAAATGATGTAGCTAATGACTAAGTTGAGCTAAACTGGATTAGTCAATATGAATATAGAATATGAAAACAAATATTTTTCTTGGCTTTTATGAAAAATGCTTTAACTATAACCTGTCTTTTTGAATCTTGAGTAGAAGGTTGATAATACTTGTTAGGTCTCATATTGACCATAAATTTTGGTGTGGACATGGATTTAACAAAGAGGGGTGAGCATTTTTAGTAAAAGTGGCAGTAAGCACTCAGAATAGGATACAATTCATCTACTAGTTAAGGTAAGTAAGCAGTAGTGCTGGTAGCAGCCTAGGCTGAGATAAGGGAGGATTAGAGTGGGCATAGGTTTCACCACAATGTAGATTAAGTAAGAATTGGACAAAATGTAGGGTTAACCAGATTAGGGCCATCCATGAAAATCAGGAAGGGCAAAGCCAAAGAAATGCCAAAGAGAACTCAAAGGTATGACAAGACCTTTTGGCTGAATGAACCAAGTTGTTTCATTTTGGCAAGCTGCCTAGGTTTCCAGGGTAGAGCCACCTACCAGATAACTCTTTATAGCCTTCACAGGGTTAAGTTTCCAATTAGTCAGTAATTTGTATAACATCTTCATGAGTTCTAAAATATTCAAGTACCACTCTACGATTAGCTACTTAATCTTGATTGACTTTTTAAACCTTTTTATAAATCATTTTAAAAAAGGAAGGTTTTTAATCACCAGTTTAAATGGAAGACCTTTACTATAAAAAAAGGTAACTATCAAAATAAATATAACAGAAACTAAACAATGTTAATTTAATTATAAATAATTATTTCTACCTGCACATTTGCCAGACTCTTATATCTACTTCCTCTTTATTAAATGGGGGATTTCCTTAGTGTTGGATCTGATACAAGTTTCAAATTGAGAAGAGCTGAAGGAAAACAGAAATAGATACAACTTTTTCACTATATGATTCACTGTCTTTATTGACCAGCCTACGTGAAACTTCCTTAGATAATACCCAAATTATCTCATTTACCACTCAAAATCATCCCAAAATGTCACATTTGGGGAAATACTACTCTGGAATAAAACTTATAAAATCTGGAGTAACAATTTCCAAACCTTTTGTGTATAGACTTCTGCTAACCAATCAAAGTGTTGGTACTGGTCCATATTGAAGTAAAAAATAAGAATAATATGTAAATTTTTCTTAATTCTGATTTTATTCAACTTATGATTATTATGAGTGTATCTTCTTAATGTAAATATTTTTACTTATATGAAATGATGATAATGAGGATGAATATTTTCTAAGTTTGTATTTTAACCATACAAAAGCTTGTCCTTCCCTATTTTGAGAATTTTAAAAAATAAATTTTTATGGTTAAGATTATTACAGATGTTCCACTTTTTACCCTTCATAGCTCTCTATAACCTGGTTCCCTCCCCACCCCATGCCCTTACCCCCCTGCCACTGTCTTTGTCCATAGGTGTAAGATTTTTGTCCAATATCTTCCTGCATCTCCCACCTTCTTCCCCCAGATAATTGTCAGTCTACTTCCTTTCTATGCCTCTGATTCTATTATATTCACCACATTATTCTGTTTACCAGATATTTTTTATTCACTTGATTTTTAGATTCACTTGTTGATAGGCATTTGTTGTCACTTCGTTGTTCATGTTGTTCATTATTTGTTGTCACTTTGTTGTTCATGTTGTTCATAATTTTTATCTTTACCTTTTTCTTCTTCTTTCTCTTCTTAAAGAATACCCTTCAGCATTTCATATAATATTAGTTTGGTGTTAATGAACTCCTTTAGCTTTTTCTTGTCTGAGAAGCTCTTTATCTGACCTTCAATTCTAACTGATAGTTTTGCTAGGTAGAGTAATTTTGGTTGTAGGTTCTTGCTATTGATCACGTTGAATATTTCTTGCCACTCCCTTCTGGACTGCATAGTTTCTGTTGAGATATTAGCTGACAGTAGTATTGATGCCCCCTTGTAGGTAACTAACTGTTTTTCTCTTGCTGCTTTTAAGATTCTCTCTTTTTCTTTTGCCCTTGACATTTTAAATATGATGTGTCTTGGTGTGGTCCTCTTTGGATTTCTCTTGTTTGGGGTTCTCTGTGCTTCCTGGATTTGTAAGTCTATTTCTTTAACCAGGTAGGGGAAGTTTTCTGTCATTATTTCTTCAAATAGGTTTTCAGTATCTTGCTCTCTCTCTTCTTCTGGCACACCCATAATTCTGATGTTGGTACACCTGAAGTTGTCCCAGAGGATTCTTATACTCTCTTCTCATTTTTGGATTCTTTTTTCTTTTTTCTCTTCTAGTTGGGTGTTTTTTTGCTTCCTCATATTTCAAATCTTTTACTTGATTCTACTATTGAATTTCTGTATATTATTCTTTTGTCAGTCAGTGTATGCTTAATTTCTGACTGGTCCTTTTCTACTTTTTTGGCATTCTCACTATGATCCTTGAAAGTCTCACTAAGTTCTTCAGAGGTTTCTAGAAAATTCTTGAGTAACCTTATAATTGTGGTTTTGAACTCTATATCCAGTATTTACTGTCCTTCATTTCTTTCATTCGTGACATGTTTCTTTGTCTCTGCATTTTGGCTGCTTCCCTAGTTGATAGAGTGGCTTTGTGTGCAAGGTGTTCTATAAGGGCCCAGTGGCTCAGCCTCCCCAATCACCTAAGTTGTACACTCTTGGTGCACCCCTTTGTGGGCTGTGTGCACAGTCTTATTGTAGTTAAGCCTTGATTGCTGTTGGTATCAATGAAAGGAATTGACCTCCAGGCCAATTGGCTGAGAGGACCAGTTGTGTCTTCAATGGAAGAACTGCTATGCTGGAGACACCCTTATGGGGCAGGACTTGCTTCAGTGGGGCTTTGTTACTCACTGAGTCTGTCCCTTGAGTGTGTCACTTATGGATGTGAAGAGTTGTAATCTGGAAAGGTCTCACACTGACCACTGGGTACACTGGCTCTTGGATATCCAAGGAGGTGAAAAGTCAGCCACTACCTGAGACCACCCAACAGGAACTACAGCAAGATCTGCAGATTCCTCCTCTTTGTTTGGGGTTTGGAAGTGCCCAGATGAGGCCCAGCTGTGAAGCAAGGCAGGCTATTGCCACCAAGAGCCTTGGGCCTTCTTTTGAATGCTTTTGAGTTCTCTGACCCAGCTGCAGTTTGTTAGGTTAGGCTGCAAAAGTCCAGGCCATTCATATGCAAAAGCTACTGCATACAACTTGGGTGGGATTGTAAATTGGGTGGGGCAGGGTCTCAGGGAATCACCAGGATGGAGCAAACAGCAATGACTGCCAGTCAGCCATCGGAGTCTCTGTGTCTCTGTGTCCCACACCACTCCCTTCCCCCACTCCCCCCACAGGAACAATGATCACTGAAATCACCTCTGAAAGAAAGCCACCCTCGAGTTCTGGCCTGGTGCCAGACAGCCTGGTTTCTCCATATGAGTCTGTGTGTCCAGATTCTCACCCACAACTGGAATTCAGAGCAATCAGGAGCTTGTTTCTCCCTTTGAGAAAACAACAGTGCACCCAGTTGCCAGCTGGTTTTGCTGCTGCTTCAGAACCTCTGCACCTTTGCACCTCCTCCCAGCTTCAATGTGCTCTTTTTGTTCCTTCTAGTTGTAGAACTTCCACTCAATCAATTTCCCCAGGTTCTGGATGATATCTGTTTTGTCCTTTAGTTATAGTTTTGATGTGGTTGTGTGAGGTAGCAAGTATAGGTGTTTTCCTATACCATCATCTTGATTCCTCTGAGAATTTTTTTTTTATGACTGGTCAACACCACAATTTCAGAAACCTCTGGTCTAGACTTTTAACCTTGAAGACTGCATATTCTCTTATTCTTGTGCCCCCTTTGCATTCTAGAATGTGATTTCTAAACTCAAAATTAGTTTTAAATGACTGCTGTAGGCTAGCTATCATAATAAAGTTTCAGGTCAGATAAATAAGAAAAACTAAAAGTATAAAAACTGGTGCCTCTGCCTACTGATTCATGTCATTTTTAAGCAGCTTTACTGGCTGTCTATACAAAACTTTTTTTATATCTCAATGGTTAGAATCTTATCACATGGCTACAACCAGGTCTGTGGTATGCTGGGGTATGTACTTTATTGTGTCCATACAAATATAATTAGATTTAAATTTTTGTTTTTACTAAAATAAGGAGGAATATAGGTATTGAGTAGTAACTTGTCTCTATAACACCATCTTTCAATCCTACCTGAAGTATCAAGGTTCTTTTCCTGAAACACACAAGCTCTTCTTGTAGAATATCTCATCTGAAATAATACCTTTATTCTGTAGGAATCATTTGGTAAGATCTTTATTTTGTAGAATGCACTTGGTCTTTATCACATTTTATGTTGCTTGCCTTCTTGTCTTTTCTATCCTGTTATTACATAAGAAGTTATCGAGATGCAAAGGTTCTTTTTACACTTCTTTGGGTCTACCTGCAGTATGTAACACAGCATACAGTTTATACTTAATAAGCTTTTATAAATTATTTCATTTAGGTATCAAGAATGAGTAAAGTGCTATAGTGGAAGAACTGGGAAGATATCAAGGTGATGTCACTTCTCCATGAGTCACCACACTTGTCTTCTCCCAAAGTTTTTCTAGTTTTAGTGTTCACCTGGCTTCTACTTCTCAAAATAATCTGGTAGTCCATCTTTTCTATTCATTCCATTGATAGCTTTTGCCAGAGCTACTTCAATCCATGTGAAATTTTCTTTTGCATGATTCATGACCAGGAGACAAATTCCCAGGAGTGCAGATGATTCTGAGTGAAGCAGAAGTTGGTCACCATCCAGCTTCCCTGGGCAGAAATCCACACCACAGAGCATGACTGTCCAAATTGGCAAGGATTCTCTGGATTCAGCAAAAAGGATACTACCTGAACATAGCAGAATTTGAAGTCCAAATGCCTTTTCTGGCATGAGTAACTTCCTAAAACTCACTACCAGTCAGAATGAGCTCTATTTACCCCACTAACTTCTAGATACTTGATGTCCTGGGCTTTCCAACATAAGAAGAATGAGTGTGGATTCTTTTCTCAGGGTTATATTTTGGAGAAGAAGAAAATTAAGATTGGAACCTTTGTTTCTCAATTGCCTGAATGTGTATCACTGTAGCCTAAGAGAAGAAGAACATGGCTGAGATGATTTTTAATAGCCTCATCATGGATTTTTTACTCCAATGTATTTTACATGGCTGAGATGATTTTTAATAGCCTCATCATGGATTTTTGACTCCAATGTATTTTCTTTGGAAATTTCAGCTATCTCTTAAAAGTTCTAAAAAGGGTATTACTTGATTATCCTGTATTTTATTTTATTCCATGACTTTATTGCACGATGACATTTACAGATCCATATTTATCTGACATACTCCTTTTTTCAGCTATTCCTCCAATTAAACAGTCTAACTAGATTAAAGATTTAGAGGTGAAGACTTCCCTCAAAGACAAGAATAATTTACCAGATGTATTTAATTTACTGATTTGCACACACATAGACTCACTCTTCAGTCTGACGTTGTTCTTTAATATATGTAACTCTGTTCTGATAATTATAGGAATATGGCATTTTGGAAATGCAGCCATTGTAGTATAAGCAGAGAAAACAGTCATTCCTGACCTAAGAGGCTTTGTAAATGCACTACCTGCCTAAATGAAGATTAGAACATTTGAAATGTAAGGACAGCATTTGTGCTAATCTTGACCCTTAGGAGGGCATTGAAAGTAATTTTCAAGTAAACACTTCCTTAACATTTTTAGGCTTTGGTTTCCTTCCCTGTAAAATGAGAGAATTGGATCAGGATATCTCAGAGACTTATTTCACGATTTTATTGATTGAACTTGACATGGTGAGCTGACTTCAGAACAGAATGATAAAATTCTGACACACTTAAGTAAGGTTTTCCTATCTGAACCAATACAATTACAGCAAACACTGAGTATATTCCTACCCCTCCTCATTTCCTCATAACTAGGAGTTGTTACAATTTTCCTAAGGTTCAGGCTGTGGTTTGGTTGAATCTTTACTGACTCATTTAAGTACTGTATCATTATTCAATTTTGTTCCATTGCTCACTTAATCCAGTACTTCTATGGAATAGCATTCTCCAGAATGTAAAAAGCAAATTACTAATCAGGGCAAGAAGTGGCAACAGATGCACTATACTCAGCATTGCTAACTTCATACAGCAGAAAACTGGAATCCGGGTTCTGGGAGGCACTGAGCCTTACCTATCACAACCTGGGAAAAGTTATTGCCTCTGCTTCAGAACTGAATCATGTGCCTCCATTCTCAATATACAGGAAAAAACAACATCAATATCATCTCTCCTTCAGGCTGTTACAACACACATAACTTGAATTTTCTGATTGCTTCAGACTTCAGTGAAAATAGGTCACAAGTAACTTTCTTAGTGCCCCCTCCTTCTTTCTTCCACCTCCTCCACAGGAAAGTTGTGACTTCCTTTTTAATTAAAAAAAAGTCAAGCAAGCTTTGCTCCTTTCATTTCTTTTGCTTATCTCTCTTACTGCTTTCTTTCCTTTTAAACAGTGAAGGTAGGTGCATAATCTCCTTTCACAGACATCTTTCCAACTGTGAAGAAATTCAATGAACAAATATTTATTAAGCATGTACCATATGCTAAGCATAAGAGGTGCTAAAACAAACAAATCATGTTCCCATAAAGAGCTCATTATTTAGGGGAACAGGTACACATGTAAATGAATGAATATAAATAGCATGGGCTGTGTCAGAAGTGAGTACAGGATGTATAGGAGCAAGTTGGAGAGAAGTACTTCAGTCAGATAGGACATTATAAGCCAGCCAAAGAAAGCTTCTCCAAGGAGAAAGCATTAGCCATGGGCTTTGACAGACAATTTCAAGCAGAGAACCTATGCCAAGAGATACGGAGGAGCATGGAGAAGTGTCAGAATTGCAAATGATTGAATATTGCTAGAAAATAAAGTGGGAGTAGCGGTAAAAGGGAACACCAAGAAATGACAGTGACAAGTTGGACAGAGGCCATGTTATGGAGACCCTAGTAAGCTATACTTTTATATAAGAAAACTTAGATTTTATACAAGGCCTCTAGACACAGGAGAAATTTTTTTCTGACACTAGAAATTGAAACAAGAGAATCACATGATCCAATCTGCATTTAGTAGGATCACGCTGACTGTAAGGTAAGGTCCTGAACCAAGAACAGTGCTAGGCACATAGTACACATAGTATGCCCCTAGGAAGTTTTTGTTGAATGAATGAATAAAGGAATGGTGTCAGGACAAGAATTGATTGGGCGTAAACAGGTGGAGCAGGGAGTCCTGGTGAGAGATTGTTGTAATAATAATTTAATGTAATAATAAAATAACATTAATAATACATTATTAATAACTAGAGGACCAATGCACAAAATTTGTGCAATGGACTTGACCCTGGCAAGCCCAATTTCATCTGGAAGGTCATCCAGAAGGTTGTTCGGTTGTTGAGTTTAATTAACATATTAGCTCTTTATTATATATAATGACATTAATAATGTTGCATATGGGGTTAAGTGAATGTATTTGAAAGCAATTAATAAAGAATAGTTGCTAAACCTTCATTTTTAAAATAATAGGTAGGCAAAAGGGAAAGTAAGGGAAACAATGTGACTACCAAGTTTATGAATTAAATAACTAGAGGAAGGGTTGTGGCATTCACTTAGATAGAAAATGAAACATGACAAAGGAGAGGAGATAGATTAATTATTCAAATTTGGACAAGTTGTAGTTGAAATTAAGTAAGACATACACGTTTAAATAGTTCAGTTGAATGTTTAAATCTGGAATGTTTAAAACTGGAAGGTACCAGTAAGTACAGGTTGAAGATAAACATTTGAGTCATCAGTGTAGCCATCGGAGCAGATGAGATCAGAGATAGAGCCCACATGAAATAACATGAGGGCCTGTAAGAAAGTTGGGTCAAAGATGGACACATAAGAATACCAACCACTCCAGTGGATTTTCCTATTTCACCACTAGTTGTGAATTGCTCTGCTGTCCACTGAGTTATCTAAAACATGCTCCTGAAAATGTGGGTTTCTAAGTGTGAAATCCTATCTAATAAAAGAGTAATATGCAAATTGACCCTACCTCTGCTATATCACAAACCACGCCCACAAGCCACACCCACTAGCTAAGCAGAACAAGTATGCAAATTAACCCAACCAAGATGGCTATAGCCACGGAGAGAGCAGGAGGGAAGCTTGGGTTGCCCCTGGCAATGGAAGAAGCCAAGCTTTCTGCACACCCTGGTTGGTGCTTAAAGCAACAAAGTTTCAATGGCTGCTGCCAAGGAAGGAGCTGAAGGCTTGGCTCTGTTCCAGACTACAAAGTTTCAATTGCAGAAGATAAATAAATCCTACATACCAGGGCCTCCAGTTGGGTCACTGGGAGGCGTAGCTGGCCCCTTGCCCAGGTCACCCCACACCTCAAGGGAACATCCACCCTGATCCAGGACATCTTTTAGGGCAAACCAGCTGGCCCCCACCTGTGCACCAGGCCTCTATCCTATCTAATAAAAGAGTAATATGCAGATTGACCATCACTCCAACACACGAGATGAATGCCCCCACCTGGTAAAAAAATCCTGCTTCTATGTGGACATAAGATGGCCACCACAAGATGGCCAGCAGGGAAGGGCAGTTGGCAGGGACCAAGCCTGCAAAGGAGGACAGTTGGGGGTGATCAAACCTGCAATAGAGGGCAGTTAAGGGTGACCAGGCCAGCAGAGGAGGAAGTTGAGGGTGACCAGGCCTGCAGGGAGAGGAAGTTGGGTGGGACCCAGGCCCACAGGAGAGGGAAGTTAGGGGTGACCAGGCCCACAGGGGAGGGCAGTTAGGCTGGCAGGGGATCAGTTAGGCATCAATCAGGCTGGCAGGGTAATGGTTGGAGGATAATCAGGCTGGCAGGCAGAAGTGGTTAGGGGCAATCAGAAAGGCAGGCAGGTGAGCAGTTGGGAGCCAGCATTCATGGTTGGATTCCAGGTAGGATTGGGCCTAAACGGGCATTCAGACATCCCTCAAAGAGTCCCAGATTGGAGAGGGAGCAGGCTGGGCTGAAGAACACTTTTAACCCCCTGTGCACTAATTTTGTGCACTGGGCCTCTAGTTTATAATAAGTCTAACTAACAAGAGAACACGAAAAAAAGAGTCAATGCATATGATAACAATCTGTACATATGAGTAGGAAGATAATGACTGTGGTGGAAAATTTAAGTAAGACAATTCTCTCAAGGGAGACCTGTTGAAAGATTTTGGATTATGAAACTTAGGGGAACATGTAACTCAGTTGTCACTGGAGACTGGAATTATACTTAAAGCATAACAAGATGCAGCATCCCCGAGAACTCAGGCTATGAACTAGCTAACTAGCCTGAGAATGAAAGAGATTGGATTTATAAAATTCACACTGTGCTGACTTATTCTTTGTTAAATTAGATGCAGTGATTTAGCTGAACACTATGGTTAACTTACCTATGTGACATTCCTCACTCTATAGGAAGACAGACTTTCTATATTACATGGCTAGATAAGAAAGTCACATGCTAATATACTACTTCAGAGGCTGTGGAATATGAAATTATATTGTGACCTAAAAGTAAATTAGCTTCCTTGGATGTTTGTGGCATAATTCACCCGAAGGTCTCCTGGACAGTTTTGATACAGTAAGATTGTCTAGAATTTCACTAACATTTGAGGTAAGATATTTTTTTCAAATTTATATTATTTTATTTAATACTAAAGCTTATTCCCACTTTTCTTTTTTTTTTTAAATGGGAACAGAAAATTACCTACATTATCCAATAATATTTAAAAAAACTTTATTTTTTAAAATAAATCTTTATTGTTCAGTTTATTACAGATATTCCTTGTTTTCCCCACATAGCTCCCCTCCACCTGATTTCCCCCACCCTCCGCCACTGTCCTCATCCATAGGTGTAAGATTTTTGTCCAATCTCTTCCTGGACTCCTCACTCCTCCTATCCTCCAAGAATTGTTAGTTCATTCCCTTTCTACTCTCCTAATTCTATTATATTCCCTAGTTTATTCTGTTCATCAGATTTTTTATTCACTTGAGTTTTAGATTCACTTCTTGATAGATATGTATTTGTTATCAATTTGTTGTTCCTAATTTTTATTTTTATCTTTTTATTCTTCTTCCTTTTCTTAAAGAAAACCCTTCAGCATTTCATATAATCCTGGTTTGGTGATGATGAACTCCTTTAGCTTTTTCTTATCTGTGAAGCTCTTTATCTGCTCTTCAATTCTGAATGATAGCTTTGCTGGATAGAGCACTCTTGTTGTAGGTTCTTGTTATTCATCACCTTGAATATTTCCTGCCACTCTCTTCTGGCTTGCGTAGTTTCTGTGGAGAAATCAGCTGACATTCATATGGATACTCCCTTGTAAGTAACTAACTGTTTTTCTCTTGTTGCTTTCAAGATTCTCTCTTTGTCTTTTGCCCTTGGCATTTTAATTTTGATGTGTCTTGGTGTGGTCCTCTTTGGATTCTTTTTGTTTGGTGTTCTGTGCGCTTCCTAGACTTGTAAGTCCATTTCTTTCACCAGGGTAGGGAAAGTTTTCAGTCATTATTTCTTCAAATAGGTTTTCAGTATCTTTTTCTCTCTCTTCTTCTGGCACCCCCATAATTCTTATGTTGGTATGCTTGAAGTTGTCCCAGAGGCTCCTTACACTATCTTCACATTTTTGGACTCTTTTTCCTTTTCTTTTTCTGGTTGGATGTTTCTTGCTTCCTCATATTTCAGATATTTGGTTTGATTCTTAGGGTCCTCTAGTTTGCTGTTGGATTTCTATATATTATTCTTTATTTCAGACAGTGCATGCTTAATTTCTGACTGGTCCTTTTCCATTTTTGTTGGCATTCTCATTAAGATCTTTGAAGGTCTCTCTAAGTTTCTCAGAGTTCTCAATAAGTTTGTCAGTGATTTGTAGAAGATTCTTGAGTATCCTTATAAATGTGATTTTGAACTCTATGTCGAGTCATTTTCTTTCCTCCATTTTTTTCATTTGTGACATGTTTCTTGGTCTCTGCATTTTGGCTGCTTCCCTGTGTTGATGGGGTGGCTTTGTGTGCTAGTTGTCCTTAGGGCCCAGTAGCTCTGCCTCCCCAATCACCTGAGGTGGACACTCTTGGTGCATCCCTTTGTAGGCTGGGCTCACAGTCTTATTGTAGTTAAGCCTTGATTGCTATTGGTACACTGGGAAGAATTGATCTCTAGGCCAATTAACTGTGAGGATTAGCTGTGTCTATTAATGGAAAAACTGCTGTGCTGGAGACACCCCTATAGGGCAAGACTTGCTTCAGTGGGTTCTTGATGCTCACTGAGTCTGTCTATTGAATGTGTCACTTATGTATGTGAGGAGTTGAAATCTGGTATCAACTCACACTGACCTCTAGGTACACTGATTCCTGGATCTCTGTGAAGGTGCAAGTCAGCTAGTGTTTGGGGCCACCCAGCAGGAGCTACAGGGAGCTCTGCAGATTTCTCCTCTTTGCTTGGAGTTTGGAAGATTTGGAGTTGTTTGAACCAGTTGCAATTTGTTAGGTTAAGTTGCCAGAGGGCAAGCCATTCATGTGCAAAAGTCTCTGCACTGCTGGGTGAGTTTGTAAATTGGGTGGGGCGGGGTCTCAGGGAGTCTCTAGGCTAGGGCATGGCAAATAGAGATGGCTGCCAGTCAGCCCTCTCTGCTGCATTCTGTTCAGTGTCCTGTGTCCCACGCCCCAGCGCAGTAAACTATGATTCCAGTGCGCAATTCTGTGAGGGAGCCACCCTCCCTTTCCAACCCGATGGCAGGCAGTCCAGTTTCTCCCTGTATGAGTCTAGGTTCCCAGAATCTCACCAGAAACTGGAGTTCAGAGAGTGGGGAACTTGTAACTCCCTCCCAATGGAAAAACAACAGCGCACACCAACCTGATTTGAGCGAGAGTTTTTGTTCTTCTGCCTTTCTGAGCCTCTGCACCTCCTACCAGGTCTAGATGCACTTTTTTCTTTCCTTCTAGTTGTAGAACTTCCACTCCGCCAGCTTTCCTGTGGTTCTGGGTGATAGTTTGGTCTTTTAGTTGTAGATTTGGTGTGGTTGCGAGAGACAGCATGTACAGATGTATAACTTAGGCTGCCATCTTGGTTCCCCCCTCTTCTTTCTCTTTTCTTCTGCCCTCCATTTTTCATTCTCTGACCTTCATCTTTCCTTTTTCCTTCTTTCCCTCATGACTGAGTTCTGCAATAGGAAAATTCAGAAAAATTGCCAATCTACACATAAGTGTAGGGGATAAATAAAGACAAGGTTAAATATGAGCTAGAATAACTGGGAAATGTGCCAAATAAATTTCACTATTCAATACAATTTAGTTCATGTCAACAATAATTTATAAAGCACCTGTTACATGCAAGGCATCATGGTAAACACTGGGGACATAAAGATGAAATTAACATGTCATTATATTACAGGATACTCCAGCACATTTAATTCAGAAATTCATTGACTACTTTCTTTTTACTGAAGAGAATTATCATCCTTTTCACTTTTCATCTACTGTTTACCAAAGTTTATGTAGCAATATTTGAAGACTGAATAATCTGGCAAGGATGTTTGCTGTTTCATTGCCTGGGACATTAAGTGTTTATCAGAGGAGTTTTAGAGGTGCCCAGTACAACCTTGATATTTAAGACTTTAGCATTATACTGTCATTTAATTTTATCCACTTAGACTCAAGAACAGAAAGATAAAGCTAAGTCAGTCCAAGGCTTTCTTGTCTTTATTTTAACTATGTCAAACATATCTCATAGTGAAGACCCTAAACTGAAAGCTCTAGGGTGATTTTGCTGTGTTTGGGCACTTTCCTATCTCAACAAAGCAGGGAGGTCATGATGGTGGCAGTGTAACCAGAGCTTTCTTTCCTCAGCATTTCTTTCCTTCCCTCTTTCCATTTCTTTCTAAGTGTCTGTTGACTCTTACTATGGCACCATAGTAGCATCCCCTTACTCTGCTCTTTCTAAGGCCATTTTAATGACCACTAATGACATTTGAAGGCAAAAGTGTATGAATTATGTAAGTTACACTGTGTTTGTTAGCTTACACATACAATTTAAACTTTTTTCTTTAATCAAATTTAAACATGACTTTGTTTAAGGTGTGAGAAGACTATAAAACACAAAAAATTAAATGAGTAGTACTCTGCATCTCTATTTTCTGCTATGCACAGGCAAATTCTTTCAACACTTTTATCTTTCTTTTGAAAAATACCTCTAGATTTTTAGCATGTTTAAAATGCTGGTACATTTTTTTAGGCTTTATCTATTGATGGAGCACTTCAGGATATAAGTCTGTGGCTCCCTTTTATCACTGCTCCTTATCCTCCTTTGTAGTTTTGGAATGAACAAAGGTATAATACAATAGAGACTGAGGAGAAGTCTGCTGGGAGGTGTGTTAGAGATATAGGTCTTGCCTCACATCCTCTCAGCCCACTTCTGTGCTCTGCTCATTGCTATAAGCAGATATCCATCCAAATGCAGCCTCCATTAGTGGATAGAATGTCGGCCCACAGACTGAAGGGTCCTGGGTTCAATTCTAGTCAAGGGCACATGTAGGGTTTGCAGGCTTGATCCCCAGTAAGGGGCATGAGGAAGGCAGCCAATCAATTATTCTCTCCCATCATTGATGTTTCTATCTCTCTCTTTCTCCTTTCCTGTGCTGGTTTTCAAGCTATTATTTTTCAGATTTGAACTTTCTCTTCTATACTCTGCTCTTTGATGCTCTGTCTGGGACTCTGTAGACTAAGCATGTCAAACTCAAAGGCTAACACAGGCCAAATAAATGAGGCAAGTGGGCTGTGGGCCGTGAGTTTGACATGCTTGATGTAGACCATGCTCCTGCTTTGCCAGCTGGCTCCCATGAGTTCTGCCAATAGAGAACACTACGGGGAGACAAAGGCAGGAGGAGGGGGAAAAAGTGTCAGGCTTCTTCCTGTTTGTTGGCTTCCTGTTCCCATCACTTTCACACCAGCACTGATGCTTTGCCCCAGCAGCAGCAGCTAGTTTCAGTAGCAGTTTGTTTCCATGTTCAGTTTTTTCTCTATATTCCTGTACTCAACCTTATTCCTTACACATGTCTATACCAGCTGAGTCCTAGCTCCCCGGGGACCCTCCTCTGAGCACCCACATCATTAGCACCTGCTGAGCAATGTCTCTTCCTCAGATTTCTAGGTCTTAGCTCCATGGGTTCATCCTCCAAATTTCTTTGTTCTAATAACCCATTTCCCTTTGCTACCCCAACCCTAGCGGTGGTAGCTGCATTCTGCAGTCACTGCCTCTGAGTTATCGCAAGTGTTCTCTTTTGATTTTTTTTTCCTATTTCTCCAAAACCTATCTATGAAAATCCCTGTATTAAATTACCTCTATTAAAACAACTGGCATGGTTTCTATTGTTTATCCAGACTCATGGTCTGAGACATAAATGAGTTTACTATAAAAGATATATACAGCCAAAACCGGTTTGGCTCAGTGGATAGAGCGTTGGCCTCCAGACTGAAAGGTCCCAGGTTCAATTCCGGTCAAGGGCATGTATCTTGGTTGCGGGGAAATCTCCAGTGTGGGGCAGGCACATCTCCAGTGTGGGGCATGCAGGAGGCAGCTGATCGATGTCTCTCTCTCATTGATGTTTCTAGCTCTCTGTCCCTCTACCTTCCTCTCTGTAAAAAATCAATAAAATACATTTAAAAAAAGATATATACATATATTATCTACATTTGATTCTATACATTAATAGAAAGTAAATGTCTTAACATCTGTAAGCAGTTTTTTTTATGGTAAATCGTTGTGAGCTCTCATGAACTAAGGAAAACAGTGATGATCTTATTAATTTGTGTGTTCCTTGACCCTGTGCAATGACTGAGCCAGAGTAAATAGGTTGTTGAATGAATGAATGATCATCTCTGGTTAAAATGCTGCCTATACAAAAGAAGGACTAATGCCTGAAGTTATGACTAACAGCAGGGACTTAGCTTTAGCTGCTGCAAAGCAAAGGGCCATCTCTGAGAGAAAAAAACTGTGGCACTTGGAATTTTACATCATTTTGAAAGATAGGTTTATTTATGATTCAAAGAAGTTAAATTTAGAACAAATTTTTGGCCATAAGGGGCTGGAATGTGCCAAGATTATAAGAGTTTCAACCATTCCTTATGCTCCTACTCTGGGACTGTATGGTGCTATTTTGAATGTTTTATCTCTAATTCCCCCACAACATCTTATTAGTTAGTAATTTAGTATCCACTCTAAAAATTAAGAAATATACTCTTATACTATAAGTAAAGCATCCAGGATTAAATAGCTAGTTAATGTCTAAGCTATGATTTAAATTAGATTTTTACTCCAAAGAACTTTTTTTTCTTTTGCTATATCTTTGCAAGGCCTAGAATTTGGGCTTGTTAAATTAAGATAGAGACAGACATGCTTTAGTGTTTTCATATCAAAAACAATATGCTCTAATAAGCCCTTGAAACTGTTGGTCAGTATGAGAGATAACAGCTATAAAAAGATTGAAAATTTGAAGGTGTTTTCTGAGGAAATAAATACCAGTAGAAGAAAATAGTACTTTCCTTACACTCTCCTAACCATTGTTAGACATAGTTTAATCTACTTCTTTTTGTTGTTAACCCTCACTGGAGGATATTTTTCCATTGATTTGTAGGGAGAGTGGAAGACAGAGGGAAAGACAGAGAGAGACATCAATGTGAGAGAAACTATTAATTAGTTGCCTCCTGCATGAACCTCAAACCAGGGCCTGGGCAAGGGAAGAGACTGCAACCAAAGTATGTGCCTTTGACCAGACCTGAATCCGGGGCCAATTCTCTATACACTGAGCCAAACTGGCTGGGACTAATCTACTTCTGACTCAGTGATAGGCTTTGGTTAGAGTGTTCCCTGAATCTAAATATAATTCCTATTGAAATCTGATTGAGATTTAGCTTTGATTATTTTGGTACCAAAGGTCCTTGGAATTTTTCTTTTAGGAGCCAGTGATTTTACCTTCTCTGTCTCTGTCTAAGTTGATAAACTTTTATCTTTCTTTTAAATATGTTTTTATTAATTTTTAGAGAGAGAGGAAGGGAGAGAGCTAGAGAGATAGAAACATTGATGGGAGAGAAACATTATCAATTGATTGCCTCCTGCATATCCCCCACTGGGGCTGAAATCCAGGCAAGTGCCCTGACCAGGAATAAAATCTATGACCTGTTGGTTCCTGGGTTGATGTTCAACCACTGAGATATACTGGCCAGGCTAAGTTAATGAATGCTTTGTCAGCATTAGAGAGTTACCTCTCTTAGCCATAGGCCTCATTGTTCAATTATTAAGCTTGACTTTCTATTTTTCTAGTTCTCCCCTGCTAGCCAAAGGCAAATTCACTTTGTGAGATGAATCAGGCACAGCTACTGATCTTGTCTGGACTAAAAATCCCTATCATGCCAATGCCAAGGGGAATTTCCCAGTGTGCTTTTCTGTTGAATTTATTTCTTTTCCTACTAACCCTTTAGTAGAGCAGAACAGCTTTCCTCCCTTTTATTAGAACATGTAAAAATTGCTTCACATATAATAATAGAAAGGCCATTATACCAGATTGTTGCTACCAGCAGCTGGTTTCACAGTTATACTGCTTTAGCTCAAGAGCCCTTGTGTCTTACACAAAATATTTTAAATAAGAAAATTAAACAGAATTTTAAAGTAAAATTTCCACAAAAAAGAAGATAAGTAAATTTTTACAATACTACTGCAGGTAAGGAATACATATTGAGCATGGACTATGTAAATGGTTTGAATGAATTGACATTCAGGGGATCTGTGAAGCAAAAGGAAATTCCAACAGCTCCCCTGGGAATTTTGGGGGGAATGTTATTGGAAAGGTAAACGGGGTTGAGGTTCCAGGCAAGTTTTACTTTCCTTCCTATTTTTCTTAGGACTAGATCTGTCAGTAATCTTTCTAGAACAGTGCTAAACATAAGGATTTTTTGTTTCAAAATACAGATGCAAAGCTACATGACAATCACATAGGTACTCTATTTCTTACAGTTTGAAATGGGAAAGGGGTACTAGTGGTTTGTGGAGAAATTCAAAATGAGAAAAAAATTAAAAATAGATATTACTACAAAGATTAAAACAAACCTACTGGAGAAGATTTCATGATCCCGTGTTATGATTTTTTAAAATATATTTTATTGATTTTTTACAGAGAGGAAGGGAGAGAGATAGACAGTCAGAAACATCGATGAGAGAGAGACATCGATCAGCCGCCTCCTGCACGCCCCACAGTGGAGATGTGCCGTAAGCAAGGTACATGCCCCTGACAGGAATCGAACTTGGGACCTTTCAGTCCGCAAGCCGACGCTCTATCCACTGAGCCAAACCGGTCTCGGCCCGTGTTATGATTTTTTAAAATATATTTTTTCATTCCACTTGACATACAATATTAAATTAGTTTAAGGTACAACATGTGATTAGACATTTATATAACTTATAAAGTGATCACGCTGGTAAGTCTTATACCCATCTGACACTATATAGGGTTATTACAATATTATTGACTATATTCCCTATGCTGTACTTTACATTCCTGTGACTATTCTGTAACTACCAATTTCGACTTCTATATCTCTTCACCTTTTTCATCCATCCCCCAGGCTCCTCCTATCAGGTAACCATAAAAATGTTCTTTGTATCTATGAATATGTTTCCATTTGTTTTTGTTTTTCAGATTCCACATATATGTGAAATCACCTGACATCTATCTTTCTCTGTCTGACTTATTTTACTCAGCATAATACCCACTACATTCACCCATATTGTTGCAGATGGCAAGATTTCATTCTTCTTTATGGCTGAATCATATTCCATGGTAGATGAGTGGAAACAATAGCAGTGGTACATTTATACAACGAATGCTATTCAACAGTAAAAAAAGAAGGAAATCTTGCCTTTCGTGACAGCATCATTACATAGGCATGACTGATTAAATCATTGATCATTGGTGATTGAACTCAGTCTGCAGCCTCTGTTCCCTCTCCAGAGGCTAGTGGGTAAGAAGATTAAAAGTTCTAACTTTTTAATGTAGGGCTGGCTCCTAGCAAGCAGCTCTTAGGTGCTTTCCAAAAGTTGCCTTATTAACATAACAAAAGACATGTTTATCACTTAGAAAATTTCAAGAGTTTTGGGAATTATGAGCTCCAAACCCTGAAGGAAGATCAAATATATATATGAGCTTCCTTTTTATAAATCACAATGTTGCAATTTATTTACAACTAGTGCCCCAGTGCATGTATTGATGCACATTGAAAGGAAATTAATTAGAAGGTGGCCTGCAGGGCGAGACTGGGTGAGATAGACTGGACATGCCCTGGAACCAACATCCGAGGTCCCTCCCTGGCCTGCTGTTCCTGGGGTGGCACCACAGCTTGAAGGGCATCTGTAGAGTGAGAGGGGTCTCTCCAGCAGGTAGGGTCCTTCGGCTTGACCTGTGAGGCTGGGGCTGAAACTGACGCTCTGACATCCCCCAACAGGTCCTGGATTACAAGAGGGTGATTCTTGGGTGACATACCCCGGAATCGAGCTCACTCCTCTTTGGTTTTGGGGTGCATGACTTGAGAACCACTGCTGCCAAGTCACGGCAGCTTGGGGGCTCCTGCATTGAGAATCTACCCCCTCGTGGTCATTGTGTGTCATAGTTACCAATCAGATGGTTGGACGGTCACTTAGCCTTTTTGTATATATAAGTGATTCTCATTATCTGAAATTCTTGTTTATTTACATTTTCATTTTCTGCTTCTGCCAATATGTAATCAACTCAAAAAGGGGAAGACTTAGTACCTGTCTTGTTTACTGTGTGGATGATAAAGGGGCCACATATTAACCTCACAAGCTTAGGGTATACTTGCCTAAGGGGCCTTAAAAACTCAGAGACCAAAAGCAATATCAGATAATCTGATATTAAAACTTTCTAATTAAAAGCAAGTCATGGAAAGTAGTTATGTCTTAGGCTGTTATCTTCCTTGACAAAGGTCAATATTTACATCAACGGAAGCTGTCTATTGTCTTTTTGCATCTAAGATAACATACCTTTGGGATGTCAGGGTAATTTCATTTTTGCTTGACCTCTCACTGTAGCAGAGCAGAGACTACAAACTTCTCATTGTTATCCTGCTCATTGTTAACTGCTAGCTGTCCTATACCCACGATGTAAAAGATGTATGTATCTATTCATTTTATTTTTTATCCAATCCCAGAGGTTTCCCATTTGCCTTCTCCTGTCTCCCTAATCTATCACCAATGGATTTTATGTAACGCCTATGCCTCATCCTTTTATTGTAATGTACAAAATAAGGTGCAAAACTGCCATTCCCTGAAACATTTTCTCAATCCACTCAGATTTTACTTTCAGGCAATTGTCGTCAGTTAGCTCAAATAAACTCATAAAATTTCTCTACATTTTAAATGTTTCTTTCATTGACAAACCCCTTTATATCTCCTGTTCATTCTGATGTATAAAATAAATGGTAAAATTGCCATTTTCTACAGCATTTTCTCAATCCATTGAGATTTTGCTTCCTGGCAATTGTCATCCGTTTGGCTCAAATAAACTTTTATAAGACTTTTTCTTAGGCTGAATGTTATTTTGTCAACAACTGCTTAAGTCTCAACTTTTAGTAGACTGCCTGGCACATAGTAAGTGCTCAGTAAATATTTGTTGAATTATTGAGTGAATTATAAACAATATCAAAAAGAACTAGGTTTACATGTTGATTCATTTTACCTGGACTATAAATTGGGTTTCTGCACCTTGAAAACTTGGCCTCATTTTCTATTTTTTTTCTTTAATACAACTGACAGTGAGTGTCTGTTCTGTAGAAGAGCTATGAGCTGTGAGGAGTAACAAAATAATGCCAATCTTGTCCTCAAGTTTAAAATCAGTGGATAGAAACACAGGTAATTTCTAGTCAGCTAGCCATCCTCTAAGGGATATCTGAACCAGGAGAGACCAGATGAGGGTGAGGGTGAGAGAAGGGGTTCTTGTCTCATCAGCCAGTGGGATACAGAGGAGTTTCACTTCCAGGGAAATAAGTGTCTTGTAAACCACTATCCCATGAATCTCCTGGGATATACCCCCAGGTGGTGATGATTCTGATATGCTATCCCTCCTCTGCTACTGTTTCTAACACATATGGTTTTATGGTTCCCCTGAATCTTCCAGCCTGGGAGGGCCCCCTGCCATGTATGCCAGCTGGCTTGTGGGTTCTGTTTTCTCACCTCATTTCTGCCAGACCTGTTTCAGAGAGCTGGGCTTGGGTCCCACTTTATCAAGTCTTATATCAGAGAGCATTTCCTGAATACAATAATCCTCAGACTGGAAAAGAAATACAATCAGGATACAACAGTTTTTTAAAACTCATTGGATCCTCTGTCTGGAAATTTCCACTGTTAAGGAACTCATGTTTTGAGTTGATACATTAGCCTCTTTTGGAATACAAATGCCTCTGGAAACAAACATGGGTGCATTAAAATATTACAAAGTAAAGAATAAAGCAAAACTATTAAAATTTTAGTATGAAAATAAATCAGAAATTTGCCATTCGGATTATAAACTATCACAAGTGAAAAGAAATATATATTATTAAATATACATTATATTTATGTATATATGCATATATATGATATCCCTAAAATGTATACACACTTTGAAAATTATTAATTCCAATGGGTTAAATCTGAAAAGAAAGGAACATCAATTGAACTGCCAACTATTAAGTGCATATACATTTTTTGGGGATACTATATATATGTATATGTGTGTGTTTGTGTGTGTACATACATATATACACACACATATATATATACATATATATATATACATACATATATGTGTATGTATATATAATATATATATATATATTTAAATTTTTATCAATTCCTATTATTTTTCCAGAATGACAACCCTGAGCCTTAGAAAAGCACAGTAGCTTTGCTAAAATCACAACCAAGTTTCCTGACTACCTGCCTCTTTGGAATTTGAGGGGTAGGTCTTGTCGTGTATTAGGTGGGGACCATAGAGAGACATTCAATAGGCTGAGACATTGAGCACCTAGGTTAATATAAAGAGTCATGTTTCAGAAGGCTCTTTTCAGTTGTGTTGTGGTTAAAGGCTTGGGTTCTGGTTAGAGCAACATAGATTTAACTCTTGTTTTGCTATGCAAAGTAGACAAGTAACAAAATCTTTAAGATGCTTTTTATTCACCTCTAACAGACAGATGGTGATAGTTTATACTTCCTGGAGTTTTAAAACAGATTAAATGAGTTAAAGTCCTGTGCTCATAGAATGCAATGGATAAATACAGTTGTAACTGTGAGTTATTAAAGATAAGTTT
Source organism: Lasiurus cinereus (assembly GCA_011751065.1). Classification (NCBI taxonomy): domain Eukaryota; kingdom Metazoa; phylum Chordata; class Mammalia; order Chiroptera; family Vespertilionidae; genus Lasiurus; species Lasiurus cinereus. Next base: position 5,642,901 of record JAAGEH010000286.1, on the reverse strand, counting down.
TACCTACTTCACAGTGTTGTGAAGGGCTCACCCAATGTCTGGGAGATTGCTCCAGCAAACTATCCTCTCATCCTCACTGTTTCTCTGTATCTCAATTTTCATGGCTTCAAAGTGGAGTAGATGATACATTTTCCTATTTTTTTGCAAGAATATCTCATCTTTTATGAAACAGTTAATTTTAGATGGGACAGTTTGTCCTTGGGCATCTTCAAAGCTCAACATTTTTGGAAAATATGAAAGGCATTTTGAAAGGTGGAAAAAGCAATTGAAATGTTAAGATTTTTATGATAAAGTTACCAACTACCAGTTTTCCCCTGAGATGACATGAATTTTTCATTGGCTGAAATGTAGCAGGGATTAGAATGTGAATATTTGAAAGGCCATTGTGTTCCCTAGAAACTCTACCATGAGATTTAGAGGGTAGGGGAAGGGACTAGGAGATTCTAACATGTTCTATTCAATATGTCTAATTTGTATGAAAAACCCAAGAAGGTTCAGAGTTTGTCTATCTGGTTTACTCAGCAAAAGACATGGGCTCAAAGCTTACTCCTGAAGAGACCAACTTCTCAGTAAAAAAAAAAAAAAAAATTCTTATGCCAGACAAAAAGCAGGCTGGGAAACCCAGGGGTATTTTTCCATTGACTTTTAGAGAGAGTGGAAGGAAAGGGGAGAGACAAAGAAAGATAAACATCAATATGAGAGAGAACAGCTATTGGTTGCCTCCTGAACATGCCCTGACCAGGGCCAGGGATCAAACATACTACCAAGGTAATACCCTTGACTGGAATTGAAACCAGGACCCTTCAATCCTTGGGCTGACACTCTACCCACTAAGCAAATGTGGATAGGGCCACAGTCCACCTTTAAAGGGAATCCACATGGGAGTCAAACCCACATCTGCACATTGCCTGTAGCCATTCAACTTAGCACAACACATATGCTGAAGTCCAAGTTGTATTCTACTCAGGCTGTCAAGTAAGGTCCTACATGACATCCTGAACTTTGCTCATATCTAATTTTAACTTAAGACTTAACTGGTTTCCACCTGAACATTCAGGCATGGATCTCTCCAGAACATGTGTAAGGCCCTGAAATAAATGGTGTACAGAATGATACCCAAAAGCTAATTGGTAGCAGTATACAGGGTGCGGTACTCAGCACTTCTATTTGGATAGGACTGGACACTGTGAAAACCATCAATCACAGACTCATTTTAAAGATACCTCCAATGGATCATTTTATTTTTTTTTAAATGAGTACATTTTAAAGTACCTTTAATGTTGTAAAATCAAGTTATTATTATTTCAACCTGAATTTGAAGACTAGGGAATTTTTTTAATATTTGTTGATTTCAGAAAGGAAGGGAAAGGAAGAATGAGACAGAAACATCAATAATGAGAGAGAATAATTGATCATCTGCATCCTGCATGCTCCCTACTGGAGATCAAGCCCAGAATCAACCCAGAACCCTTCAATCCACAGGCCGATGCTTTATCCACTGAGCCAAACCAGCTAGGGCGAGACTCAGGAATTTTTTAAGAGTATAAATGTTGACAGGGAAAACAACAGGTTACTTTTGGTATCTAGATACTAAATAGAAGATATTAAAAATAGTTGAAAAAGGTCTGGCTTGGTATCTCAATTGGTTAGAGCATCATACTGATGCACCAAGATTGTGAATTTGATCCCCTCAGGGCACATATAAGAATCAACCAAGATGAACGATCCAATAAAAAAATGGGCAACGGACTTAAATAGAACCTTTTCAAAAGATGACAGAAGGAAGGCCAAGAGACACATGAAAACATGTTCAAAGTCATTAATCATCTGAGAGATGCAATCAAAACGACAATGCGATACCATGTTACACCTGTCAGAATGGCAATCATCAACAAATCAACAAAAGACAAGTGTTGGCGAGGATGCGGAGAAAAAAGAACCCTTGTGCACTGTTGGTGGGAATGCAGACTGGTGCAGCCACTGTGGAGAACAGTATGGAGTTTCCTCAAAAAACTAAAAATGGATCTCCCATTTGACCCTGTAATCCTACTCTTAGGAATTTATCCTAAGAAATCACAAACACCAATCAGAAAGGATTTATGCACCCCTATGTTCATAGCAGCACAACTTACAATAGCTACAATTTGGAAACAGCCTGGATGCCGGTCAGCAGATGAGTGGATCAGAAAACTGTGGTACATCTACACAATGGAATTCTATGCTGCCATTAAAAAGAAGGAATTCTTACCATTTGCAGCAACCTGGTTGGAACTGGAGAGCCTTATGCTTAGTGAAATAAGCCAGTCAATGAAGGAGAAGCATCACATGATCGCACTCATTGGAGGATAATAAAGAACATTATAAACTGATGAACAAAAGGATAGATACAGAGACAGTAAAGCTTCAAACAGACTGTGAAATTACAGCAGGATGATTAAAGTTAGGTGAGGTAAATAAGAGATCAATCAAAGGACTTGTATCTATGCATATAATCATAACCAATGAACATAGACACTGGGGGGTTGGGGTATGCCTGGGAGGGAGGGGGGCAATGGGAAGATATGTATAAAAAATTAATAAAAAAAAAAAAGAAAAAAAAATTTATCATATTAAGTCATCTTTGTGGTTTTCACTGTCATGTATGCTATACAGTGGTACCTCGAGATACGAGTGCCCTAACATACGAGATTTTTTGAGATACGAGCTGTCGAGTGAGCGATTTTTGCTTTGAAATACGAGCAACATTTGAGATAGGAGTAATTGCGCAGCTGCACACGACCCACCAGTTTACCGTGACTCGAGCGTCTCATAGTTTCCCAAGCCTCAAGGTTATAGAACGAATTAAACTTGTATCTTGAGGTACCACTGTATAATAAAGAGGTGATATGCAAATTGAACATCATGCCATAGTACAAGATGGCCACCCACATGTAATCACAAGATGGCCACCACAAGATAGCCAGCAGGGAAGGGCAGTTGTGGGTGATCAGGGCAGCAAGAGAGGGCAGTTGCAGGTGAATGGGCCTGCAGGGTAGAGAGAGCAGTTGTGGGGAGGACCAGGACTGCAGGGGAAGGCAGCTGGGGGTGACCAGCCCTGCAGAGGAGGGCAGTTGGGGTAACTGGTCTGGCAGGGGAGAGCAGTTAGGGACAATTGGGCTGGCAGGGGAGGGCAGTTAGTGGTGACCAGGCCAGCAGAGGAGCAGTTAGGCATTGATCAGGTTGGCAAGAGAGTGGTTAGGGGCAGTCAGGCAGGCGGAGAGGCAAGCAGTTGGGAGCCAGCAGTCCTGGATTGTGAGAGGGATATATAACTGCCATGGGATAGGGCCTAAACAGGTAGTTGGACATCCCTCGAGTGGTCCCAGATTGAAGAGGGTGCAGGCTGGGCTAAGGGACACCCTCTCCCCAGTGCACATATTTCATGCACCAGGCCCCTAGTTTCATTCATAATAGCCTAAATTCCCACAAAGTCCATGGAGTCATCAGAAGTTTAAAAATGCAGATTCCTGAGCTCTCCTTTCAGAGTTTGATTTAGTACGTCTGGAATAAGAATTTTCATTGAGCATCCTAACCTGATTTGGACCTAGAGGGGTCAATTGAACCACACTTAGAAACATATTAGGTGAAATAAATGTTCATAAATCGGTATGTCTGCAAGTTAACATAATCTACCTCTTTTTAAAAAAAAATAAAAATCACTCTTTTTCTTTAGAACTCAGATATAATTTCATTGCCTCACAAGTTGAAAGGAACAGAACCAGAGGATTTAGAAAGTAGCTTAAATTTTCAAAATATCATTTTGAAATGAATAAGGCAAGGTGAAAATAGTATGCTATCATTTTTGTAAGAAAGTAAATAATAATACTTACAAGACACACACAAGTATCTTCTAAAGGAAACACAAGATGGTTAACACAGACCCTAAAGATTTTGATTGACTACTGGGGATGGATGGAAATAAAGTAGAATGATAATAAAGCAAAAATAAAGCTTACCTTTCAATAGCGTTTTAACTTTTAAACCACATTAATGTTTTATATATTCAAAAAAGGATATTCATTCATCAAGTATATAGCAAAATCTTAAAATTGAATAGAAACATGAATTGAACTATATATTGAATTGATAATATAAACATAAAGAAACTATTTTATATATATATATATATTTATTTTATTGATTTTTTACAGAGAGGAAGGGAGAAGGATAGAAAGTCAGAAACATTGATGAGAGAGAGACATCGATCAGCTGCCTCCTGCACGTCCCCTACTGGGAATGTGCCCGCAACCAAGGTACATGCCCTTGACCGGAATTGAACCTGGGACCTTTCAGTCCACTGAGCCAAACTGGTTTCAACCATAAAAAAACTATTGATACAAGTAAATTTTGAACACTTATTCTGATTGCACTCCACCTTCAATGGATTATTTTCTAAAGTAAAAAAGAAATTGTAGTTAGTAGTGGATACTTTGAAACTATTTTTTGTGAATTGTAGAATTGAGCAAATTAGCAAATGTATTGGAGATTTGGAAATTAAGTGCCAAAACTCAATATTGCAGAATGAAAACAAACATGAAAAGGGGAAAGGAGAACTCTTTTATATTGGACTAGAGGCCCAGTGCACAGATGTGTGCACCCATGGGGTCTCTTGACCTGACCTGAGGCCTCTTGCAATCTGGGACCCCACTGGTGCATGATTGGGGCTGGGGAACGACTGAGTCCAGCCCATATCACCCAGTCCTGATTGGCTGCACCCAAGCAACAAGCTTACCTATTGGTCAGAGCATCTGCCTCCTGGTAATAAGTGCACATCATAGCTATTGGTAAATGGTCCAACAGTCAAATGATTACTTAGGCAAATATATATATATTGGAGATATCAGTATAAACTTCATGACTTTATAAAAATATATTTTATTACTAGGTTCAATGAAACAGCTTAGAAGCAATTACACCTCTATAATAATGAACAAGTCTATCATTCTGATCTTGGTTCTACCACTTCTCATTCAAAGGAACCAGGGCTCCCTGAAAAACTAATTCTAAGTCTGGGGGTAATAAACTACTAGGCAATCCTAGAGCATTAAGTTGAACCAAAAAGTAAAGAAGTGCTCAAACTTGTTTAGGAAAATCTCCAAAAACATGGAAGCCAGATTGAAAGGGCTTCCACAGACCAATTTTGAAATACCTGGAACAGCAAAATAAATAATGGCAGGAATGGGTTCTAACATTTATTTTAAAACCCCATGAGTCCAAAATGCACCAAAAACAATGGCAAATGGAGAAAAGAGAGAGCTTATCTCTAAAGAAAATGGCAACTCATAAATGTAGAAAGAATAAAAATGATTATTTTTCTAAGGCTGTTAATCATCACTGTAATTATTGATTCAAGCAAAAATCATGCTAAAACTGCTGTGTAAAATTTTGGCCTTTATAATCATGCAAATTGAGAACTATTTAATTACCGTGGGAACATGGTATATTTACAATGGAGAAATCTGGCAGCATCACCTCAACTAAATGATCAAACTGTCACCAAGTTTGAAAATCTGACAATGTCTCCTGATGTGATACACTAAGAAGGACACATCCTGCCAAAAATGTTTAACCTTCTTCTAATCAAGAGGAAGCAATCAGAAAAATTTAAATTGAGACACAGTTTGTAAAACAATTGGTCTGGATCCTTCAAAATGTCATTGTCTTAAAAGTTAAAAAAATAGGCATAGTTCTAGAATACAAATGAGTAATCACTATAAATAATGCATCACTCTGGATTGGATGATGGATTTTTAAAGTTATGAAAGATATTATTAGAACAATTTAGAAAATTGGAACATGAAATGCATATTATATAATATTTTATTTTATTTTTTAAATTTTTTTATTGTGGTTACATGTATACATATCTTCCCATTGCCCACCCCCCCAGGCATACCCCATTATATAATGTTTTATATCAATGCTAACATTTTCTAAACATTATGAATTTTATTGTGGATATATAGGAGAATGACTTTATTCTCAGGAGATACATAATACAGTATTTAGGAGTGAAGCATTTTGCTGCCTGCTATTTAGTAATGAGAGAGAGAGAGAGAGAGAGAGAGAGAGAGAGAGAGAGAGAGAAAGAGAGAGAGAGAGAGAGATAATGAGAGAAAAAGCAAACATGGGGAAATATTCACAGTGATGAATCTTGCAAAAATAGCATATCATTTTATTACTAATGCAACTTTTCTGTAGGTTTAGGTTTGAAATTTTTCAAAGTAAAAGATTAGAAGCAAAGGAAAGGACAAAAAGCGAAGGCAGCATTGGTTGTAACCACTATTGCTTACCAGAATGAAGTGAAATGCTTTCCCAGTCATTTATTGGGAAATAAATGAGCCTGCTATGAGCCACATTTACTAATTCAATTTAGTCCTCAGTCTGGCTTTCTCCCTTCCTCCTCCCATTACCAGAAGGTGCATAGGTACAATAGTGAGGAGAGGAGGAGGAGTATAAGGAATGTTATCTGTATTACCATCTCAGAGGGATATTCCCACTTCAAGTACCTCTGTCTAGGGCTAATGAACTACAAAGCCTTATTACTGTCCTGGGATAAGTTCAATATATATTTTTTTATGACAGAAATTTATTATCCCAGTTTGCCACTTGTCTGCTGCATCCTTGTTAGTCCTATAATCTATATGAGAAAAGCATTTGAAATACCTCTTTCCCCATATGCTGCCCATTATCTAATCCCGTGGTCGGCAAACTGCAGCTCTCCAGCCACATGCGGTTCTTTGGCCCCTTGAGTGTAGCTCTTCCACAAAATACCACGGCCTGGGCGAGTCTATTTTGAAGAAGTGGCACTAGAAGAAGTTTAAGTTTAAAAACTTGGGCTCTCAAAAGAAATTTCAATCCTTGAACTGTTGATATTTGGCTCTATTGCCGACCACTAACCTAATCTGTATTTTAACTATCAGTGATATATATATATATATATGGTGTCTGAATTAAGCACATCTCTATTTCACTGGAGCCCTCTTTTTCAGCTTTTCACTTGGATACACTCTTTGGATGTGTTAGAAGGCAAACTCAGCATGGAGATTAAAAGCTACAATGGAATAATCAACTGAACTTCAGTTCCAAGAATTGCTCCTTTCAAACAAGTAACATCCAAGCACTAAGCACATCCATTTCAGAGCCAGTTTTAAGAAATGTGAGAAACTATAGGATATTTCTTGCCATGCTTTTTATCATTTTTCAAACTTGATTTTCTTAGCTGGTTGAAATTAATCATTGGAACCTGAAAATAGGCAGCTGTGGCATTGCCCCTTGTATCCCAAATGAATGTTGCATTCCTCATCCCCAGCCTCCTAGATGTCCATCCACTTGAAATGAAGGCCAGCATGAGCCTGGGACCCTAGTCCCTTTCCCACAGAGACCAAAGGAGCAGATAGCTATTGGCTGGAGGTAAGGAGGCAGCTCTAAAGAAGGGATTTTGTTCTTGGAAGTTGTGAACCTACTTCTCTGCACATCAGAGCATTACTTGTGATTCCTGAGCTGCATTTTTCTCAAGTCACTCTGGCCTACCCAGAAGAAAAGGGCTCTAGAATGATACTCCCAGAGGAAGGGTATAATAGAGTTGGGTGGGCAGAAAATGATAGTATTTAAAAGTGTTTGCTGTCTGCTCTGATCTGAACATGTTACTCCCTTAGACTCCGTGCTATTTTTTGCCTATAGAAACTTGACACACATGGCCCAACTTAAAACCTATGGTAAGAGAAGAAACATCGGCATAGGATGGAAATCTTAGGAATCCATTGCTACTAGTATCTATTTGTAGTTTCCACATATAGGGAGTCCATATGGCATAGTGGTTAGCTCATTGGCTGATATGTGAGATCTAGCTCTGCAATCTCCTCTCTCTCTTCTCTGTAAGTTTAGAAACCTGTTCAAGTCTCAATTACTTCTGTAAATTAGGCCTGTTTGCTCTGCCTCATAAGGTGGTGATCAAGAGTAATAATGATTTATCAGTAAATTGTTTGTATTTTCTATTTCTCATCCAATGTGACTTTTCTTGCCCCATTCCCAGCATCCTCTCCCCAGCCCCCCTCCCTCCCCCAATTAGGTGCCCTAGGAGTCCTAGTTGTACTTGCTTTGCTCTCCTTGGTCCTATTTGCTTTGGATTGCCTCTGACCTGGCTTGTTCGGCTGCTCTCAGGCTTGCATTGCCTGATGTTCCTGGTATCTCCCTTCCAGACTGTGGCTTTGAACTCTGCAGAATGAAAGACAGGTAGCTCTTGTTGAGAGTGAGTTGTCAGAAGGACACTTTCCTGAGCTGATGGGTTTAAGGAAAGGAGGTGAAAAAAGACAAGCCACCTGGTTCTACCTTTAACAATCCTTTCTCTCCAAAGTCAAAGGTGGCATTCCCATCTTAAGTAGTCATCCTTTGAACTCACCTACCAATGTGCCTTGTCAGGCAACAGTTCTGAGCAGCTGGTACTTTCCATTTCCCAGGGGATTGAAACTTACGATTTTGCATAGCAGCTGTTGTATAAATATTTTACCTTCTCAACTAAATGCTGATTGTCTAGGGATTGTCTGGGTAGGGATTGTCTGATTTCATTTTTCTTCCCCATCCCCTCCCCCGAGTCCTCCCACTCCCACCCCAAACCCACAGAACCAGCACAGGGTATTGTCCTCTGTAAATGCTGGGTAAATGCTTCAAAAACAAGTGGTCATGGTTTCAACTTGGTGAACAGAATGATAACATATTTTGCTATGATTTATTTTCCAAAACTCTATTACTAAACTTTTTCCTTCATCCAAGAGTTGCTTTTCTTTCCAAAGTAAACTTCCCCCTCCATCTTTTCTTAATTAACAGACTTTTCCAGTACTTTCCCCCCCTTCTCTGTGACAGTTTCCCACTATTGTCTGTTTGCAGCTGTTACATGTTTGAGAAAGGGAGTAGACATGCTAATGAGTGCCTGGTGTGTGGGAGGAGCATCTCTACATTCTCCCGGACTGGCCAAGCAGCCTGATCCTACTTATTCTCCCCCATCCCCCCTTACTCTTTCTAAAATAAGCCTCTAGTTGGCAGTCTGAGGATGAGTTATTTGCAATGTCTTTCTGAGGAGGAAGTTCTTGCTTGGACTAGCTGTGTTTCTATTTAAGCACAAATAAACATGTTGCTGCTCCCAAACTCCTTAGGTCTGCATCACACTTCAAATTGCCTGAAGCAGTCATGTTCACAAAAGCGTCCAAATGACTGGAAACCAGCTGTGGTTTATGTGTTTACTTCAATTAATCAGTTACTTTAGCAAATTGTCTTGTGTGTGGGTTTTTCTTTTGTCTACATCTAGTCCCTTCCTACATTGATCTTAGATGTATTCTCTGGAAAATTAAGACACATTGTGTCACCAAATGGATTTTGGTCCTCTTAATTGTCTTTACAACTGTTGTGGCTGAAATTGCACACTTCCATTAGGAGATTTTGAGCACTTTGTTGTTTGTTTATTCTTCCCAGGAGCTTTGAGGAAATTATATTGCTAGCTTGTGTTCTGAGAGAGGTTACACAGGTGTTTGAATTTCCTGGCATCTGGGATGATGACCCATAGTACTAATCTGAGATTCTCATTCTGAGTCATGTATTTCTGCCGGTAGGATGGAGTCAAGCTAGTTAATTCCCCTTTGGTATGTTTTGCAGCTGTTCGGATTCCATGACCTTTACGCAAAGACATAGAAAATCTCACTGATCAGAGAGCAAGCTGGAGGGGACAGGGTGGTGGCCTGGAGAGATGGCAGGCTTCGAAGAAGGCATAGGTGGCTGCCAACCATCTTGTTAACACAGGCATTGTCTCAATGATAAAGATACTTTTAACTTCCAATCTATCCTTTTTCTTTTCCCATGGAGTTTCTAAGATGGCCTTTATAAAAAAAAAAAGCCTAAAGTGGTAACGCATTAAAAACCAGGAGACCATATAAAAGAAGTTGGAGCTGTAAGGTTTTTTTTGACAAATCCTCTACCCTTCTCTCCACTGAGCATAGAAGGAAACTATGGAAAAACAAAAACACCTAATTTGTATCATTCTTTTTCTCTGAGGAGATAAAAATAAGGGTAAGACAATATTAGATTATATATTCTTGTGAAGGGGCTTGCCTTATTTATCTTTGGGTTCTACTTCTTTACCAACTTGTTCTCATTCCTACTCCTCCAGGACAGAGACATTAATCTGATAGCACTTGTATTTTCAAAAGTAATTCCTTATACATATACATTTCATTAATAGTAATGGATCCAACTTGAAATTAGTGCCAATTTTATTTATATGTGCCAGAAGCTATGGATTTCCTCAGAACCTCAAAATACAGCAGGACAATTTTTTCCCTGAATTCTATCCCCTGGCTGTTATGCTATTCTAAACAAGTATTCAGGTTAAATTGCTGGTGGGTGTTTATCACTTTACTCATCATTTGTCTCAGCTTGGGAAGTTCTTTACTAGAAGAGTCAACTTAAAAAGCAACTCTCACAGCTGGAGAAGTTGAAAATATGTGATGAAATAATCAGACTAAATAGCCAGGTTTGGTAATCAGTAGATAACCCAATAATTTTGACATAGAAAATAAACAAGAGATTGAGTGGAGTACCTTGATTTTTCCAACTAAGAAGAAAACATACAGTTAAAATAGGGAGACTAGCTAGGGATATTAGGATATTATAGCTTCTTTGTATTACATATCGATTTTACTCACAGACTGTGAAATGAGGTGCAGATGGTTGGCTGATTAAGAATTGCAGTGTATCTATGATTCAGGCTAACGTGGAGAAATTTGGAAGAAGAAAACTTGAGACTATGTATCAAACCAACCCACAGTGGTCATTAATGTTTAATCCAATTAGAGTGTAAATACACTGGGACTACTATAATCAACAATAAAATGAAGGCAGAAATAACAAACTGCCTCCCCTCTGTTGCTGCCGTATCTCTTTGCCGTGGTCCAGTGTCTCTCTGATCTATTATCAAAACAAGAAGCCATAGAAGTGGTTCTCTGTGTATGATGCCACAAAGCAGCATCAGCCTTTCTTTGGGATCTTCTTGGAAATGCAAATTCCCAGGCCCCACTCTAGACTTACTGAATCAGACACTTTGGCAATGGGGCCCAGAAATCTATCCCTCAGGCGATCCTGCTGCACACTAATGTTTGGGATCCACAACCTTGCTACTCAGAGTATGATCTGTAGTCAGTACTCAGGGGATCATTGAAAACCTATAAGAAATAAAGAACCTTGAGCACCTCCCCACGTGCTTAGGATGCCCATAATAGTACTTGATGTATTGGTCATTATTCCAACTTCCACTCCATTTAGCTCCTACTCATCCACACCTATGCAAGAGCTCTCACTATGACCAGTGACTGGCTATTTTTCTGTCAGTCCTCATATTTTATTTTATCTCTGTGTTACATTTTACAGAAATGCTCATTCCAGTCTTTGGATTATGGTACAGCATATTATCCTGAAAACTATTACCTCCATGGCTCCTTAATAAGTTCTTTTTTGTTTGTTTGTTTTAAACCTTTTAAATATTAGCAACCTCCTCCTCTCCTGCCCATCAACCAGGGTTCCATCCTCAGCTTACAGTTCTCATTCTCTTTTCTCTTTCTGGGTCACCTTAACTTATACATGAAAGATATCTAAATCTAATTCTAGGCCATCCTTCAGCTTATGAGATAGGCAAACTCAAGATTCAAAAAATTAACTCATCATTGAGTTCAACTTCTTCCTATTTTTATAGTCTCTTATTCTGTTGGTGTCACCACCATCTACCCACTCAATCTAGAAATTTGAAATGTATCCATTATTCTTGCTATTCTTTATTCCCTAATAGAGAGTGCAAGTTGCTATTCAATATCTACTCTTCTCGTCTTTAATAAAGAACCAACATGTTTATTCTGTTATTTGGGATAAAGATTACATTTTCCAGACTACCTTGCAATGATGACTTCATATCTGAGTTTTGATCACTAAAATGTAGGCAGAAGTCTTCTTGGAAGTCTTCTCTAAAGACAGGAAGCATGCCCCTCCTCTGTTCTTTTTCCTGTAACATAGAGGTGGTATTCTGGCTCTAGCAGCCAGCTTTGATCATCAAGAATAGGTCCACATCAAGGATGACATAATGGAGAGAGGGAAGGAGCTAGGTTCTTGATGAAAATGGGGCCAGTACTAGTTTGACTTCTGTTATATATGCCTGAAATAAACTTTCCTATGTATAAGTATTTATCTTTTAAGTCTCTGTTTTCACAGCTGAACTTTATCTTCAGTGATATATAACCCATATCTAGTTATCACCAAGATTTGCTAATTCAACCTCAAACTATGTTCCAAATATGTCTCTTTTCCCCCCATATCTTGTAACCCACACTCATTAGGCCCTAATAATCTCTTACCTAATTTACTAAAATATTTCCCATGTTCAAACCTCCAATTCTTTATCCTTCAAAGTCATTCTCCATTGATGTGAAAAATTTAATTAAAATGAAAATTTCACCTTACTTTTCACTTGCTGACTACTCTGTCAATAACCCCCCTTTTCTAATAGAACAGCTTTTCAATTTATTTCCTATTGATTTCTTATGCTCATCATTCTTGCCCAGGCATATGAAATGTCTTACAGTTCCTAAAGTATTTTTGAATTTTAGGGATCCATGCTATTACTTTCATTTTGGAATGCCCTGTCTCACTTGTGACTAGAAGGCACATTTTTAGTTATCCTTTAAGATACAGCTCAAGGCTCTAATTTCCTAGGTGACATTTTAGTTGTGCGCCTCATGAGACAAAATTTTAGAACATTCAACCCAATTTTGGTCTGCTACTTTACATATTCAAAATTATATACATGGAGAACCAAGATGGCGGCATAGGTAAACACTAACACAACAATTTCAAAACTACAAATAAAGACAGAATGGACATCATCCAGAACCACAGGAAAGCTGGCTGAGTGGAAATTCTAAAACTAGAAGGAAAGAGAGGGGCTCATGGAGACCCGGAGGAGCTGCAAAAAGCTGAGGTACAGAGACGCATGTGTGGACAGAGTGGGTGCTGGAGTAACTGGCTGGCTTTCTCTGGAGGGAGACTCCCAAGGCATTGAACCCCTTATCCTATGACACTAAACCCCAGGTCCAGCTGAAACTCATCCTGGGGGAGTTTGGACTGTGAAAAGGGAGAAGTGCACAGAAATATGGGGGAGTCGAAGGAGGGCAGAAGTCAGGCAGCACGCACAGCACTGCATGCAGAAGACAGACTGCTGATTGTGCCGCTGGCTTTCAAAAGAGGGCGGGAGACAAAGCATCCCAACTGCAACACTTCTAACTCCACTAAACCCCAGATTGAGGTGAAGTCCTGGGGACCCAGGTTCATGTGGTCCCGGAGCACAGGGGAGCCGGAAAGGCAGCAATGTAGAGGCACAGCAAGAGTGCGAGCACACCCACACAGGGACCACTCCAGTGATTATCCAGTCACGTAAGACTTGGGGGCCGTGGAGGGCAGGGCCAACTGGAAGGCAAGGTGGTCTTTTAAGCCCTGAGACGCCACCCATCTCAAGCTCAACAGAGAGGCTTTTGCAGTTTTGCAAGTCTGGTATCATAAGGCTGAATCCAATACAGAAGTTCTCCCAGCATAGTGAAAATGCAGAGACAAAGGAAGGGATCACAAACAAAAGAAATGCAGGAAAACAAATGACTGGATATAGAGTTCAAAACCACTGTTATAAGGTTTTTCAAGAATATCCTAGAAAATATGGATAAAGTTAGTAAGACCCAAGAAGAGATGAAAAAGAACCAACTAGAGATGGAAAAGGACCAACTAGAAATTAAACATACACTGACTGAAATAAAAAATATTATACAGAAACCTAACAGCAGACTAGAGGAAGGCAAGAATCAAGTCAAAAATTTGAAATATAAAGAATCAGAAAACACTCACCTGGAAAAGCAAGAAGAGAAAAGAATCCAAAACTGTGAAGATAATGTAAGGAGCCTCTGGGACAGCTTCAAGCTTACCAACATCAGAATTGTGGGGGTGCTAGAAGAAGAGAGAGAGCAAGATACTGAAAACCTACTTAAAGAAATAATGACTGAAAACTTCCCACATCTGGTAAAGAAATAGACTTACAAGTCCAGGAATCACACCGAATCTCATATAAAAGGAATCCAAAGAGAACTACACCAAGACACATCATAATTAAAATACCAAGAGCAAAAGACAAAGAGAATATTAAAAGCAGCAAGAGAAAAACAGTTAATTACCTACAAGGGAACACCCATACGACTGTCAGCTGATTTCTCAACAGAAACGATGCAGACCAGACGGGAGTGGCAAGAAATATTCAACGTGATGAATAGCAGGAACCTACAACCAAGAATATTCTATCCAGCAAAGCTATCATTCAGAATTGAAGGGCAGATAAAGAGCTTCACAGATAAGAAAAAGCTAAAGGATTTCATCAACTCCAAACTAGTATTATATGAAATGCTGAAAGGTACTCTTTTAGAAGAGCAAGAAGAAAAAGGTAAAAGATAAAAAATTATGAACAACAAATACATATCTATCAACAAGTGAATCTAAAAATTAAGTGAATTAAAAATTTGATCAACAGAATAAACTGGTGAATATAATAGAATCAGGAGCACAGAAAGGGAGTGGACTGATAATTCTCAGGGGGAAAGGGGTGAGTGGAGTGCAGGGAGAGACTGGACAAAAATCATACACCTATGGATGAGGTCAACGGGAGGGAGGTAAGGGTAGAGAGAGGGTTGGGAGCCAGGTGGAGGAGAGCTATGGGTGGGGAAAAAGAGAAACAAATGTAATAATCTGAATAATAAAGATTTAATTTAAAAATATATACATGTATTTTTATATATAATGGAGGCCCAGTGCACAAAACCCATGCATTGGGGGGGTGTCCCTCAACCTGTCCTGTATCCTTTCCAATCTACAACCCCTGGGGAGATGTCCAACTGCTGGTGGTCAGACATCCCTCTCTCAATCTGGGACTGCTGGCTCCTAACCACTCACCTGCCTACCTGACTGATTGCCCTTAACTGCTTCCTCCTGCCAGTCTGATTGCCCCCTAACTGCTCCACTGCCAGCCTGATAGACACCTAACTGCTTCCTGCTGGCTCAATTGCTCGCACCTGCCCTCCTCTGCTGGCCCAATGGTCCCCAACTGCCCTCCCCTGCCAGCCTGATCACTCCCAACTGCCTCCCCTGCTATCCCAATGACCCCCACCTGGCTCCCAACCCTCCCTCTACACTTACCTCTCTTCCGTTGACCTCATCCATAGGTGTATGATGTTGGTAAGCTTGAAGCTGTCCCAGAGGCTCCTTACATTATCTTCACATTTTTGGATTCTTTTTTCTTCTTGCTTTTCCAGTTGAGTGTTTTCTGATTCTTTATATTTCAAATTTTTGACTTGATTCTTGCCTTCCTCTAGTCTGCTGTTAGGTCTCTGTATAATTTTTTTTTCTAAAATATATTTTATTAATTTTTTACAGAGAGGAAGGTAGAGGAATACAGAGTTTGAAACATCCATGAGAGAGAGACATCAATCAGCCGCCTCCTGCATGCCCCCTACTGGGGATGTGTCCGCAACTAAGATACATGTCCTTGACCTAGAATCGAATCTGGGACCTTTCAGTCCACAGGCTGACGCTCTATCCACTGAGCCAAACCAGTTTCGGCAAGTCTCTGTATAATATTTTTTATTTCAGTCAGTGTATGTTTAATTTCTAGTTGGTCCTTTTCCATCTCTAGTTGGTCCGTTTTCATCTCCTCTTGGGTCTCGCTAAATTTATCCATCTTTTCTAGGATATTCTTGAATAACCTTATAACAGTGGTTTTGAACTCTATATCCAGTAATTTATTTTCCTCCATTTCTTTTGTTTGTGATCTCTTTCCTTGTCTCTGCATTTTCAATATGCCGGGAGAACTTCTGTGTGGTATTCAGCCTTATGGTACCAGACTTGCAAAACTGCAAAAGCCTCTCTGTTGAGCTCGGGATAGGTGGAGTCTCAGGGCTTAACAGACCGCCTTGCTTTCCAGTCAGCCCCGCCCTCGACAGCCCCTGAGTCTCATTTGACTGGGTAATCACTGGAACGGTCTGTGGCAGTGCCTGTAGATCGCTGTCTTTTAGGCTCCCCTGTGCTCTGGGATCATTTGGGTCTGGTTCTCCAGGGTTTTGCCTGAAACTGGGGTTTAGTGGATTTAGAAGTGGTGTAGTTGGGAGGCTCTGTCTCCCACCCACTAATGAAAGCCAGCGGCACAATCAACAGTCAGTCTTCTGCGCACAGTGCTGTGCGCGCCACCAGACTTCTGCCCTTTGGTGTTTCCCCTAAATTTTCATCCACTTGTCCCTTTTCACAGTCCAAACTGCCTCCGCCCCCTCCCATGTGAGTTTTGGGTGGACCTAGGGTTTAGTGTTGTAGGATAAGGGGTTCAATGCAATTGGGAGTCTCCGTCTCCCTCCCTCCAGAGAAAGACAGCCAATTACTCCAGCACCCGCTCTCTCCATGCATGCATCTCCATACCTCAGCTTTTTGTAGCTCCTCTGGGTCTCTGTGAGCCCCTCTCTTTCCTTCTAGTTGTAGAATTTCCACTCATCCAACTTTCCTGTGGTTCTGGATGATCCCCTTCTGTCTTTTAGTTGTAGTTTTGAAATTGTTGTGCTAAGCAGCAGTGTAGGTGTTTACCTATACTGCCATCTTGGATTCTCCAGGTTTTACTTTTCATGTAAGCTCTCTATGTAATTCCTTTTCCTCTGTATACACCTGTAATTATACCTGTCCTAATCAAAACAAGCTTTCCTCCATCGCTAAGTAGTAAATCCATGGTCTTAGTTCTAGTTGTCCTTGATATTAAGGTCTCATCTGATATTATTGACTAAACTATTTTTTTTTGAAACTGTTATCTCTCTTGGTTTCCAGAAGTAAGCTGCTATCCTACCTCTACTGACTTTTTATTTTCTTTTTTTTTTCTGACTCTTTTTTTCTACTGTTCCTACTTCCTTTTTTTTGTCCTATAGTTCTCCCCACCCCCATTCTTCTGATTCACTCTGATGGCCATAACTTTCACCTTTAAAATGATTTATTCTATCAGATTTCTTCTAAGGGCCAATCACAGATTTTTCACCCACTCATCTGCACCTGCATGTCTTAGAGATACCATAATATTTATAAAGCTGAACTATTCATTTCCTCTTCTTAATAACTCCCTTTAAAAGGTACCTTTATTTTCTCAAAGTAGTCTTTTATACTTTTCTCTGCCTTTCCTCACATCTAATCAGTTGCCAAGACCCTTGAATTGTGACATTACAAGTTTGTGTTTCTCTTTAAAAATTGTTGTTCCCAAGGCCATGGCTGTACTTTAGAATTTCATTAGAAGTGTACATTAGTAGTGTATTCCTAGTCAGTCTCCCATCTTATGTCTACTTCTTCCAGATCTGTACTAGATACACTAAAAAGATTTCCCAATTCAAAACACTTTGGTGGTGCTCATTTCCCTCCAGCATTCCAGGTTTTTCATAACCTTTTCCTGCCCTATTTATCACTATCTGACTTATTTATCATTGCTTTATGCCTAACAATCTGCATTTCAATCAAACTGGAGTATTTTGCCCTCTTTAAATAGGCCTTACTTTATTCTGCCTTCAATAATATATTAGTAGTACTTTTTTGGTCTGAAATGCCTTCTGGTTCTCTTTTTACATTTTGACAACTTACCCGGCTTTCAAGTCTCATCTCAAATCTTTCCTCTTCCCTGAAATCATTTATGTTCCTTATCTACACTTCTCTCAATTTTAATAAATTTCTTTTTCCTTTGAATGAGAAATTTATTTCTTTCTCATATTATAGCATCCGTGTACTTATCTACTATACTACATTGTATGTTGTCTATGAACAAAGATAGTATTTTGCTCCTCTTCTTCTCCCATTTTGTGCTTAATACATTACCTTGCTAATAATATTTACACTATAAGTATTTGTTGAATTGACTTAAAGCAGTAATACAACTGGTTCATTATATGCAAAACAAAACTCTGTCATAAAGAGAAAAATGACAGAACAAATTTATTGCTTGTTTAGGCTTTTTCTATATTAAGCAATATAGAAACCCATAAAAAGTTTATAAACTCAAAACGTTTTATTTTTTACCAAGAGTGAATAATTAGGTAACATGCAGTAGAGTGAGAGGAAGAGGAAGACTATGTAAGAACTGGTTTCTAAAGAATTGTCACATATACAATCACTAGATTTGGTAAATTGGCTCCATTTTGTAGATGAGTAATTTTAGCATTTGAGAGAGAATAGTGTTTTGTTTAGCCTCTTATAGTCATTTCTAGGATATAGTATAAAATAATAATCTTTAAAGTTTGTGCTAATAAAACATATAAGCTTTTAAAAAATTAAATAACATTACTATTTGGCCCTCAATGAATTTGGTAGTGTGCGATACTTGTTTATTCCTCAATTCATTTTTTTCTAATGTCACTTCCTCAGAGAGGCCCCCCTTTACCCCTCTACATAAATAGTGTGTCTCTTTCAGTTGACTATCAGTCCCTTTACTTTCCATTGTTTTTCTTCATGGGACTTACATTACCCATCTGTCTTCTTCATTGGAATGTAACCACCATGGAGGCAGGTGCTTTGTTATTTTGTTCTCTGAAGTATCTCCACTCTAGACTAGAAAGCCTGCTATATGACAAGAGCTACATACATTAATATTTTTTAATGAATTAAAGTGCCAAAAATAATGTCTACAATGACTAGTCATTTCAGTGACATGTTCTTATAACACCCAGTTGCTTGATGGGATGTTATTTAATTTGATTCCTTTCAGGTTGTGTTCATATGGGCAATATAATTATAAAGCTCTCTAATTCTTTTTAGAAACATTTTTTTATACATTGGCCAACCTACCCTTTCCTTTATTTTTTTCATGATTTACCTTGCTCTTTCTATGAGAGAAGATGGTTTAAATTTTCTCAGTAAGTGAAAATGGGTTTTTAATTCAGGCTTTCACTCCTTATCTTTTCCTTTTAATTCACAACCATTCTTGTTCCTAGCTGGTCTCTGTTGACCTGTTCAGAATCATTACTGGGAACCAGAAGATGGTATGTAATTGAATTGGTATCACTGCTGTCACCATCAATTTGTGCAGGAAAAAAGGCTGAGGAAACACAAAGGCAGAAACGATAATTGAATTTGGTTACTCCAAAGGTAAAACACAGTTGCAATTTTCAGAGAGCATGGCAGGTCAGATGGTGAATGGGAATGGCTGAGTGAGATGGATTATCCCTAGGGGATATGAAAAGCAAAGAGATGGACTTAGATGGACTTTGGCTGAAATGGATGTCAGACGTCACTAAACTCTCATCTTTGTCAAGGTCAATTCTTTCTCTAGGTATTCAAGTACAGTAAGCACTGGATTATGAGGTGATTGGAGGATCAGAAGTGGGTTCTAGTTCCAATTTCTTCATTAAAGTTAAAACAATAAGCAAATGGTTTAATTGCTTTGAGCCAGTTATTTCACTTATAAAATTGTCATAACACTATAATTCTTGCCTTTCAGGGCTGCAAAAAAGACAAAATGACATGATATCTTGATTTGCTTTTGAATAGTGCTTCATGTTGTTTGGAAGCTAGTCTTATTATTATTACACTAGAGGCCTGGTGCATGAAATTTGTTCATGGGGGTGTGTATCCTTCAGTCCAGCCTAAACCTTCTCCAATCTGGTACCCCTTGAGGGATATCCAACTGCCCTTTTAGGCCTGATCCCGGTAGGATTGTGCCTAAATGGGCATTCAGGCATCCCTCTCACAATTCAGTACTGCTGGCTCCCAACTGCTTGCCTGCCTGCCTTCTTGATTGCCCCTAATTGCTTCTGCCTACCAGCCTGATAACCCCTTAACTACTCCCCTGCCAGCCTGATTGAGGCCTAACTGCACCCCTGCCAGCCTGTTTGCCCCTAACTGCACTCCCTTGCAGGCCTGGGTCCCCTTCAACTGCCCTTCCCTGCCAGCCTGGTCACCCCTAACTGCCCTCCCCTACAGGCTTGATCCCTCCCAACTGCCCTCCCCTGCTGGCCATCTTGTGGCAGCCATCTTGTGTCCACATGGGGACAGGATCTTTGACCACATAGGGGCAGCCATCTTGTGCATTGGAGTGATGGTCAATTTTCACATTCTTTTTTATTAGATAGGATAGAGGCCAACTATATGGGTGAGGACTGGCTGCTTTTCCCAGAAGGGTATTCCAGATCAGGGTGGGAGTTCCCTTGGGGCATGGGGTGGCCTGGGTGAGAGGCCTGTGGTGGTTTGCAGGCTGGCCATGCCCCCTGGTGACCCAAGCAGAGGCCCTGGTATCTGGGATTTATTTATCTTCTACAATTGGAACTTTGTAACCTTAAGTGGAGGCCAAGGCAGGCCAGGGCAGGCAGAAAGCTTGGCTTCCACCATTGCCTGGGAAACCCAAGCCTCCTGCTCGCTCCATGGCTGTAGCCATCTTGGTTGGGCTTAACTTGCATACTTGCTCCTGATTGACTGGTGGACCTGGCTTGTGTGTGTAGTGGAGTGATGATTAATTTGCATATCACTCTTTTATTAGATAGGATAATCAATACCTTATTTCTAAAATGACTAGTCATTTCAGTTCACTTTTAATACATTACAGAAAGCATTCCACTGAGAATTGGCTTGCTTAAATTATATTTATTTAACTTCCAACCACCCATTAATATTTATTATCATGGATGGAAATATAACAGGCTTTGTAAGTCAGGGAATATGGAAGTGATAACTGCACAGCATTTTTACATTTCAGCGCTTCTTTCATCACAATGAGAAATGATGTTTACTTTGGTAATATTTTATCAAAGTCATCCACTTACTCTGCTGTCTGAACTATAATTAGTATTTTTGTGATATTCTTATAAATACTATTTTTGATGGAATCCTGTGTATCAGTTCTTTTTCAATCTCTTTCCCACCCAGAATTTCCCCCTACCATTGTTTTTATTTCTTCAAATCATTGCATTTGGCAATATTTTAGAGCTCATTTAATATCTTCCTTATGGCCTCAATTAGTCATTTAACAGAAAGAGTGAGAACTGCTTATATTTTGTTCTTCTAGTTCAAACATTTCATGTTTATTTTCTTTTGAATTATCTATTATTTTCAGACATATTGGCAACTAGATATAAAGTTAAAATTTTGAAATCTTTTAAAAAATTTTGTTTAATAAATCTTTATTGTTCAGATTATTACAATTGTTCCTCCTTTTTTTTCCCTCCATAGCTCCCCTCCACCTGGCTCCTACCCCACCCTCTGCCCTTACCCCCCGCAACCTCATTGTCCTCATCCATAGGTGTATGATTTGTCCAGTCTCTCCCTGTACCCCCCTCACCCCTTTCCTCCTGAGAATTGTCAGTCCACTCCCTTTCTCTGCCCCTGATTCTATTATATTCACCAGTTTATTCTGTTCATCAGATTTTTAATTCACTTGATTTTTAGATTCCCTTGTTGATAGATATGTATTTGTTGTTCATAATTTTTATCTTTATCTTTTTCTAATTCTTCCTCTTCTTAAAGAGAACCTTTCAGCATTTCATTTAATCCTGGTTTGGTGGTGATGAATTTCTTTATTTTTTTCTTATCTGTGAAGCTCTTTATCTGCCCTTCAATTCTGAATGATAACTATGCTGGGTAGAGTAATCTTGGTTGTACGTTCTTGCTATCCATTACTTTGAATATTTCTTGCCACTCCTGTATGGCCTGCATAGTTTCTGTTGAGAAATCAGTTGGTGCTCCCTTGTAGGTAATTAATTGTTTTTCTCTTGCTGCTTTTAATATTCTTTCTTTGTCTTTTGCTCTTGGTATTTTAGTTACAATGTGTCTTGGTGTGGTCCTCTTTGGATTTCTTTTGTTTGGGGTTCTGTGTGCTTCTTGGACTTGTAAGTCTATTTCTTTAACCATATGGGGAAAGTTTTCAGTCATTATTTCTTCAAATAGCTTTTCAGTATCTTGCTCTCTCTCTTCTTCTGGCACCCCCAAAATTCGGATGTTGGTACGCTTGAAGTTGTCCCAGAGGGTTCTTACACTATCTTCACATTTTTGGATTCTTTTTTTTTCTTTTCTAGTTGAGTGTTTTCTGCTTTTTTGTATTTCAAATCTTTGACTTGATTCTTGCCTTCCTCTAGTCTGCTGTTAGGTCTCTGTATAATATTTTTTATTTCAGTCAGTGTATATTTAATTTCTAGTTGGTCCTTTTTCATCTCCTCTTGGGTCTCACTAAATTTATCCATCTTTTCTAGGAAATTCTTGAAAAACCTTATAACTGTGGTTTTGAACTCTATATCCAGTCATTTGTTTTCCTCCATTTCCTTTGTTTGTGATCTATTCCTTTGTCTCTGCATTTTTGCTGCTTCCCTGAGTTGGTAGAGTAGCTTTGTGTGCTAGGTATCCTATGTGGCCCAGTAGTTCTGCAGTAGTTACCTGAGGTGGACTCTCTTGGTACACCCCTTTGTGGACTGTGTGTACAGCCTTGTAGTAGTTAAGTCTTGAATGCTGGTATTACTGGAGGGAATTGACCTCCAAGCCAATTGGTTGTGTCTATGCTGGGAGAACTTCTGTGCTGGACTCTGCCTTAAGACTTGTAAGATTGCAAAAGCCTCTGTGCTAGGCTTGGATAGGGAAGAGTTTCAGGGCTGAACAGACAGCCTGGACTTCCCATCATCCCTACCCTACACAGCCCCTGGGTCTCAGTGTCCCTCGGTAATTGCTGCAGCTCTCTCTGTGTACTTGCACTCACACACCTCCAGATCTCTGCCTTTCCAGCTCCCCTGAATTTCTGTGTGCTCCGTGGACCAGTATGAGTTTGGGTCCCCAGGATCTTGCCTGAAACTGGGGTTCAGTGCAGTTTGACCTGGATTTCAGTGCAGTTGGGAGATTCTGTCTTCCTCCTGTTAGAGAAAGCCAGCAGCACAATCAGCAGTCAGTTCTTTCTGCAAGCACTTTCGCCTGCACCTCCAGAACTCTGTCTTTTGTACTTCCCCAAGTTTCCCTGCACTCCTCCCTTTTCAAAACAGTCCAGATTCTCCTGTATAAGTCTCTCCCAGAAGTGGGGTTCAGTGCAGTCAGAACTGGGGTTCAGTGCAGTTGGGAGTTTCTGTCTCTCCCCTGCTGGAGGAAGCTAGCCAGGCCCTCTGCAGCCCATCCTCTCCACGTGCGTGTCTCTGTACCTCAACTTTTTGCAGCTCCTCAGAATCTCTGTGAGCCCCTTTCTGTCCTTCTAGTTATAGAATTTCCACTCAGCCAGCTTTCCTGTGGTTCTGAATGATGCCCATTCTGTCTTTTAGTTGTAGTTTTGAAATTGTTGTGTGAGGCAGCAGTTTAGGTATTCACCTATGCCACCATCTTGGCTTCTCTCTAAATTTTAAAATGTTCATGATGATCTTGAAATTGTTCATCTATGAAGGAGAGGGTCACCCTACAACCCAGTGTGCCTAAGGTCTCTGCTTTCACCTGATATCTAGCAATAATTATTAATAATACTCCCTTTCACTCACAACATGTTTGTTTTAGGAAATAAATAATGTGATACTCTATTGCAGACAATATATCCAAAGTACCTTTCTGCTCTTAGAACTGTGGGTTATTAGAACAATAAGGGTCTTCAGATTCACCAGCCAGTCTTTAACCATGTAGATACTGATAAAAAACTTCAGTAGTTCTGGTCAACCCTGTAACTTTTGATGAACCATAATCTGTCTCTGACTTAGAGTGTTAGTTCTAAAATGTTAGCATTGGCCTAGAACCTATATGGTTTCTCTCTCTCTCTCTCTCTCTCTCATCTATAATTATATTTTATTACAAAATCTTTAAAAATTAAAACATTATGAATTATATAATAATTCGAAATAAAAAGTGCCGTCAGAAGTCTATTCTCTAGAGATAACCAATATTAAATATGTTTGACATTTATTTAGGGTTCTTTAAAGTTTTTTTTCTTGTTAAAGATCTAAGAAAAATTGTTTCTTAGAATAGTTTTAGAAATTTTTAAAAATACATTTTTTATTGAGTTTATTTGGGTTACATTGCTCAAAAAATTATATAGGATTTAAATGTACAATTCTGTAATACATCATCTGTATATTGTGTTGTGTGTTCACCACCCAAAGTCTAGTCTCCTTTTGTCACCATTAATCCCTCCCTTCCCCCTTCTCTACCTGCCTCTTCTCTACCCCTTTTCTTATGGTATCCACCATACTGTTGTATGAGTCTATGAGTTCTTTTTTTAAAATCCTTTTACCTGTTTTACCCAGTTCCCTCCCCCCCCCCCAACCTCCTTTTTTTTTTTTTCCTGAAAGCTGTATCTATAAGTCTGTTTCCATTTTGTTTATTTATTTTGTTCATTAGATTCTACATATGAGTAAAATCATGTAGTATTTGTCTTTCTCTGACTGGTTTATTTCAGTTAGCATAAGACCCCTAAGTCCATCCATGCTATCATAAAAGGTAAGATTTCCTTCTTATTTTACAGTCAAGTTGTATTCCATTGTGTAAATGTACCACGTATTTTTTTATCCACTCATCTACTGGGGAGCACTTGGGCTGCTTCAAAATCTTGGCTATCGTAAATAGTGCTATAATGAACATAGTAGTTATTATATTCTTTCAAATCAGTGTTGTGAGTTTCTTCAGATATATTCCCAGAGGTGGGATTGCTGGGTGAAAAGACAGTTCCACTTTTAATTTTTTGATGAAACGCCATACGGTTTTCCACAGTGGCTGCTTTTTTCCACATCCTCACCAATACTTATTGTTTGGTTGTTTGTGGATTTACTGATAATAGCTATTCTGACAGGTATGAAGTGATAACACATTATGGTTTCAGTATGCATTTCTCTGATGATTAGTGACATTGAGGATCTTTTTGATATATTCTGTGTGTCCTCTTTGAGAAGTGTCTATTCAGGCTCTTTGTTCACTTTTAAATTGGATTATTTGTTTTCCTTTGATGTTGAGTTATATAAGTTCTTTATAAATTTTGGATATTAAGCCCTTATCAATTATATCATTGGTGAATATATTCTCCCATTCAGTGGGATATCTTTTCATTTAGTCTATGGTTTCTTTTGCTGTGCAAAACTTTTTAGTTTTATATAATCCCATTTGTTTATTTTTTCTTTTATTTCCCTTGACCAAGGGGATATGTTGGAAAAAATATTGCTATGACAAATCTCTAAGATTTTCCTGCCTATGTTTTCTTCTAGGATTTTTATAGTTCCTAGTGTAATATTTAAGTCTTTAATTCATTTTGAGTTTATTCTTGTGTATGATGTAAGGAGGTGGCCTAGTTTCATTTCTTTGCATTTCATAGCTGTCCAATTTTCCTAATACCATTTATTGACTAGATTTTTCTTGCCTCCTTTGTCAAATATTAATTGACCATAAAGATGTTGTTTATTTCTGGGTTCTCTATTCTACTCCATTGATCTATATGTCTATTTTTATCCCAGAATCATACTGTTTTCACTACTATGACTTTGTCCTATATTTTGATAGCAGATAGCATGATACCGCCAACCTTTGTTTCTTTCTCAAGATTGCTGAGGCCATACAGTGTCTTTTGTGGTTTCATATATATTTTATTTTTATCTTTATTGATTAAGGTATTACATATGTGTCCTTATCTCCTCATTGCCCCCCACCCATCCCATCCCTGCTTGTGCCCTCACCCATATAAATTTTTGTTCTATTTTTATGAAATACACCATTGATGTTTTGATAGGAATTGCATTGAATCTATTTGGGTAGTAATGACTTTAATTATGTTAATCCTGCCTATCCTTGAACGTGATATATACTTTTGCTGATTTGTATCTTCCTCAGTTTTTTTTTTTTTCAGGTTTTAACATTTCTCCAGATACACATCTTTTACCTTCTTGATTAAATTTATTCCTAGGTATCTTACTTTGGTTTTGTGGCAATTATAAATGGAATGCTCTTCTTAGTTTCTCTTTCTGATAATTCACTATTGCTGTATAAAAATGCCACTGATTTCTGAATATTAATATTGTATCCTGCTACTTTACTGAATTCATATAGCACTTCTACCAGTTTTTTGGTGGAGTCATTACAATTTTCTATGTAACAGTATCATGTTATCTTCAAATAATGATAGTTTTACTTCTTCCTTTCCAATTTGGATGCCTTTTATTTCTTGTTTATATTTTATTGTTATGGTTATGATTTCCAGTACTATGTTGAATAGGGTTGGCGAAAAAGGATCCTCTTCTTGTTCCTGATCTTAAGGACACTTTTTGTTTTTCCCTATTGAATATAATATTGGCTATGAATTTGACAGGTATGATCTTTATATTACTAGAGGCCTTGTGCACATAATTTGTGCACTCGGAGGCGGGGGGATCCCTCAGCTTGGCCTGTGACCTTTCACAGTCTGGGAGCCCTCGGGGGATGTCTGACTGACAGCTTAGGCCTGCTTCCCATGAGCTTGGCTTCTGCCTGAGTGGTGCTCTCCCTGTGGGAGCACACTAACCACTAGGTGGCAGCTCCTGTGTTGTGCAGGATCAGGCCGAAACAGAATTTCCAACATATCTTGAGGGGTCTGGGATTGTGAAAGAGTGCAGGCCAGGCTGAGGAACCCCAGCCTGGGCTAGAAAGGGATACAAGAAGTTGGCAGCCAGGGAGGGCCCTTGTCTGGATTGTCTCACTCAGTGCTGATTTTCTGGACCCCAGAAGCAAGCTAACCTACCAGTTGGAGTATCTGCCTCCTGGTAGTCAGTGCATGCCATAGCATCTGGTCAACTATCTGCTCCCTGATGGTCAGTGAATGGGATAGCAAGCAGTTGAGTGGCCTTAGTCTATAATTAACATATTATACTACGATTGGTTGAATGGATGATTGGACACTTAGCATATTAGGCTTTTATTATATAGGGAGGTATATTCCCTCTATTCCCACTTTCATGAGAATTTTTTATCATAAATGGTCCTGGATTTTATCAAATTCTTTTTTTGAATTTATTGACATGATCATGTGTTTTTTTAATCTTTCTTTTTGCTTATGTGGTGTATTATGTTTATTGTTTTGAGAATATTATACCAAACTTGCATCTGGAATAAGTATCACTTGATCATGGTGTATGATTATTTGTGTGTGTCTTTTTTTTATTAATTTTTTATACATATCTTCCCATTGCCCCCCCTCCCTCCCAGGCATACCCCAACCCCCCAGTGTCTATGTTCATTGGTTATGATTATATGCATAGATACAAGTCCTTTGATGGATCTCTTATCTACCTCACCTAACTTTAATCTTCCTGCTGTAATTTCACAGACTGTTTGAAGTTTTACTGTCTCTGTATCTATCCTTTTGTTCATCAGTTTATAATGTTCTTTATTATCCCCCAATGAGTGCGAACATGTGATGCTTCTCCATCATTGACTGGCTTATTTCGCTAAGCATAAGGCTCTCCAGTTCCAACCAGGTTGCTGCAAATGGTAAGAATTCCTTCTTTTTAATGGCAGCATAGAATTCCAT
>JAAGEH010000286.1:5584348-5615203 GCA_011751065.1 Lasiurus cinereus | reverse complement strand
TCTGTTTGAAGCTTTACTGTCTCTGTATCTATCCTTTTGTTCATCAGTTTATAATGTTCTTTATTATCCCCCAATGAGTGCGATCATGTGATGCTTCTCCTTCATTGACTGGCTTATTTCGCTAAGCATAAGGCTCTCCAGTTCCAACCAGGTTGCTGCAAATGGTAAGAATTCCTTCTTTTTAATGGCAGCATAGAATTCCATTGTGTAGATGTACCACAGTTTTCTGATCCACTCATCTGCTGACGGGCACCTAGGCTGTTTCCAAATTGTGGCTATTGTAAATTGTGCTGCTATGAACATAGGGGTGCATAAATCCTTTCTGATTGGTGTTTGTAATTTCTTAGGATAAATTCCTAAGAGTGGGATTACAGGGTCAAATGGGAGATCCATTTTTAGTTTTTTGAAGAAACTCCATACTGTTCTCCACAGTGGCTGCACCAGTCTTCATTCCCACCAACAGTGCACAAGGGTTCCTTTTTCTCCGCATCCTCGCCAACACTTGTCGTTTGTTGATTTGTTGATGATTGCCATTCTGACAGGTGTAAGATGGTATCACATTGTTGTTTTGATTTGCATCTCTCGGATGATTAATGACTTTGAACATGTTTTCATGTGTCTCTTGGCCTTCCTTCTGTCGTCTTTTGAAAAAGTTCTATTTAGGTCCGTTGCCCATTTTTTATTGGATCCTTCATCTTCCTTTTATTAAGTTGTATAAGTTGGTTGTAGATTTTGGAGATTAAACCTTTATCAGTGATAGCATTTGCAAATACGTTCTCCCATGCATTGATCTTTCTTGTTGTTTTGTTGATGGTTTCTTTTGCTGTGCAAAAGCTTTTTATTTTCATGTAGTCCCATTTGTTTATTTTTTCTTTAGCTTCCATTGCCTTTGGAGCAGTATCAGTGAAGAAGTTCTTTCGGCATATATCTGAGATTGTGCTGCCTGTGGATTCCTCTAGTATTTTTATGGTTTCCCTTCTAATGTTTAAGTCTTGTATCCATTTTGAGTTTATTTTTGTATTTGGTGTAAGTTGGTGGTCCAGTTTCAATTTTTTGCATGTATCTGTCCAATTTTCCCAACACCATTTATTGAAGAGGCTATCTTGGCTCCATTGAATGTTCATGCCTCCTTTGTCAAATATTAATTGAGCATAGTGGTTTGGGTGGATATCTGGGTTCTCTATTCTATTCCATTGATCTATATGTCTGTTCTTGTGCCAGTACCAGGCTGTTTTGAGAACAGTTACTTTGTAGTATAGCTTGAAGTCTGGTATTGAGATCCCACCTACTTTATTCTTTTTTCTCAGAATTGCTGTAGCAATCCGTGGTCTTTTTTTGTTCCAGATGAATCTATGAAGAATTCTTTGTAGGTCTGTGAAATATGTCGTTGGTATTTTAATGGGTAGTGCGTTGAATCTGTAGATTGCTTTGGGTAGTATGGACATTTTAATGATGTTGATTCTCCCAATCCATGAGCATGGTATGCTCTTCCATCTGTTAACATCTTCCTCTATCTCTTTTTTAAGTGACCTGTAGTTTTCTGCATAAAGGTCTTTTACCTCTTTAGTTAGGTTTATTCCTAGGTATCTTAATTTTTTTGGTGCGATGTTAAATGGGATTGCTTTTTTAGTTTTTCTTTCTATAATTTCATTGTTAGTGTATAGAAATGCCACAGACTTCTTAGCATTAATTTTGTATCCTGCTACATTGCCGAATTCATTAATTAAGTCAATTAGTTTTGGAATGGAGTCCTTTGGGTTTTTTATGTACAATATCATGTCATCTGCAAATAAGGACAGCTTTACTTCTTCTTTTCCAATTTGTATGCCTTTTATTTCTTCTTCCTGTCTAATTGCAGTGGCTAATACTTCCAGTACTATGTCGAACAGGAGAGGTGAGAGTGGGCATCCCTGTCTTGTTCCTGTTCTTAGGGGAAATGGTTTTTGTTTTTGCCCATTGAGTATGATGTTAGCTGTGGGTTTATCATATATGGCTTTTATTATGTTGAGGTGTCATCCTTCTATTCCCACTTTGCTGAGAGTTTTTATCAAAAAAGGATGTTGGATTTTGTCAAATGCTTTTTCTGCATCAATTGATATGACTATGTGATTTTTATCTCTCAATTTGTTTATGTGATGTATCACATTTATTGATTTGCGGATACTGAACCATCCCTGCATTCCTGGGATGAATCCTGCTTGGTCATGGTGTATGATCTTTCTGATGTACTGCTGGATCCGGTTTGCTAGAATTTTGTTGAGGATTTTGGCATCTATGTTCATGAGAGATATTGGCCTATAATTCTCTTTCATTGTTTTGTCTTTATCTGGTTTTGGTATTAGGGTGATGCTGGCTTCATAGAAGGTGTTTGGTAGTATTCCTTTTCCTTGAATGTTTTTGAATAGTCTGAGGAGGATAGGTTTTAATTCTTCCTTGAATGTTTGGTAAAACTCTCTTGTGTAGCCATCTGGACCCGGGCTTTTATTTGCTGGAAGCTTTTTGATTACTGCTTCAATTTCTTCCATAGTTATTGGACTATTGAGATGTTTGGCTTCCTCTTCATTGAGTTTTGGGAGGTTATATTTTTCTAGGAAAATGTCCATTTCTTGCAGGTTGTCCAATTTGTTGGAATAGAGTTGTTCATAGTATTTTTTAACAATCCTTTGTATTTCAACAGGGTCTGTTGTTATTTCTCCTCTTTCATTTCTGATTTTGTTTATTTGGGTCTTCTCTCTTTGCTTCTTGGTGAGCCTGGCTAGGGGTCCATCAATCTTGTTTATCCTTTCAAAGAACCAGCTCTTTGTTTTGTTGATCTTTTGAATTGTTTCTTTGGTCTCCAAGTTGTTTATCCCCGCTCTGATCTTCACTATTTCCTTCCTTCTGAGTACACTGGGCTTTTCTTGTTGCTCACGTTCTAGCTCTTTGAGTTGTAGGTTTAGGTGATTTATTACCATTATTTCCTGTTTTTTGCAGTAGGCTTGTAGGGCTATGAACTTCCCTCTCAAGACTGCTTTCACTGTGTCCCATAAATTTTGTATTTTGTGTTGTCATTGTCATTTGTTGCCATGATGTTTTTTATTTCTTCCTTGATCTCTCTGGTTACCCAGTCGTTGTGTAAAAGCATGCTGTTTAGTCTCCATGTGTTTGGTTTCTTTCTATTGTTTTTATTATAGTTGATTTCCAGTTTTATGCCACTGAGGTCTGAGAAAATGCTTGATATGATTTCTATCTTCTTGAATTTGAAGAGACTTTTCTTATGACCCAACATATGATCTATCTTTGAAAATGACCCATGTGCACTGGAGAAGAATGTATATTCTGTGGCTTTGGGGTGAAATGTTCTGAAAATGTCAATTAATTCCATCTGGTCTAGTGAGTTATTTAGGATTGATGTTTCTTTGCTGATTTTTTGTTTAGAGGATTTGTCCAATGGTGACAGTGGGGTATTAAAGTCTCCTACTATGATTGTATTGCTGTCAATCTCTCCCTTAATATCCTCCAAGAGTTTTTTTATGTATTTAGGTGCTCCTATATTGGGTGCATATATGTTTACCAGAGTTATTTCTTCTTGTTGGATTGTTCCCTTTAGTATTATGAAGTGGCCTTCTTCATCTCTTGTTATGTCCTTCACTTTGAGATCTAATTTGTCAGATATAAGTATTGCAACCCCAGCTTTTTTTTCATTTCCATTTGCCTGAAATACCATGTTCCATCCCTTCACCCTCAATCTGTGTGCATCTCTTTTCCTAGGTGGGTTTCTTGCAGACAACAGATATATGCATCATGTTTTCTTATCCAATCGGTTACCCTATGTCTTTTGATTGGACCATTTAATCCATTTACATTTAAAGTTATTATTGATAAGTACTTATCTGTTGCCATTTTTAGTCCTTACACCCGAGTTCCTTCTTTGCTTCCTCTTTCTTTTTATTACAGCAGACCTTTTAACATTTCTTGCATTGCTGGTTTGGTGGTAATATATTCCCTTAGTCCTTTTTTGTCAGTGAAGCTTTTGATTTCACCTTCAATTTTGATTGAGAGTCTTGCAGGGTACAGTATTCTTGGATTCAGACCCTTCCTTTGCATGACTTTGTATATTTCATTCCATTCTCTTCTGGCCTGACGAGTTTCTGTTGGGAAGTCAGTAGCTAGTCTTATGGGGGTTCCTTTGTAGGTAACTTTCTGTTTCTCTCTGGCTGCTTTTAAGATTCTTACTTTGTCATTGGTTTTTGTCAATTTAATTATAATGTGCCTCAGTGTCGGTTTGTTGGGGTTCATTTTGCTTGGGACTCTGTGAGCTTCTTGGATTTGTGTGGGTTTTTTTCTTTTCTATATTGGGGAAATTTTCTGTCATTATTTCTTCAAACACGTTCTCTAATCCTTGTTCAGTTTCCACTCTTTCTGGAATCCCAATTATGCGGGTGTTATTTTGTTTCATGTTATCCCAAAGTTCCCTTAGACTCTCCTCTTGCTTTTTAACTTTTTTTTCTAGAAGCTGCTGTACTTGGGTATTTTTTCCTACCATGTCTTCTAGCTCACTGATGCAGTCCTCTGCCTCTTCTAGTCTACTTTTGATGCTTTCTATTGAGTTCTTTATAGCAGTGATGTCATTATTCATTTCTTCTTGTTTATTCTGCACCTCCTCTAGTTTCTTCTGCATTTCTTCTTCATGCTTCTTCACCTCCTCTAGGTTCTTCTTCATTTCCTCTTGGCTCTTCTTCATTTCCTCTTGGCTCTTACTCATATTGTCAAATTTGTCTTCCATTCTTTTCATCCACATTATGATAATTTCTCTGAACTCTTTCTCTGGTAGGCTTATTTGTGGTTCTATTTCGTTTACTTCCTTTTCTGGTGAAACCTGCCTTTCTGTCTTATGTGGGCTGTTTCTTTTTCTGCCCATGGTCTTTCTTCTCTGGGTGATTGGTTATGTAGTGCTCTCTCCTACGATGACTGAAAGGCACAAACTACAACACGACCAGGTACAGCACACAAGGCACTGAGTAGAAATGTATTCAAGATGTTAATAATCACAAATAAGGTGACCACCAATGAAGGACAAATTAGGGGTAAATAGAGAAAGAAGAAGAGGAAAATGAGGAAGAAATAAAAGAAAGAAGTGTCAAAATCAAATTGGGAGAGTGAGAAAAAAAAATAAATAAATGAACAATAAAATAAAATAAAATAAGAAAATAAAAAGGAGAAAAAGGAGAAGTAAAGAGGAAGAGAAAAAAGTCAGAGAGAAAAGAAAGCATATAAGAGAGAAAAGAGTAACAAAATATAGATGTCAGGGGACAACTCCAATAGAACAGTCACTAATCCCAATAAAGGCCAGCAACCAGTACCTAGAGATTAATGCAAATTGCAAATAGCAACTGGAGGGAGATGAGGGAAAAGAGAGGTAGAAAACAAAGCAAGCAAAAAGCAAAATAAAACAAGTAGAATAAACTAAAACAATCTCTCAAAAAAAATTTCAAGAAATCGATATAATCACTTTTCAGGCAAATAGCAACAAAAGGACAGAGAAAAAACAACTTTTTGGCTAGTGAAGACAAGAGGGGAGAGGTTTGTGTGGACTTGTAGTAGCGAATTTGAAATTAAATATATAAATGGGATGAAATTT
Source organism: Lasiurus cinereus (assembly GCA_011751065.1). Taxonomy (NCBI): domain Eukaryota; kingdom Metazoa; phylum Chordata; class Mammalia; order Chiroptera; family Vespertilionidae; genus Lasiurus; species Lasiurus cinereus. The sequence continues at coordinate 5,609,583 of JAAGEH010000286.1, read as the reverse complement.
TAACCAGGTAAAGAGAACAATAGGGAGAATCTAAAGTTGGAAAAGGGAAAGAGAAACAAGACAGCAAAATGGGGAAAGTTAGGAGGAAAGTGTTGGCATAAAGGTGGAGTTGAGTTGGAGTAAAATTATGCTAAAGGGAAGATGAAAATAGAATGTAGAACTCTAATCCCGAAATAAAATAAAGAGAAAACAAAATGACACTTTTTTTCCCCAAAACGGTAAAGTACTAGTAGTAATTAATAACCCTAGTTTAAAACAAAAATATAATAATTATAAAGGTAAAATCAATTGAGGCAGAAAGAAAAAATATTCTTTTAATTAAAATATATGAAAATGAAAAATAAAGAATTAAAAATTAAAAAAAAAGAAAAAAGGAAAAATAAAAAAAAAAGAAGAAAAATAGAATGGTCCTTCACTTCCACTATTATTCTGCTTGGCACTCCTGTTTCCCAGTAGGGGAGGTATTGCAGTTCCCTGTGTTCCCCTCTTGGTGTTTTAATCTCTTTATTCTCTTGTGTTTATGCGAGAGTCAATTTGTGTGTCATCCATTGGGTGGCAGTGTTTTGGAATTGATCTCTGAGACAAAGCACAGGACCTCTCTAGGCTGTGCTCAGATCCTGCTACTCTGTGGTTCCCAAAACCAGTTTGTGGGGGTTTTGCAGCCTGGACACTGCAATAACTCCCAGGTTGTCCCTCTGCCCCAGAGAAAAAAAAAAAAAGAGTCGTTTTCTGGAGCTCTCCTCTGTCAACAGCTCAGAGGGTCTGCCTTCACACTCAGGGATCACGCCCTGACCACCTCTGCGGACCTCTCCAGATGCAGCTTTCCCGCAGCCCGGCTTCCACAGTGTGCGCATCTCTGCCCTGCGGGGGTAGGAGACCGCACCCTGGCCCAGGCGAAATCTGACCCTTCAGGCACGGTGTGGATCTCTGAATCCTCCGCCTGCGCGTCTGTGCCGCCTGGGAAGCCGCACTCTGGGTCCTGGCTGCTCTGTGGGTGCCTCCGTCAGCTGCAGCTTTCAGACCTTGGCAGACATCCACCTCCCCCTTAAGTCAGGCGCAATCTGACCTGTCCGTGTGCTCTGTGGATCTCTGATTCCGCCGCGTGTCTGCGCCGATTGGAGAGCGGAGTTCTGGTTCCCCGGGTTCCTGGCTGCTCGATGGGTGCCCAGCCAAAGGCTTCAGAGCGCCGCAGACATCCACCTCCCACTGCAAGATGGCTCGGGCTTCGCGTTCGCGCTGGTGGCTCCGGCCGACAAAAACCCCGTGGCAGTGGGGCTGCCTGGCCGGGAGAGCCCCTTCCAGCAGTTCCCCACCTTCCCCTGGAGGACAACTGACTCCTAGCTTGCCAACAAACACTCCCAATGCAACTCTCAGCCGCTCTCTCTTTCTCTGCCCAGTGACAAAGCTCCAGATGCGTCCGTCTACTGCGCCACCATTTTCTCCTCTCACCTTTCTTGAGGATTTTAACATATATGTTTATCAGGGATATCTATAACAATAAAAGCATAATATACTAGTTAGACTGGACTGCTGAATGACCTTCTGGACAACCTTCTGGACTAAGTCTGGGCTGCGTGGGCATAGGCAAGCCACTGTGGCTGTGAGGGCCAAGCCCCTTGCATGAATTTTGTGCTTTGGGCCTCTAGTTGACCTATACTTTTCTTTCTTTGTAGTGTTTACCTGGAATTAGGATAATCCTGTCCTTATAAAATGAGCCTGAGAGTCTTTTCTTATCTTCATTTTTTTGAATAGTTTGTGAAGGATAGGTGTCAGTTCTTTTTTGGATGTTTGGTAAAATTCATCTGTGAAGCCATGTAGTCCAGGACTTTTGTTTGCTTGGAGTTTTTTTTAAAAATGTTTTAAATTAGTGCTTTGATTTATTTATTTTAATCTATCTATTTAGATTCTCTGATTCAGTTTTTGAGTATTGCATGTTTATCCAGGTTGTTCAATTTGTTGGCAGAGAGATTTTTCTAAGGACAATAGGGCTCGGCCAGCATGGCTCAGTGGTTGAGCATCAACTTATGAACCAGGAGGTCACAGTTTGATGCCCAGTCAGGGCACATGCCTGGGTTGTGGCTTCATCCCCAATGTAAGGGTGTGCATGAGGAGGCCAATCAATGTTTCTCTCTCATCATTGATTTTTCTACCTCCCTTCTCCTTTCCTCTTTGAAATCAATAAACATATTTGTAATATTATAAAAAAGTAAACATAAATAAAGGCAGTAAGAATCATACTGAGTGATCAAGAGGCTGATGACTATTTAAATTGATTTTTCTAGAAATCAGTTTTACTTAGCAACTCATAAAATAGAAATGAGGGAGAGGGCAGCTTTTCTCCCTTTTATACTTCTCTGTCAGTGCATCAAAATCTGTCATTTGATTATGTAGAAGTCCACTGATGAAAGGTAACAGGCTTCATTTTGGCTGATTCAACATGCTATGAATTACTTGCTGGTTATATTGTAACTCTTGTACTATAACACTGATGGTCCTCTTTATCTCCTATGGCTGTATTTAGTTTCAGTGATTTGACTGAACTGACAAATCATGCAGAAGGCAAATGTCCTGAGAGTCCTCATTTCCCAGGATGAATTGTCATGGTGGATAGACTGTCCACTGTACATAGAATGTGGTTTTGATAGCAAAAGCACATGCCTAAATTGAAGGTCTGGACTTTGTACTATAAATGAAACTGATGCTATGGAACTAATTAGCAAAGCTGAATCCTAAGCTTGCCTATGTAGCTTTTGTCACTAATTAATGTGGCAGTAAGGGAAAGGAGATAACATTGCAGAATAGACATAATAATACTGTTATACTTGTCTCAGTCACAGAAAGAAGCCAAGCAGTCCACAAAAGCATTTTAAATAATGTAAATGGTTACACAAATGTTAGGCATAATTAAGTTTATTATACTTGCTTTGTGATATTCAGGTGTAGATATTCTGGATATTTCTGATATCATTTTCTGCAGTTTATACCATTTTGGTTCCATTGGGTACAGTTAGGATATCCCAGGAAGAGGGATTTTAATACTGGGCATAGATACATTTGGTCTGATGTAAAAGATGTTTGATCTCTTTGGCATATTAGTCAGGTAATGATGTTATGCTACTTAATTCTTTCTCAAATGACAATTTGGATAGAAACCATACCTAAATTGTTTCCCTCATTAAATAAATTATGTCAATGTAAGAAATGTCCAAACCTGTAAAATTTTTTATGAGTTTATTTGAGCCAAACTGACAACAATTGTTAGAAGCAAAAAAATAAAAATAAATTAAGGAATTGAGAAAAATGCTCCAGAAAATGGCCGTTTTACCACTTATTTTATACATCAGGATCAAAGGACAGATGTGGAGATGGTAAGGAGTTACATAAATCCATTGGTGATTGACTAGGAATGCTGGAGAAAGCAAAGCAGGAAAATATCTGAAATTGGATAACAAGTAAAAGGAATAGACATCCTATTACATAGGCAGGTATAAAATTGTCAACAGTTAAAATTAACATGATAATAACAATGAGAGGATTTGTGATTTCTACTCTGGTGTGGTGGTGGGAGTGGAGGGTGGGATAGAAATTATAAATTACTTTATGCTTTGAGGAGTGGAGGGTGGGAAAGAAATTATAAATTTGATATTTCAAAGATATGTTATCTTAAACCAAAGGCCCTTTGCACAAAGATTTGTGTAAGACTAGGCCTTCCTTCTCCTGGCTGCCGGCACTGGTTTTCCTACAGCACCTGGGACCCAGGACTTTGCTCTGGCTGCTGCTTTTGCTCTGGCCAGAGTCTTTTTGATCCGGCCTGAGCCTTCAAACTCTGGTGAGAGTGCCTCTCCTGTATCTTCCTCTACCTCCTACCCTCCCTCGCATAGTAGGTGTCATGCCCTGCCTGGCCACTCCAGCCTGTGTATGCAAATAAACCGCCATATTTGTTGGGTTAATTTGCATACTCACTCCTGATTGGCTGGTGGGTGTCATGGAGGTATGGCTAATTTGCATGTTGCTCTTTTATTAGTGTAAATAATAAAAAGACAGCAGACTGGTTCAGTTAAGGCAAAGATTGACCTTTGTTAGAAAAAAATAACATCCTAGGACAAACTGGCCTTGAACTGGTTTTAATTAGTTTTAATTTCAGATCATTTGATGTGGTTACTTTCAGTCACTGAGTTTCCAAGGTCATCATACAGGCTTCACCTGAGCTTGTTAGGTTTAGTATGTGGCCCCTTTTTGAGCCACAATTCAACTTGATGCTTTTCTACTACTTCTCTCCCATTTTCCAGTTTCTTAATTCCTCATTCTCTATTGCTTAGTGCTCACACTCCTTTGGATGCCTGACCTCTGCTCCATTTAAAACCTACCTATATTCTGATGTTAAAGGTCAGGGACCCATTGCTAATTCTATGCTGGAACCATCTTCTGAGCATTAATTATAGAGATGTGTAATTAATGCTAACAATAAAAATACTTTCATGCAAAGCACATTTCTGGAAACTGGTGACATAAAATCAATAATAATAATAGGCTGAAGATATTTTTATAATTATCCAGTTCCACCTGTCTTTGGTTTTATAGCCTGTTTGATAATTCACAGCAAATAATAATAATAATAATAATAATAATAATAATAATAATAATAAAAATAATAAAAGATGGAAGTGTTTGAGAAAATCAGACCATTTTCCTAGTCTTAGCCAGCTCCTACTGTTAACCAAACCCATGATGCAATCTTCTCCATTTCCTAGGGGACACTGCTTTCTAGTATGACAGGGAATACATTTGAAGCTTTTTAACCTGCCCTAGATCCCCAACCCCCTACTCCTTTGCATAGTTGCTGCTGCTACGAAACCCAGTGACCCCTTGATGGACCTCAGCACAGTAGCCCATCCCATTTCCCCCCTTTGCTGAATTGAATTGCAAATCTAGGCATCCCTCAGTGAAAACACTTATATTGCTGATTTCCCTAGTCCTCTGGGATAGCAAAAGCCAAGGAAATGTATCAACCTCAGTTAGGCCAAGCCTCTGATCAGATTAGTTCTTTGCTTAATAAGACTTGAGGTGAGCAGCCCAGCTGCGCTCCTTCTCATTTCACATAAGCAGAAGGATCAATGGCTGAAGGCCCTTATTCTGTAGAGTGAGGTCTATAAAGGTAATGTTAATACTAGTTTCTCCAGTTTTATCATGAGGATCAGACCAGAAGGCATATTTTCAAGTTTCAATTAAGAGATTTAAAATATAAGAAAGAGCTGAAATCCTTACCTAGTAGAGGTAACAAAAGTATGGACTAATAAAACTTTAGGTCCTCTTCACTTCTTTTAGGCATGTAGCCCAAACAAAACATGATTCTTTTGATAGATAAGATCATCATGATTTCAAAAAAGCCTTTGGTTTCTTTTCCTAATATGTAAAACATATTTAGATAATACATGTTAAGTCTTAATGCCCTCTCTGATAAAAACTACTATAAAATCCTCAGACTCTGCTTTTATGGGCAGTTATCTTGAGGAAAGAATGAGAAGATCATAAAATGAATGAGGAGATTATTCATCTAACTACTTACGTATTTGGCAAACATTTCATTCAGGGCTGATCACATGCCAAAACTCAGGTAAGTAATCACAGTGCCTGACTGCAAAGAACTTATAGGTTAGTGGGAGAAATAGAGCCATAAAAAGTAATCATAATCTATGGTGGTCAATAAAAAAATAAAAAAAATCAAGGCTATCTACTCTGTTAAAAACATCTGCTATTGTTATCAGAGAAAGTGTGGATGGTTTTTCTCCGTTGATTATGGAAGTGGGGTTCTTGGGGAACCACTGGAATTGGCATTTCTGGAGGCTCCCCTGGGAGAGTTAGATGTGGTAGTAAGCTTTATTTTCATGGAATTATATCGCTGAGTTTGTAAAACCGCATTCCCCTTAATCCAGTCCTAGAAGATGTACAGCTGGGGATTCAGTAGAACTAGAAGCAAAGCCAGTGTTCAAAGTTTCCATCCCATGGTGGAGTTGGGTCCAATACAGCCCCATAGTCCATGGTGAGGGGCCACATGACTGTGGACCATATATGAGTGAATGTAGGAGTATGAGAGTTCCACAAGCCAGGAGTCAAATGGAAACAAGAGTGCAAGAGAGAGAATTCCTTTGCTTATGAGATTCATTATCTCAAATCGCCCCATACTTGCAGTGGCCATGCCTACTATGGCAAATGACCTGTTCCCAGGGCTGATGGACAGATAAGTACCTCCCTTATTTCACTCAGACTTTTTTTTTTAATCTTTATTATTCAGATTATTACATTTGTTTCTCTTTTTTCCCCTCCATAGTTCCCCTCCATCCAGCTCCCACCCTTCCCTCTACCCTTACCTCCCTCCTGTTGACCTCATCCATAGGTATATGATTTTTGTCCAGTCTCTCCCTGTACACCCCTCCCCCATTTCCCCCTGAGAATTATCAGTCCACTCCCTTTCTGTGCTCCCAATTCTATTATATTCACCAGTATATTCTGTTGATCAAATCTTCAATTCCCTTAATTTTCAGATTCACTTGTTGATAGATACGTATTTGTTGTTCATAATTTTTTTATCTTTTACCTTTTTCTTCTTTCTCTTCTAAAAGAGTACCTTTCAGCATTTTATATAATACTGGTTTGGATTTGATGAACTCCTTTAGATTTTTCTTCTCTGTGAAGCTCTTTATCTGCCCTTCAATTCTGAATGATAGCTTTGCTGGATACAGTATTCTTGGTTGTAGGTTCTTGCTATTCATCACATTGAAAATGTCTTGCCACTCCCATCTGACCTGCATCGTTTCTGTTGAGAAATCAGCTGACAGTCATATGGGTACTCCCTTGTAGGCAATGAACTGTTTTTCTCTTGCTGCTTTCAAAAAATATATATTTTATTGATTTTTTACAGAGAGGAAGGGAGAGGGATAGAAAGTCAGAAACATCGATGAGAGAGAGACATTGATCAGCCGCCTCCTGCACGCCCCACACTGGAGATGTGCCTGTAAGCAAGGTACATGCCCCCAACCGGAATCGAACCTGGGACCTTTCAGTCCGCAGGCCGATGCTCTATCCACTGAGCAAAACTGGTCTCGGCTCTCTTGCAGCTTTTAATATTCTCTCTTTGTCTTTTGCTCTTGGTATTTTAATTATGATGTGTCTCGGTGTAGTCTTCTTTGGATTCCTTTTATATGGGGTTCTGTGTGCTTCCTGGACTTGTAAGTCTATTTCTTTCACCAGATGTGGGAAGTTTTCAGTCATTACTTCTTTAAGTAGGTTTCAGTATCTTGCTCTCTCATTTCTTCTGGCACCCCCATAATTCTGTTGTTGGTACACTTGAAGCTGTCCCAGAGGCTCCTTACATTATCTTCATATTTTTGGATTCTTTTCTTTTCTTGCTTTTCCAGTTGAGTGTTTTCTGATTCTTTATATTTCAAATTTTTGACTTGATTCTTGCCCTCCCCTAGTCTGCTGTTAGGTCTCTGTACAATATTTTTTAATTCAGTCAGTGTATGTTTAATTTTTAGTTGGTTCTTTTTCATATCTAGTTGGTTCTTTTTCATCTCCTCTTGAGTCTCGCTAAATTTATCCATCTTTTCTAGGAGATTCTTGAAAAACCTTATAAGTGTGGTTTTGAACTCTATATCCAGTAGTTTGTTTTCCTCCATTTCTTTTGTTTGTGATCCCTTCCCTTGTCTTGGCATTTTAACTATGCTGGGAGAACTTCTGCGTTGGATTCAGCCTTATGATACCAGACTTGCAAAACTGCAGAAGCCTCTCTATTGAGCTTGGGATGGGTGGCATCTCAGGGCTTAATGCACTGCCTTGCCTTCCAGTCAGCCCCGTCCTCCACAGCCTCCGAGTCTCACGTGACTGGGTAATCGCTAGAGCAGTCCCTTGCGTGTGCCTCTAGAATGCTGCCTTTCCAGCTCCCCTGTGCTCCGGGACCATATGAGTCTGGGTCTACAGGGTTTTGCCTGAAACTGGGGTTTAGTGAAGTTAGAAGTGGTGCAGTTGGGAGAGTCTGTCTCCCACCCACTCGTGAAAGCCAGTGGCACAATCAGAAGCCGGTCCTCTGCGCGCAGTGCCGTGCGCTTCACCAGACTTCTGATCTTTTGCGACTCCCCTAAATTTTCATGCACTTCTCCCTTTTCACAGTCCAAACTCCCCTAGTATGAGTTTCGGCTGGATCTGGTGTTCAGTGTTGTAGGATAAGGGGTTCAATGCCATTGAGAGTCTCCATGTCCCTTCCGCCAGAGAAAGCCAGCCAGGTTTTCCGGCACTAGCTCTCTCCACAAGCATGTCTTCGTACCTCAGCTTTTTGCAGCTCCTCTGGGTCTCTGTGAGCCCCTCTATGTCCTTCTAATTGTAGAATTTCCACTCAGCCAGCTTTCCTGTGGTTCTGGATGATGTCTGTTCTGTCTTTTAGTTGTAGTTTTGAAATTGTTGTCTGAGGCAGCAGTGTAGGTGTTTACCTTATGCCGCCATCTTGGATTCTCTTCACTCAGACTTAACTGAGCATGTGTCTATTCTTCCCCTATCCAGTCCCTTCTCTCAGCAATCTGCAGGGAACAGACCTGGAAAAGTGTTAGGCTACAGCTTCCTGGCAAAACTGCACACATGGCACATCCATAATATTTGGACTTCTCTTTGTTCCTTCTTTTTATTCAAAACTAGTTTAAATTACAATGGTATCACTATAAGAGTAAAAGTGTCCATGCCCTACTTATAGGCTAAGAAGAACCATAGGTGTCTTCCACTTTTATCTCCCCCTTGGAGTCCTCATTACTCATTCTTGAGGCCTGCTAGGTCTTAACCAGGCATCTGAATTATAATTATTTTGCCTAGTATAAGGATGATAATTAACAGAAATAATTTGAGGCACCTTAAAAGTTGTATTTAACTATAGCAGGCCCTGTGGGATCTCAGAAAAAAGCCTGTTGAATCTGTTTTGGGTTATTTTCCAACCCAAATATGTCATAAAAAATGGAGGTTGACTTAGCCAAACTGATGTATCTGGTTACTTATCAGGAAGAATATGAAACTAGCAATATTTTAAAATGTTAATGTATCTATTTTTGGAAACATGTCAAAATCTAAGATAAAGTTTTTTTTTTTTTTTTTTTTGTGTGTGTGTGTGTTTATTGAATGCTTTGTTGTCCTTCAACTTTGTAAGCTGATAAGAGTGCTGCATTCTCCCTTAGGTGTAGAATAGGTCTTTTCTCTTTCTAGAAAAACATCACTATGCAATAGAAAATATATTGGTTCATTAGGAGATCTTGGGTTTGGTTTTAGCTCTGCCATTAAATAACTTTGGTCAGATTACTTAAACTCAGAATCTTTTCATTAAATAAAGTGGCTGAATTAAATGATCCCAAAATTTCCTTCCAACTTTAATAGGGTAGTTTTTGTTTCTGAGTCTTTGATCTCAAGAGTGTTCAGTAATGATATGTTTGACAAGATCGGCTCAAAACATAAGAAACTATTATGAAGATGTATCACAGTTTGGGTTTCCTGGGAAGCAGGCTCTGAGATGAAGATTATCAGACAGATGGTTTCTTAGGAAGTATTTGTGGGAAGGATCTCTTTGGAATGAAATGGAATAGAAGGGAAGGGAAAGGAAAAGAAGGGAAAAGAAGGGAAGGGAGTAGAAGGGGAGTAAAAGGAAGGAAGCAACAGTGAACAGAAAGCAAGTGGATCTTTGATGTAGTCTCAATGGAAAATACACATGGGATGAGTCTTCAGAGCCATTCTGAGTTGAATAAGAGAGCTTGACCTTATTACCTTTATGTTGAGCAATCATTGAATATGGCATTCTTTAAGCAAAGTAATCCCAAAATGGAGTTGACAATTGAGTGATTCCTGCCAGCATTACTTCCAGTAGCTGGAAGGACAAGTCCTTGATTCTTCCTGAAGAGAATGGTACATCACTGCATCCACTCGAGAATGTCTGTATGTTCTCACACTCTTATGAGCATCAGTGGAATATATGTGAAAACACCTAACATAGTGTCCATGTTCAACAGATGTGCATTTGTCCATCCGTCCATCCGTCCGTCTGTCCATTCATCCATCCATCCATCCATCCATCCATCCATCCATCCATCCTTTTATTACTCCCTCTCAGAGGTCATAGGACTGAAAGGTGAGTATGGGGTCCATGTGGCTGTGGACTATGTGGGCGAGTGCAGAGTGTGAGGGCCTTGCAAGCTGGGAGTCAGATGTTAGCAACTAGAGGTATGAAAGCAAGAAAAGAGAGAGAGAGAAAAAGAGAGAGAGAAAGAGGGAGGGAATGAGATATCTCTTTTTGTTTAGGAGCTTTTGTATCTTAGATGTTGTGCCATGGCAGTGGCCACATCCATTCTGACCAATGACCTACACCCAGGTGTACTGACAAACAAGTGTCCTCCCTATGTCACCCAGACTTTACTGAGAATGCTTTGGCTCTACCTTTGTTCCTCTCCAGAAAATTAATAACTGGGTTAAGTACAATGATGTCATATTTAGTTCCTTACATTTCAGTGCCATGTAGCTCACTGAGCATATGCTTACTCCTGTGTATAGTATAAACTCACAGTGGAACTGCAAAACTTGGCAATTTTATAAACAAAGAAGCAGAGATTGATTTCTGTGAATTAGTGTTGGTTTATGGTGAAGAAAAGATGTCTTGGCAGGTGAATGTGATATGCACCACCCTCCCCCCGACCAGTGCTTTTCAAGTCATAACTTGCATTCAACCCCTCTGGAGATCTTGTTAATGTGCAGACTGGTTAGGTCTGCAGTGGGGCCAAAGTTTATTCATGTTAAGAAAGTGCAAGGTGATGCTGATGCTGCTGGACGATGTTTCCTCTCCTTCAGTGACAGAAAGGTACAGTCTTTCCCAAAGAGAGCTCAAGGTTGGTCCTTGCCTTAAAAGTTAATTTGAATCAGTCATCTGAAAGAAATTGTCATAGTTTTATGGTAGTTACAGATTCTCATTTCTTCTATTCCTTCCTAACTTCCACCCTTCCCAAGGGGGGAAAAAAAAGAAGGGTAGCTGTAAAGGGAGGAAGGGAAGAAAGGAACAGAGAAGGAAAGAAAAAAATGGAAACCATATTGGCAATGTAGTTTGTGGTCAGAACCAACAAAGCTATAATACATATGTGAAACTACTAACAGGTACTATGACACTGACTTAAAGCCTCTTTTTAGTAGGGTCAACATTACCCATTTTGTGCAAAATAAATGGAAACCATATAGATGAAATCTACAGAGGGAAAGATGTTGTGGACAGGCACTCCTAGTAATGTGAGCCCTTGGGGTTAGAAACACAGGAGGAAAGGCCGGTGATTTGGCTAAATCAGCTCCATTTAATGTGCTGTGGTCTGGTATTTATGCAACAGAGCACCCCTAGCTACAATCCCTGGGGTATTAGCTTACTCCTTGATGGTGGCTTCATTTCCTGGCTTCTTAGGCTGGTGGAGGGAGAGGATGGAAGGAAGCAAAAGCTTTTGAAGTAATTTTCTTGCTAAAACATTCAACTTGCTTTTTCCTAAGGGAAAGGAAATATTTTCTGAGATTTCACATGTATAGTTTCTCCAAGCAATAGAAGGAGGGGGCAGGGAATGGAAGCTGGAAACAGCCTTATTCAGGCATGTTCTCAGGAGTAATATCAGGCAAGATAGGGGGAGGGGAACTTTTCCCTACAAGGCAAGCTCTCTAAAAGCAAAAAGAAATATGAAAATTGGGCCTGCTCACCAGGGAAAAACTGTCAATGCAGTGGTGGAATATACATGTGCATGGGATATTTAAAACAGGCTTGGTCAAAGCCCCAAGGGGTATGTATTCTGTCCAAGTAGCTTCTCTGCCAGTCATCTACTGTTTTCCTGACCATCTCCATCCTGTTTTCAGAGTGATGGTGTTGGGAGGAGCAGGATAGGTGCTGACAGCCAGTGTGTGTGTGTGTGTGTGTGTGTGTGTGTGTGTGTGTGTGTGTGTGTTTTCAGGCTCTAGCGCCAGGCTTCCAGGGTGAAATCAGAAGCCTGATAATTAGGCATCTCCCCACTCAAGCAAATGGGGAAGGAGTATGCTTTCCCTGAGAGTCAGCCTGCAGAGATGAAAACCAGGAGGAAACACCTGGCTCAGGATTCCTGAGGTCCATGGTGAAAGGTGCTGCTCTGAGCATCTGTCATAGATGACACTAGCTGTCAATTTGGGCATCTTGGTCTCTTTTTCGTGGAATTTATTTACCTACTTGTTTGAATGATTTATTAATAAGGAATTCACATCCTATCCTTCAACATTAAAATCTTCTGAGAAAATGGCACAGTGGGCAGCAGGGAAACAGACATAACAGGGTATATAGTTTTGCTTAAAGGAAATTTCCATGGACTGGGAATAACTTAAAACTTAAAATAGCCTATTTTGTAAGAACACTTGCAGTTTGCTAATTGATTCTCATGTTTAGCTATTTGAATTCTGCAACAGGCCTGCAGGAGGTAGTATGATAGTCATCTCATAGATGAGGACTAAAATTTTGAGAGGCTGTGGGTTGTCCAAAGTCATACTATTGTAGATGGGAGATTTGGACTCTTCTGCTGCCTTCTCTGCATTGTGACAGTCTCCAAAAATGAGCTGTTCCATGCCATCTCCATATGGCAGTCACCTTCCTTGGGGATTTATTTTACTATTGTTCATAGAAAATAAACTATAACCTGATCTCCACCCACTTTGTAATTCTAGGCTATATCCTTAGTTAGTATCATTGCATGATACACACACACACACACACACACACACACACACACACACATATACATCCAAAATTTATCTTGTTGAATACTGAATACAAGGGGAAGTTGCCACGCTTATCTTGCCCACTATGATGTCAGGGAAGCACAAGGTAACCACTCTGCACCGGGATTATAAAGCTTTCATTGTGTTCCTATATAAAGCAAGTGAGAGGCAGTAAATACAAACATGGGCTTTGGAGTTAGACTTTCCTATATATTCTAACCGTATTACTGATTAATCTTTCTAGGCCTCATTTTTTTTTATCATCTATAAAACAGGAATAATAGTATCTCTTTCAAAATTTCACTGTGAAAGTTAGAATAAAAAGTGCATATGATACTTTAGCCAGCTTGCTCAATGGATAAAGCATCAGTCAGCAGACTTCAGGGTCCCAGTTCGATTCTGGTTAAGGGCATGTACCTCCTTGCAGGCTTTATCCTCTATCCTAGTTGGGGTGAGTGCCAGAGGCAATCAATTGATAATACCAATTGATTTCACATCAATGTTTTTCTCTGTATCTCCCCGTTCCAACAATTCTTTCTTAGAATCAGTGGAAAAATATCCTCATGTGAGGATTAATAAAAACAAACAAAACAGAATGCATATGAAGTGGTCAGTAGGGTACATGGTCCCAGGATTTTAGTGACTGCTATTTTTAGGTGCAATGGCACCCTTGATAAAAGGTTTGACTTTGAAATACTTGCAAGAATTTTGTGTTTTAAATGCTGTTCAACTGTAAGGCTTTTACTTTCAGCTCTGTGATTCTAAAGGGTTTAGGAAATATTATAGAGCCAAGGCTGTGTTTTTATGCATCCTTGTATTTCTCTTGGTTATTAAACACAAGGCCTTCCATGGAAAAGGTGCTCAATGAATTTCAGTTGACTGGGAAAGATGTGAAGAGAGACTATGTATGTGGGAAGGGTGAGAAAATGAGGAAGGTGTTGGATACAAAGTAATGGTGAATAGAAGGATATGGTGATGTTCCCCTTGAACACAACTTAATGTCTTTGGATACCTTCTTTATAGCTTTACCTTTTGGGAAAATAGTCTTCTTTCTCTTCTATTTTTCCAGAGTATAATGTCAACAGAGATATTTTCATGATTATTGTCTTGGGTATAATAAACTCTGCTTTACTGGGGATGTAAGAATATTTATCCACAATAAAACAAAAAAGCAGTTATCTAAATGGACAGAACTTACAAATTTTTTCAGCTTTGGGAGTTACTTGAAGAGCAACTATTACTGGGTTCATTGACCTGCTATTCTTAACCCACACCTTTCTCTTTCTGATTATCACAAAAACCATCTTCTTAAGAGGCCTCATCCTGTTCTCTTCTTAGACTGATCTGGTCAACAATAAGATCACAGAGAGCTGAATCTTTACCTCTATGAGATTAATTCTCAGTTCAGTGGAATTCTTTCTTTCAACTGGCTCTTCAATCTTTTATGTACTACCCTGTGAGATCTCTATTTCTCCACTAAAGAAAATAGACTCCATGTCCAAGATTGCCAGGGAATTGAGATTAAGAGACCTCTTTAGATCTTCTTACCTTGGGCTTAATGACTAGTAAAATGTTTATTTTAGATTGGGGCCTAGATTCTGAGATAGAGATGCAAAGCTACAACAAGTTGTGGTGTAACGGTCATTGAGAGCTATTTGTGATTATTATTTATTATTATTTTTTAAATTAAATCTTTATTATTCAGATTATTACCTTTGTTTCTCTTTTATCCCCTCCATAGTTCCCCTCCACCCAGCTCCCATCCCTTCCTCTAATCTTACCTCCCTCTGGTTGACCTCATCCATAAGTGTATGATTTTTGTCCAGTCTCTCCCTGTACACCCCTCACCTCTTTCCTCCTGAGAATTATCAGTCCACTCCCTTTCTGTGCTCCTGATTCTATTGTATTCACCAGTTTATTCTGTTCATCAAATTTTTAATTCATTTAAATTTAAGATTCACTTGTTGATAGATATGTATTTGTTGTTCATAATATTTTGTCTTTTACCTTTTTCTTCTTGCTCTTCTTAAAGAGTACCTTTCAGCATTTCATATAATACTGGTTTGGAGTTGATGAACTCCTTTAGCTTTTTCTTATCTGTGAAGCTCTTTATCTGCCCTTCAATTCTGAATGATAGCTTTGCTGGATAGAGTATTCTTGGTTGTAGGTTCTAGCTGTTCATCACGTTGAATATTTCTTGCCATTCCTGTCTGGCCTGCATCATTTCTGTTGAGAAATCAGCTGACAGTCGTATGGGTGCTCCCTTGTAGGTAATGAACTATTTTTCTCTTGCTGCTTTTAATATTCTCTCTTTGTCTTTTGCTCTTGGTATTTTAATTATGATGTGTCTTGGTGTAGTCCTCTTTGGATTCCTTTTATATGGGGTTCTGCGTGCTTCCTGGACTTGTAAGTCTATTTCTTTTACCAGATGTAAGAAGTTTTCAGTCATTATTTCTTTAAATAGTTTTTCAATATCTTTTTCTCTCTCTTCTTCTGGCACCCCCACAATTCTGATGTTGGTAAGCTTGAAGCTGTCCCAGAGGCTCCTTACATTATCTTCACAGTTTTGGATTCTTTTCTCTTCTTGCTTTTCCAGGTGAGTGTTTTCTGATTCTTTATATTTCAAATTTTTGACTTGATTCTTGCCCTCCTCTAGTCTGCTGTTAGGTCTCTCTATAATATTTTTTATTTCAGTTAGTGTATGTTTAATTTCTAGTTGGTCCTTTTCCATCTCTAATTGGATCTTTTCCAGCTCTAGTTGGTTCTTTTTCATCTCAATTGCTCCTTTTTCATCTCTAGTTGGTCCTTTTTCATCTCCTCTTGAGTCTCGCTTAACTTTATACCTTTTCTAGGATATTCTTGAAAAATCTTATAAGCGTGGTTTTGAACTCTATATCCAGTCATTTGTTTTCCTCTATTTCTTTTGTTTGTGATCCCTTCCCTTTTCTCCGCATTTTCACTATGCTGGGAAAACTTCTGTGTTGGATTCAGCCTTATGATACCAGACTTGCAAAACTGTAAAAGCCTCCCTGTGAGCTTGGGATGGGTGGAGTCTCAGGGCTTAAGGGACCTCCTTGCCTTCCAGTCGGCCCCGCCCTCCACAGCCCCTGAGTCTCACATGACTGGATAATTGCTGAATCGGTCCCTGTGCGTGTGCCCTCTCTCGCAGTGCCTCTAGATGGCTGCCCCGCTGGCTTCCCTGCACTCTGGGGACCACACGAGTCTGGGTCCTCACGGTTATGCCCAAAACTGGGTTTAGTGTAGTTAGAAGTCGCACCATTGGGAGGGTCTGTCTCCTGCCTGCTTGTGAAAGCCAGTGGCACAATCAGCAGTGGGTCCTCTGCGCGAAGTGCCCTGCGTACCACCAGACTTCTGATCTTTTGCGACTCCCCTAAATTTCTGTGCACTTCTCCCCCTTCACAGTCCAAACTACCCCCGTATGAGTTTGGGCTGGATCTGGGGTTTAGTGTCATAGGATAAGGAGTTCAATGCCCTTGAGAGTCTCCTCCTGCCCGGCAGAGAAAGCCAGCTAGGTACTCTGGCACCCGCTCTCTCCGTGCACGCGTCTCCGTACCTCAGCTTTTTTACAGCTTCTCTGGGTCTTTGTGAGCCCCTCTCTTTCCTTCTAGTTGTAGAATTTCCACTCAGCCAGATTTCCTGTGGTTCTGGATAATGTCCGTTCTGTCTTTTAGTTGTAGTTTTGAAATTGTTGTGCGAGGCAGCAGTGTAGGTGTTTAGCTATGCCACCATCTTGGATTCTCCGATATTTGATTATTATTTATTATTTTTTAGAACTTAAAGTCTTGTGTTAGATATGCTGAATCAAAACACACCAGATAGACCCAGAATCATTGAATAGATTCATCCATTACTGGATCTATGACCTCAGACAAATTGCTTTAATTTTTTCATTCCATAAAATGGCAAATATATCCTTTGTGTGAATGTGGCAAAGAATAGAAATAATGTCTGTAAAGTGACTCTTGGTACTTGATATGTATTAGATATACAATAAATGAGAGCCATTTATTATTTTAGCATTTATAAATTGTTCCTCCTTAAGCCATTTCCATTTCATGAATATGCCTCCTGGGAGGAGTAATACACTTGGTTTATCGGATTAACTAGCTTTCACCTTGGAAAATATGTAGGTGCCAAGGTATGAGACAAAAACAGGAGGTTGTTGAAGAGGAAGTGATGTAGAGAAATGACAGATATAGCAGGAGGTTAGAATTCATATGGACACTTGTGGTTGAGATTCTTGTGTATCCATGTGATAACAGAAGTGCCCTAGAAACCTGTAAAGGGTAGTTGATCAAACTGGAAGGGAGTGGTGCCCTCAGATTATATTGGAAATAGATACCTATCACTAATCTTTACCCATAATGATTGTAGGGGGCACTGTGATAGATGAAGTCATAGAACTCCTGACTATGGGAAAGGTTCTTCAGCACTCTTACAGCTTCCAAATAACTCTGCTTTCTCCTGTCTCCAGCTATAGCAGAAGGAAGCTTGATCAAAAATAAATTGGATATTTCTTCAAGCATTGTATGAAGACCATGCTTTCAGGTTTATAGGAAATTCTGAAAACCAAGCTGAATGTGCATTCTTTTAGCTTGTCATTTGTCCAATTGTTTACTCACAAGGGGCTAACTTTTGGAGAATTGATCTAGATCAGTGGTTCTCAACCTTTCTAATGCTGCAACCCTTTAATGCAGTTCCTCATGTTGTGGTGACCCCAACCATAACATTATTTTCGTTGCTACTTCATAACTGTAATTTTGCTACTTGTCCACATTTACTGGATTATTAAAAAAGGATATCAATGAATTACCAGATGAAAAGATACTTAGGGTGAGGTTTGAGTACAAAACTCTCAGTAGTTTTGCTACTGTTATGAATCATAATGTAAATATCTGTTTTCCAATGGTCTTAGTCTGTACAGCAGCAGTTCTCAACTTGTGGGTTCTCAATCTGTGGGTCACAACCCACAGGTAGAGAACTGCTAGCAAGGTCACCTAATACCATTGGAAACGGTTCTCAACCTGTGGGTCACAACTATAGAGCCTAAGACCATGGAAAAACACAGATAATTACATTACAATTCCTAACAGTAGCAAAATTACAATTATGAAGTAACAACAAAAATAATTTTATGTTTGGGGTTCACCACAACATGAAGAACTGTATTAAAGGGTCGTGGCATTAGAAAGGTTGAAAACCACTGGTCTAGTGGCAGAGTCCATAAACCTTTTTCCCATTTCATCTACACAATTACTTCTTTTTGTGTTTTACTTATAGAATAGTTAGATTCTGTGAAAAAATGGAAAATATAGTGGTGATCTCCAGTTCCTGGCACAACACTCCTAAAAACGTTGTAATTCTTTTCCTCTAATACTTGGTCTTTAATCCTGGTTCCTGATGCAGAGCTCCCAAATCTCTTAAATTTTCCTATATGATAGAAATGTTTTTTGCTCAAATGAGGTGACTCTTAGTGGGCTCCTGGATAGCTTCAGGGAGGGAGCTGGTCTCCAGAATGACCAACCCATGTTTAGAAGGTTGAGACTTTAGTTCTACTCTATCCTCTAGGAAGAGGAGAGGGGCTGAGATTGAGTTAATGGTCAATCATGCCTACATTCTGAAGCCTCCATAAAAATTCCCAAAGAACTAGAAGAGTTTGTGAACACATGTACATGTCAAGAGGGTGGCACATGTCAAATCCATGGTGAGAGTAGCTCTTGTGCTCAAAACTCTTCCAAACCTCACCCTAAGTATCTTTTCATCTGGTAATTCATTGATATCCTTTTTTAATAATCCAGTAAATGTGGACAAGTATTTTCTGAGTTCTAGAAAATTATCATTCTAGAAAATTACCAAATCCTAAGAGGGGGTCATGGGAAATCCTATTATCGAGCATATGTGTCTGAAGTGGGGGTAGTTTTGTGAGTCTGAGTTCTCTTTCTGTGGGATCCAGTTAGATAGTGATAGAGTTAAATTTAATTATAGGACACCCAGCAGGTGTCAAAGAATTGTTTGATAGGTGGAAATCTATGCAACTGGTATTACAAGTATTGTGTGGTAATTGTCTCAGAGCAAAGGAGAAACAGGAGTGTTTTTATAGATTCTCTTCTCCACTATTGTCTATTACCCTGGGACATTAGGGAAGTTTTTTTGTATGGTACTTCAATGTTAAAGAAAATGACTTATTTTTATACTAATAAGGTACAAAAAGAACTGGACTGGAAGGGTTGACCTACCATTGGTATGTAATTTTTTTTTATGAGCTACACTCTAAGTCCAAGCTGCTGGGAGCCCCCCGATCCCTTATTAATGCACTACCCAACCCCCCAAATTTTCAATTAGTAACCCATCAAAATTATCCAAAATTGGCCTAGAATAAAGTAGTAAATGATTTGATGGTTTTATGAAACATCCATTATGGCAGGTGGGGTAGAAATACCCTATTTCTTTCCTTAAGTCAAAACACAAATATCTAGATGGTTGAGAGTTTTCTGGGGCTTGTGAGCAATTATGGGTGAGATCTGTGCCATCATTCTAGTTTCTCCTTGAGTTAAATCCACAGACAGATTTATTGCTTCCTATACATTTTAAACCTAGTAATCAATTTAAAGAGCATTTTAAAGAGCCTTGTTTCATCAAGGGTCTTTGATGTCTGTTAAGAACAACCTCAACCCTAGAAAAATCTCACAATTAAATGAACAGCCAAGAGATGTAGCAGGTATCTGGAATGTCTGACCAAAGCAGGAGATATGCCCAGTTCTAGTTCAGTAAATGTGAAGTTTTTTTTTTTTCCTTACTTGGCCTAGAATGTTGATTTAATTGCATTTAAAATATGAGAAAGAGGTTAAGATGCAAGGTTCTCTCCTTGTAATTGAGGAAAACAGACCATTTTAAGGAAGAATCTGATCAAGACAGTTCAGAGAGGTAACTTGGCCTGCCAGAAGGAAGCATATAGAACTACCTGAGATATAACTAGAAGCATTAGAATTCCATTAATAATTACATTATTATTTATTGAGAAGTCCCAGGCATTGTTATACTATTTCTCACCACAATAGTACCAAGTGGGCACTGAAGTTCCTATTATTTAGATGAAAAAAATCCAATGTATCAAGTATTGAACCAAGTTTATAACAACAATAAATGGAAGAGTTTAGATTTGAACCTAAAGTCTGTTCTTATAACTTGCTTCTTCTTTATTCTGCAAAGTAAATGTTGTTTTGTTATTAATGATTAATTATTCATTTGACATTTATTTAACCAACATTGCTGAAAACTTCCTATTGGCCCAGAATTATAGGGGCTACAACAATTCATAAGGCAAAGCCCTTCATCTAATAACGTTTACAGTTTGATAGGGGAAATAATTGCAATACAAGACAGAGTATAAAACATGCTAAGAGAGAAGTATTTGCTTCTCATTTCTCCTTCCCACAGATAATCAATAATTAATTCTACTATGTATTTGCTTATACCTGTTTTTCAAGGAAAGCAAACGCTTTGCATATATAATCTTGTCAGCACTCCTAACAGTAGAATAGCTTCATAGTTCAGTTCCAAAAACCTATGAGCTTGTAAAAGTATGTGTGGCCAATCTCACAGTTTCTCATGTTAGAACAGTGACACAATGTCTTGTAATTAGCCTTAGTGATCTCAAGCACACAACACCAGCACTGGGGATCACACAACCCTGTTTTGTTTAAATCTGCATGGACACAGTTAATTAAAAAAAAAAGATTATGGATGGATGAGTTAGTGGTGCATAGGGTGGGGGTAAAAAGGATAAAACAATTTTATTCCATTTTTTCAAGCAGTAGAAGGCAAACCCCAAAGGGAAGTTGAGGGGCACTGAGAGCATCTGAATGCTGAGTTATAATTTATGGAATACTGACTATGTACCAGGCATGGTGCTGAGTGCCTTACTTTCATCACTTCATTTAAACCCCACTTCCTTAACTTTAAGAGGGTTGTACTTTGAGTAAACACTCTTATTATTTCCATTTCCTTACAGGTGAAAGAACTGGAACTCAGATTGGTTAAGTAACATAGGCTAGTCTGAAATAAACTGGAGTTCAGCCACAAATGTATTCCTTTACAGTTCAGGTGCCAACAACTATGTCATATCCCTTCCCAAGATTGAAAGAATCAAGGAAAGCTGCATATAGATCGAGGCTGGATATCCAGGGAAGCTGTGGGCAAGAACAAGGAAGGCTGGAATTGGGAAGCATCTAGGTTTAAGGTATGTTCATTAATTGTGTAACAGTAAGAACTTTTGAACTGAAATGACAGAAGCCCAACTCAAGCTGTCTTAAATTATAGAGGAGCTTTTTATCTCAGGGAACCAAACTCTGGCAATAGTGGGGAAAGGGTGGGTCCAGTGGTCTTCATTTAGAGAAATGAAGGCCTCAGGTCTCTGTCTCTTTGTCTCCTCATATTTTAATCCAGCTTCTCTCTTTTCTTTTCACTCTTCAACACCAACTCTCCCCAAGAGGCTGAGTCATATGCCTCAGAATTTTAACTGTAAAACTTCATGACTCATGAGAAAAAAGAACTGTTCCCCTTAAATTTTAGTTAGAAAAATTTCTGGTTGGTTTTTCCTATATTATTTACTTCTCTGTGGCCAGGGTAACATTCTGATTGAAATATTACCCCAACCAACCAGATGGTGGGAGTAGGAGGATAACTATTTCCTTTTCCAGAAAAAAAGAAACAAAAGAGATGTTGGACTGGCAGTAACAACAAGTGTTATACTACAAGCAGAAACCAGATTAGGCACAAGAATAATGGACCTAAGAAACTAACCATATATGGAAAATGTACCTTAAAATTGGTACTTTCTTCTGCCTAATAAAGTGTCCTGTTGCCAGAAAGCTAATCAATGCCAATCCAAGATCTACAACATCATAGAATCACAAACTCTTCAACCTCAAAGCTCTCCATATTCATCCACAATGTTCTCCCTTTAGCTACTTCTGTATGTAGCTCATTTCTTCTTATTTTTTTCTATCTGTTCCTCTGTTTGCAGTAACTTTTACCCAGTTATTCATATCTCATTTCAAGTGCCACCTCCATATAGAGGACCTACTACCTTATTATTGTAAAGCAATTCCTTTTCAGTTTTATCTTGTCAAAGGACTTGACACCACTGACATTCTTATTCTTCTCTTTTTTACTTTTTTCTTTCTTTTTTTCTTCTTCTTTCCTTTCCTTTTTATTTTCTGTTTGCCTTCTCTAAAAAGTAAGTTCTATGAGAGTAGAGATCTTTTCTGTCTTCTTGTCCATTGTAATGCCAGTACCTACAATATCTGCAGCATGTGTGGGTCCTTAACATATACTTGTTGAATAAATAATTAAATGAATGAACCATAGACATAGAAGGGACTATAGTATTTAAATGGAAGGTTTTTCCATAAAAGGTGCTTCAGACATGTTTTCAAATGAATGAAAAAGAGTCAAGAGAATCCTGGAAACCTTACATTAGTGAATATGCTGGAAATATTGCTGAATTTGAATGATAAAACCAAGCCTTCAAATCCTAACACCAAGGTCAAATGGAAAATGTCCACTTTCCTTCTTCCTCATTTTCATTAGGTTGTATGAGCTGTGTGAGTGCTCTTTTGGAAAGGCCTAGCCTCTTGCAAGACTATTAATTACTGAGCATATGTCATATGCCAGATGCCATGCAAAGTACTTAAACAGATTACCTCCAAGTGTGAGAGTCAAAGTGGTACATAACTTGCCCAGAGTCCAATGATTTATGAAAGGCAGGAATGGGATTACAATCCTTCCACTGCTCAAACAGATCAAGGAGATGATGTTAGAGTAGTGTGCATGATGAAATCTAATAATTGGTATCAGTTCACAACCCATCTCATTTTTACCTATTCCTGGCATGTGGGTGAACTGATGAAATTCTATTTCCATTTGACCCAATCTTTTATCTCTCAGGATAGTGATGGAAAAGTCTGGTCCTCAGAGTAGCAAGTCAGCCTGTCCTGAGGACTGAAAATTCTCAGGCTCTATTATTGACCTACAGAATCAGAAACTCTACAGTAAACCTAGCAATTTGTTTTAATAAGTGCCCCCTATGATTCTGATTCACACTAATATTTAAGAGTTATTGCTTTACATTGCAATTAGACGACAAGAAGAAATAAAAGACATCCAAACTGGAAAAGAAGAAGTAAAGTTGTCCTTATTTGCAGATGACATGATACTGTACATAAAAAGCCTGAAGGACTTCATCCAAAAACTAATAGACTTAATAAATGAATTCAGCAATGGAGCAGGATACAAAATTAATGCCAAGAAATCTATGGCATTTCTATACACTAACAGTGAAATTACAGAAAGAGAGACTAAAAAAGCAATCCCATTTACCATCGCACCAAAAAAGTTAAGATACCTAGGAATAAACCTAACTAAGGAGGTAAAAGACTTATATACAGAAAACTACAGGATACTGAGAAAAGAGATAGAGGAAGATGTAAACAGATGGAAGAGCATACATGCTCATGGATTGGGAGAATCAACATCATTAAAATGTCCATACTACCCAAAGCAATCTATAGATTCAATGCACTATCCATTAAAATGCCAATGACATATTTCACAGACCTAGAAAGAACTCCAAAGATTCATCTGGAACAAAAAAGACCGTGAATAGCCACAGCAATCCTGAGAAAGAAGAATAAAGTAGGTGGGATCTCAATACCAGATTTCAAGCTATATTACAAAGCAGCTGTGCTCAAAACAGCCTGGTATTGGCACAAGTACAGACATATAGACCAATGGAATAGACTAGAGAACCCAGATATCCACCCAAACCACTATGCTCAATTAATATTTGGCAAAGGAGGCATGAACATACAATGGAGTCAAGACAGCCTCTTCAATAAATGGTGTTGGGAAAATTGGACAGATACGTGCAAAAAAATGAAACTAGACCACCAACTTACACGATACACAAAAATAAATTCCAAATGGATACAGGACTTAAACATTAGATGGGAAACCATAAAAATACTAGAGGAACCCATAGGCAGCACAATCTCAGACATATGCCGAAAGAACTTCTTCACTGATACTGCTCCAAAGGCAATGGAAGCTAAAGAAAAATTAAACAAACGGGACTACATGAAAATAAAAAGGTTTTTCACAGCAAAAGAAACCATAAACAAAACAACAAGAAAGACCACTGTATGGGAGAACATATTTGCAAATGTTATCACTGATAAAGGTTTAATCTCCAAAATCTACAGCCAACTTATACAACTTAATAAAAGGAAGATAAATGATCCAGTAAAAAAACGGGCAATGGACTTAAATAGAACCTTTTGGAAAGACCACAGAAGGAAGGCCAAGAGACACATGAAAACATGTTCAAAGTCACTACTTATCAGAGAGATGCAAATCAAAATGACAATGTCATACCATCTCACACCTGTCAGAATGGCAATCATCAACAAATCAACAAATGACAAGTGTTGGTAAGGATGCAGAGAAAAAGGAACCCTCGTGCACTGCTGGTGGGAATACAGATTGATGCATCCACTGTGGAGAGCAGAATGGAGTTTCCTCAAAAAACTAAAAATGGAACTCCATTTGACCCAGCAATCCCACTCTTAGGAATATATCCTAAGAAAGTAAAAACACCAATCAGAAAGGATTTATGCACCCCTATGTTCATAGCAGCACAATTTACAATAGCTACAATTTGGAAACAGCCTAGATGCCGGTCAACACATGAGTGGATCAGAAAACTATGGTACATCTACACAATGGAATTCTATGCTGCCATAAAAAAGAAGAAATTCTTGTCACTTGCAGCAACCTAGATAGAACTAGATTGCCTTATGCTAAGTGAAATAAGCCAGTCAATGAAGGAGGAACACCACATGATCTCACTCATTTGTGGATAATAAAGAACATTATAAACTGATGAACAAAAAGATAGATACAGAGGCAGTAAAGCATCAAACAGACTTTCAAATTACAGCAGGAAGGTTAAGGAGAGGTGGGGTAGATAAGATATCAATCAAATGACTTGTATGCATGCATATAAGCATAACTAATGAACACAAGACACTGGGCAATGGGAAGATATGTGTACATGTAACACATTAATAAAAAATATAACAAAATAATAATAAAAACAAAAACAAAAACAAACAAATCCCCCAAAAAAACCTAAAAAAAAAAGTTATTTCTTTAGCCTGGCCAGAATGGCTCAGTGGTTGAGCATTGACCTATGAACCAGGAGGTCATGCTTCAATTCCTGTATCGGGTTATGGGCTAGATCCTCTGTAGAGGGTGTGGAGGCAGCCAATCAATAATTCTTTCTCATCATTAATGTTTCTATCTCTTCTTTCCCTTCTCTCTGAAATATATATATATATATATATATATATATATATATATATATATATATA
>JAAGEH010000286.1:5479117-5584338 GCA_011751065.1 Lasiurus cinereus | reverse complement strand
ATATATATATATATATATATATATATATATATATATATATATATATATATATCAAGCTAGCAGGGAAATGGTTAAAGGGTGATTCGGCTGTCAGGCAGAAGCAGATAAGGGCAATCAGGCAGGTAGGAAGGTGAGCAGTTAGGAGCCAGCAGCACCGAATTGTGAGAGGGATGTTGGATTGCTGCTTTAGGCTCAATCCAGATCATCCTAAACCGGCAGTCAGACATTTCCTGAAGTGTGCCAGATTGGAGAAGGTGCAGTAGGGTGGGGATAAAAAGGTAGGGTGTAGTAGGGTGGGGACAGGAGTTTCACAAAAGTGATGGAGGGAACTGTTCTCTGCCCAATAATAATAGTCACTATGTCTTAGCATCACCAGCTTCAAGGCATACCATTCATACTGCATTCTACATAAAACCCTGATGAATAGACAACTCTATATCCAGTCATTTGTTTTCCTCCATAATATACTAGAGTCCCAGTGCATAAAATTTGTGCATGGGAGGGATGGTCCTCAGCCTGGCCTGTACCCTCTCCAATCTGGGACCCCTTGGAAGATGGCAGGCCTAAACTGGCAGTCAGATATCCTTCTCACAATCCGGGACTTCTGGCTCCTAACTGATCACCTGCCTACCTGTCTGATTGCCCCTATCTGCTTCCGTCTGTCAGCTGAATCACCCTCTAACCACTCCTCTGCTGGCTTGATTGATGTCTAACTGATCCTCTGCCTGATCACCCCCAACTGCTCTCTCCTGCAGGCCTGGTTGACCCTAACTGCCCTCCCTTGCAGGACTGGTCGACCCTAACTGCCCTCCCTTGCAGGACTGGTCACTTCCAACTGCCCTCCCTGAAGGCCTGATCATCCCCAACTGCCCTCCCCTGCTGGCCATCTGTGGGGGCCATCTTGTGATGACATGAGGGCATCACACGAGGGTGCAAGAACCACCTAGGCTTTTATTAGTATAAAAAGTTACTGCTTTAGGTCATCTTTTGGGAAGCCAGGTAATTTCAGTTGAAGAGTACCTATGTATTAATGGATAATTCTAAAGTCTAATACCAGGGTGTGAGAAATGGGGTGGTGTGACCAATTGTCCTGGTTTGCCTATATATAGAAGGACTCCTTGGATGTGGGATTATTAGTTTTAAAACCAGGACAGTCCTGGGACATCAAAAGTAGTTTGGTGCCATAACAAATTGTCACAAGTGTATAGGTTTAAACAAAACATTTATTATATTTACAGTTCTGTAGATCAGAATTCCAACATAGAACTTATTGGGCTAAAATCAGTTGTTAGCAGGGCTGTGTTTCTCTTGGGAAGTATGGGTAGAATCTATTTCATTGCCTTTTTCAGGTTTTAGAAGCCTATTCCTCTGTATTTTTTTAAATTTAATAAATCTTTATTGTTCAGATTATTACAATTGTTCCTCTTTTTTCCCCCCCCATAGCTCCTCTCTACCTGGCTCCCCATCTATTTGCCCTTACCTCTCTCCCCATTGTCCTCATCCATAGGTGTACGATTTTTGTCCAGTCTCTCCCTAGATCCCCTTCACCCCTCTTCCCCTGAGACTTGTCAGTGCATTTCCTTTCTATGCCCCTGATTCTATTATATTCACCAGTTTATTCTGTTCATCAGATTTTTAATTCACTTGATTTTTAGATTCACTTGTTGATAGATATGTATTTGTTGTTCATATTTTTTTGTCTTTTACCATTTTCTTTTTCCTCTTTTTAAAAAAAATATATTTTATTGATTTTTTACAGAGAGGAAAGGAGAGAGTTCAAATATCAATGAGAGAGAGACATCGATCAGCTGCCTCCTGCACGCCCCACACAGTGGAGATGTGCCCGCCAGCAAGGTACATGCCCCCGACTGGAATCGAACCTGGGACCTTTCAGTCCCCAAGCCGATGCTCTACCCAACTGAGCCAAACCGGTCTCGGCCTTTTTCCTCTTCTTAAAGAATACCTTTCAGCATTCCATATAATACTGGTTTGGTATTGATGAACTCATTTAGCTTTTCCTTATCTGTGAAGGTCTTTATCTGTCCTTCAATTCTAAATGATAGCTTTGCTGAGTAAGTAAACTTTGTTTGTAGGTTCTTGCTATTCATCACGTTGAATATTTCTTACCACTCCGGTCAGGCCTGCATCATTTCTGTTGAGAAATCAGCTGACAATCATATGGGTGCTCCCTTATAAGTAATTAACTGTTTTTCTCTTGCTGCTGCTTTTAATATTCTGTCTTTGTCTTTTGCTCTTGGCATTTTAATTACAATGTGTCTTGATGTGTTCCTCTTTGGATACCTTTTGTTTGAGGTTCTGTGTGCTTCCTGGACTTGTAAGTCTATTTCTTTTACCAGGTAAGGGAAGTTTTCAGTCATTATTTCTTCAAATAGGTTTTCAGTATCTTGTTCTCTCTTTTCTTTTGGCACCCTCATAATTCTGATGATGTTGGTACGCTTAAAGTTGTCCCAGAGGCTCCTTACATTATCTTCACATTTTTGGATTCTTTTTTCTTTTTGCTTTTTTCAGTTGAATGTTTTCTGCTTCTTTGTATTTCAAATCTTTTACTTGATTCTTGCCTTCCTCTAGTCTGCTATTAGGACTCTGTATAATACTTTTTATTTCAGTCCGTGTATGTTTAATTTCTAGTTGGTCCTCTTTCATCTCTAGTTGGTCCTTTTTCATCTTCTCTTGGGTCTCACTAAATTTATCCAACTTTTCTAGGAAATTCTTGAAAAACCTTATAACTGTGGTATTGAACTCTATATCCAGTCATTTGTTTTCCTCCATTTCTTTCATTTATGATCTGTTCCTTTGTCTCCACATTTTTGCTGCTTCCCTCAGCTTTTTGCAGCTCCTCTGAGTCTCCGTGAGCTCCTCTCTTTCCTTCTAGTTGTAAAATTTCCACTCAGCCTGTGGTTCTGGATGATGTCCATTCTGTCTTTTAGCTATAGTTTTGTAATTGTTGAGCAAAGAAGCAGTTTACATGTTTACCTATGCCTTCATTTTGGTTTCTTCACCTCTTCCCCTGTTTTTAATGCGAGCAGTGTTGCATTTCTGTAACCATTCTTCTGTAGTCATATCTCCCTTTGTCCACAGCCAGAAATGTTGCTTTAATTTTAAGGACCCAGAGATGGAAGCCTTTCTGGATAATTTCAGAGATTATTTCCATCTCAAGATCCTTAATTTACTAACATTTGCAAAATCCTTTTTTGCCTTATAAAGTAATATATTCATAAGTTACAGAAATTAGGATGCAAATATCTTTGGAGAGCCATTTTCTGCCTACTAGTTACCATAACTGGAAGCCTAAGATTCAGAATGTCCTCAGTTGAAATGGGACAAGTTGATACTTTAATTGGGATGAAGGAGTGCAAGAAGAGCCCCATTGCTATGGTGGTGGCTACATCATAAATTGGTGAGAGACTGTGAGATCATGCACTGAAGCTAGCCAAAAGTCAAAAGGGGGCAGTTCAGAGTTTTCTATTCTGTGATTTTATGTAACTTGATTTAAACTTTCTCTTTTTCATGCTTGTCATATGATCTCTCATTGGTAGACATTTTTTTGTGTGTAGTTTGTTGAATATAATCATACTAATTTATTATTAGTCACTAACCATGGGTAATTCACTGTTACTTATAAAATGCTACATTAACTACTGCTACCATTTAGTTATCATGTTTTGATGTAGCTAAAACACATCACAACTTTAATTGTCTGAATCAGGCTCTGTGTGTGTGATCAGCATGTGATTGGGGCCTTGCTGAGTCCTAAAGAGAACTGGGGAAGCACATTTATAGGAACAAAAGTTGTAGTAGAAGCTCTTGCAGGGAAGTAATGTTGCATGAGTATTTTATTGTTTGTAGGATATAGTAAGGACTTATTTGTCCTGTGTAAATATCTGACTGTCTCTAGTTCTACCATCTTTTTAGATGAAATGCCCCAGACAAAATGCCTTCTAAAATAGGTGGGATAGATGCACATAGAAAATATTGATGATGCTATTGGAATTTTATGAATTTAATATAAACAGAGGTATATGGAACCAATGAATGTTCTTCTACTTCACATTCACCAGGCTAGGAATAGGAGTAGACTAAGGGCTGTGTCATAGGTGTTATTCTACTTTACATTTAAAAAATATATATTTTATTGATTTTTTACAGAGAGAAAGGAGAAAGATAGAGAGTTAGAAACATTGATGAGATAGAGACATCGATCAGCTGCCTCTTCCACGTCCCCTACTGCGGATGTGCCCGCAACCAAGGCACATGCCCCTGATCGGAACTGAACCTGGGACCTTTCAGTCCACAGACTGATGCTCTATCCACTGAGCCAAACTGGTTTTGGTATACTTTACATTTTTCACAGGTGCTTCTCTATAAAGGAAAGAGCACAATCCTATTTAATAAAAGAGTAACATGCAAATTGACTGTACCTCCACTACATCCACCAGCCCCGCCCAGCAGCCAATCAGAGTGAGTATGCAAATTAGCCCAACCAAGATGGCTATACTACAGAGAGAGCAGGAGGAAGGCTTGGATTGCCCCTGGTGATGGAGGAAGCCAAGCTTTCCCCACACCTTAAGCTTCCACTTAAGGCAACAAAGTTTCAATGCCTTTGTGAGCAGAAAGCTTGGTTCCACTCCAGGCTACAAAGTTTCAATTGTAGAAGATAAATAAATCCCAGATACTAGGGCCTCCACTTAAGTCACCTAGGGGCATGGCTGGCCTGCAAACCACCACAGGCCCCTCACCCAGGGCACCCCATATTCCAAGAGGACCCCCACCCTGATCTGGAACACCCTTCAGGGCAAACCAGCTGGCCCCCACCCATGTACCTGGACTCTATCCTATATAATAAAAGAGTAATATGCAGATTGACAATCACTCCAATACACAAAATGACTGCCCCCATGTAGTCAAAAGATCTTGCCCCCATGTGGAGACAAGATGGCCACCACAAGATGGCCAACAAGAGAGGGCAGTTGGCAGGGACCAGGCCTACAAGGAAGTGTAGTTGTGGGTGATCAGGCCAGCAGGGGAGGGCAATTAGGAGGGACCGGCCCTGCAAGGGAGGGCAGTTGGGGGTGATCAAGTCTGCAAGGGAGGGCAGTTAGGGGTCACCAGGCTGGCAGAGGAGGGAAGTTGGGGATGACCAGGTCTGCAGGGAAGGGCAGTTGGGGGTGACCAGGCCCACAGGGTAGGGCAGTTAGGGGCAAACAGGCTGACAGGGGAGCAGTTAGGATCAATCAGGCTGGCAGGGGAGTAGTTAGGGAGTGATCAGGCTGGCAGGCAGAAGGGGTTAGGGTCAATCAGGAAGGCAGGCAGGTGACCAGTTGGGAGCCAGCAATCTTGGATCGGGCCTAAACAGGCAGTCTGATATCCCTCAAGGGGTCCCAGATTGGAGAGGGAGCAGGCTTGGCTAAAGGACATTTCCCTCCACCCCCAATTTCATGCACTGGGCCTCTAGTCTTTGAAATAAAAATAGACTTGGAATGACTCAAGATTCCAAATCTATCCTTATTAACTGTATGACACACAGACATTTCTTATTTTTCTGAGCTTTATTTTTCTCATTTTTAACAAAAAGAATAATAATACTTTATGTGTGTTGGGGAGATTAAATAATAACATTCATTAAGTATTAAGTGTGTGATACTGAGTTGACACAAATAACTAGCAATTATGAATATTATTGGTTCACTTTTCAAAGATATCTCCAATAATAATTGAGTAGTTGTCAGAGTGCTTTAGCACAGTGGTAGCTATTTTCACTTCTTGAAAGGCCATTCATTCAACATGCTTTCTATTCTGTGTCAGGCTGAAACTGAGGATACAAAAATTAATAAATAAATAATCCCTATCTTCTAGGAATTCACAGCTTTTCTGAAAAGATGACAGTTGCTTGAACTGGAGGAATCAGTGAGTGTCATTTGGAGAAGAGAGCATGCTATCCTTTGAGAGCAGCATGACGTAAACCAAAACACAGAGTAAAACCAAAGCCTGGTCTTTGTTGGAAATTACATGTACATGATATTTCTGTGATATAAGTATATTAGGAAGGAAGTAGTCAGAGTTGAGGCTGAAGATACAGCTGAAGCATGAAAGACTTCTTATATGATGGCAGGGAACTTGGACATTATCTGTGCATGATAGGGGTTCACTGATGGTGTTAAGTGAGGAGAGATGCGATCTAATTAATATTTTAAAACTATCTATCCAGCCATTCTACGGAGAATGGAAGGGTAACAGAGTAATTGGGAATATTAGTAGGAAGCTCTATCAGTATGGTATTTGCATTAAACAGAAACCATCTCATGATATTTCAGTTAAAGAATTAGAGGGTGAATGTGAATAGGGTTAAGGGAACCACCAAGACTGCTAAAAAACTTTAAGATTAGCAATGATGGGAATTGTTACCTATCTAAGGCATGAAGGGGCAAGTGAGAACTGTAGCCATGGAAAAAAAATACTGTGATAGGAATTGTAGCCTTTTTTTAGGTTTGGTTCTCCAGAAATTAACCCTAGGGCAAGATTAATGTGCAAGTGAGGATGTACTTCCAGGAGGAACTGGAAAGAAGTAAGGGAAGAATCCATGCATGGATACTATTTCATCCGTATCTTGTAAAAAAGAAGGCACTGTGCAATAAATTAAGTATGAATAGGAATCAAAAAGCCTGATACTAGGCCCTCTGCCACTTACGTCACTCAAACTCCCTGCTTTTTAGTTTGATTATCTATAAAATTGGGAAAGTATATTCTTCCAGAGCTATTGCAGGAATGAATAAAATGAAATACAAGGATTTTGTAATAGGTTATGCCAATATCAGGTGCTATGATATGGAAAAGTAACAAATATTTTTTAATAAACATCTTTTAACATGCTTATTTCTATTTCTTCTTAGGTAAAGTATCTGTTTATTAAATTGATTAAGGTGACATTGGTTAATAAGATTATATTGGTTTCAAGTGTGTATTTCTATGATACATGAACTGTATATTGCATTATGTGCCTACCACTCAAGGTAAAAATCATCTTTCATGACCATATATTTGACCCCCCTTTATTCTTTATTACTCCTCACGCACTTTCCCTTTGGTAACTGCCATATTGTTGTCTGTGTCTATGAGTTTTTGTTTGTTTTTCTTATTTGTTGCTTTCAGTTTTATATCCCATGCAAGAATGAAATCATATGATTCTTAACTTTTTCTGACTGATTTATTTCACTTAGCATGATATTCTCAAGGTCCATCCATGTTATCACAAGGGCAGTATTTTATTTTTTCTTATGGCTGAATAATATTGCATTGTATATATGTACCATATCTTTATTTAGTCATCTATTGAAGGACACTTTGGTTGTTTCTGTATCTTGACCAACCTAAATAATGCTACTATGAACATAGGGGTGCATATATCTTCACAAAAAAATGTTCCCAATTTTTTTGCTTGACTAGTCTGGGGAATGTGAGTTGAGAACTGGATCCACATATAGAGGTTTCTCTTAGGTCTTCTGAGCCTCACATTTGTATGCTAGGCCAAATATAGGCAGTCTTTAAATTAATTCCTGGTCACTAATGGCTATCTTTTTATAATGAACAGTAGATATGCTACTAAATGAATTTTTAATTTTTATGATGGTAAGGATAATTTGTATAAATTTTTAAAAAGAGTTTTATCTTTACAAAATAATCCTCACCAAGGATATGCTTTTTTAAAATGATTTTTAGAGAGAGACAAAGGAAGAGGGAGAGAGAGAAACAGCAATATAAGAGAGAAACATTGATTAGTTGCCTCCTGTACACATCCAGATCAGGGATTGAACCCACAATCTGGGTATGTGCTCTGACCCAGAATTGAACCTGTTACCTTTTGGTGTATGGGCAATACTCCAATCAACTGAGCTACACCAGCAAGGGCTTATCTTTTAAATTAGATGTAGCACCAAAATCAGGGGTGGGGAACTTTTTCTTTGTCAAAGGCCATTTGGATATATATAACATTATTCGCTTAATATAATTCACTTAATATAAATTTATATTGCCGTAAAAAAAGCTCCTAGATTTATTGAATTTCAAGTCCCACTGGTGGTTTCCTTGACAAGGCCAGATCAAATGATTTTGGGGGCCTTATATGGCCTGTAGGCTGGATGTCCCCCACTCCTGACCTAAATGATGATGTATAGGTACAAATTGCTATGGTTATATTTTTAAAAGGCAAATTATCACAGTATGAGCTTTATTGATCAAAAATACTGTTTCTATTGTTAGTGTAAATCTGATACATAAATGAATAGAATTACAGCCCTCTAAAAAGATGTTAAAATGTAAGTTTTTTTTTTTACTATTTTATGTTTCTCTAAACTTTTCCTTTCTTCTTCTTCTTCTTCTTCTTCTATTTTTTTTTAAATTAATCCTCACCTGAGGATATTTTTTCCATTTATTTTTAGAGAGAATGGAAGGGAGGAAGGGAGGGAGAGAGAGAGAAACATCAACGTGAAAGAGACATATCCATTGGTTGCCTCCCACAGAGGCCTGGATTGGGGCTAGGATTGAATGTGCAACCCAGGTACATGCCCTTGACCAGGAATGTAACCATTTATTCATTGGTACTCAGGCTGATGCTCTAACCACCTAGCCTCACTGGTCAAGGCTCCCTAAACTTTTTAATAGCATGTGGGCTATAGAGTAATTTCTTACTACATGGTAATATCCATGACACTGTGAGACAGTTTGGTAAAGCTTTTTGATATGGAAGACTCTCATTATCTCTGGATGTTTAAGAGAAAGGCTGAGTAGCAAGGGATGTGTGGGAGCATCTGATTCCATTATGACAGGTGTGCAAGTTACTTTCTCCAGTGATAGCAGGCAATACTGGTAATCTTGGCAACACTGATGGCCCTTCTCATTCCTTTTTAATTTAAATAACTGTTGCTAGCATACATCCTAAAGCAAAAAGAAGGGAAGAGAGGAAAGCAAGAGGATGAAAGAAATGAGAATGGGAGGGGGAGAAAGGATGAAAGGGAGAGAAAATAAGAAAGGTAAGAATGAGAATGAGAAAGGAAGATAAAACAAAAATATCAGGTGATATTTGAAGGGCAGACTCCAGGGCACGAAAGAGACTGTTGAATTACTGCCTGACTTACTAAAAATCATTTTGACCTTAAGTTTTCTCAAGCATGCTCACTTATTCTTAATGTGGGCATCTAGAGAAAGCCAAGCTTCTGTCCTTAGTCTCCTGTCTATCCATGCACAACCTTGAATACTGGTTAAGACAGTTTCAGCAGTGGACAACCTCTGAGTTCAGGGGAAAGGTTATGGTTGCTCTGAGTGATTGTAGCTTTTTGTAGCAAGGGAGTTACATCATGTAAGAATTATAAATGAGGAGAACTGGCAGCCATGTTGAATGGTTCCTCTCTCCTGTGGTGTGGAAAAGAGTCATCCCATTTCCAATAAGCTACTAGGCTACCCATGACAGAATCATAAAGTCATTAAGAAGCTTTGAAATATTGGGAATTTGCTGCAATTAGAGGAATTTTGTGTGCTTTCTTCACCATGGTATCTTTACCTAGGTTCTAGGTCCTAGAAGAATGCCAGGAACATGGTAGGTGCTCAATAAGTGCTGATGAATTAATGAAAAGAAATCACTTCCATTTTCTGAGCCAATGTCATCTCACTACTCCAAATTTTAGTTTAGAGGGTTCCCATCTCTGATCTCTAGGTGTAGAACTCAGGCTTCAACTCATTAAGAGAGCAACTTGCCTCTGACCATGGTGATTGATTCAAGCATGGAGTTATGACTTAATCAAAGCTGATAAGATAGAGGAAGAATTTATTTATGATTCCTAAACTTTCACTGTTTTGCCACTGAACATAAATGAGAGAGGATGTATATTTGTTTCCTCTACAGCCATCTATGAGCATGATGGCCTCAAATAACTAATCTTAAGAAAACAGGACCAAGAAATGAGAGCTCTAGTTGTCTGCTCAAGGACTGTTTCCAAGGTTTCCCAAAACTGCAAATCCTCGAGCTGCCACAGGGATCATCATTACCTGTTTTCCACAGTATACTGGAGCCACAGGTATACAGAAATGTGAGATGCTCTTCTCACAATACAGTGTCTCACTTTTCTACCTGGATATTGAATCAACATTGCTTGTATTTTCCTGCTTTTCCAAATTTATTAAAAAACAACAACAACCCAGATGTGTGCTTTTCTTGGTAACTCCCTTTCATATAGACTTGGTCCTTAGTACTTTAGAGTTGGCTGAGCAACAGAGATTCCTCTCTTCACCTCATTACTCCCACTTCATAATTACTCCTGAACTTTTTGAAGTTTTTCACAAACTTTTTTCTTAAAGATAACTTAATCAAAATTAATACAATAATCCAAATCAATGAACTAGATACCAAGAAGCTTCCTAGCCACCAACTTATTAGAGTTATTTGAATATATTCTGAGTTTCAGGTAGGAATGAACCAGTACCCAGTGCTATAAGTAAAGTAAAAGAAATTCTAAAGGGCTTATTTTATGGCTTTGATTCTAACACATTATTTCTACAATCAACTAAAATTAATTACTTAGTACCCACTGCAGTGGCTCAGTGGTTGAGCATCTATCTATGAACCAGGAGGTCATGGTTTGATTCCAGTCAGGACATATACCCAGGTTGCAGGCCGGATCCCTGATGGTGAAGGAGCCAGGCAATCATCGTTGATGTTTCTATCTCTCTCCCTCTGCTTCCTCTCTGAAATCAATTAAAAATATATTTAAAAATAAAGTAAAATTTATAACTTAATGTTTTTTAAAATATTTGTTATCTGCCAGGCAATAACTTAAAAATTGGCTACTGCCTTCATGAAAAGCAATCTAGGGTGTGTGGGAAGTAGTTAGATCATAATCAAATAAGATTTCAGGTCATGATATGTGCTATGCAAAACACAAACAGGATGGTATGACAGAGCATATCTGGGATGCCTGAGGTCCATCTTAGTTAGGTGAGCCAGAAGGCCTTTCAGAGGAAGTGACAACTGGTCCAAGATCTAAATGATGAGAAGTAATTGATCATGTAGAGAGATAAGGAAGATTGTTCTAGAAAGAGGAAAGAAAGGTTGAAAATGCTAAGTTGAGAATGAGCTTGGAATTTTAAAGAAAATTAACCAAAAAAAATCAATATGCCTTAAGCAAGGAAAGGAGAGGGATACAGAAAGAATAAAATCACAGATGATCTTGAAGACAAGCTTCAATGCCATTGCAAAGCACAGAGGCCATTATCTGATTTTAAAATAATTACTCTGATGCTATATAGAGAATGGATTGTAGGGAGGCAAGGACATAAGCAAAGTAGCTGGGTGAGAGATATGAAAGAAGTTTTGAGAGGTGCTGGTAGTTTAAATTAGAGTGTGTCCAAGTCATTAAAGAGATTAAATATGGGCAATGACAAAAGGAAGAAGGATTAAGGATAAGAATTAGGTATTGAGTTTATGTGACTGAATGGAAATATCACACTGAGGTAAGACAGAGACATATAATATTTAGGGGAATCAAGAGTTTATTCTGGATATATGTTTAAGTAGGAAATTGAATATGTTAGGTTGTATTACAGGATAGGAAGGGGTCAAAACTGGCAATGTAAATTTTGGATGAATTAGACTACAGATGGTATTTTAATTACTATAGTGCTTCATGAGAGCATCTGGGGAAAATGTAGATAGAGAAATGCAGAGCGTCAAAGAATTCCCACATGTATAGGAAGCCAAGCAAGCAGAAGAGGAGATGCCAGCAAATAAGAATCTGCTTTTTTTTAAAAAAATATATTTTATTGATTTTTTATAAAGAGGAAGGGAGAATGATAGAGAGCCTGAAACATCGATGAGAAAGATACATCAATCAGCTGCGTCCTGCACACCCCCCACTGGAGATGTACCCGCAACTAAGGTACATGCCCTTGACTGGAATCAAACCTGGGACCATTCAGTCCGCAGGCCGATGCTCTATCCACTGAGCCAAACCGGCTTTGGCTGCTTTTTTTTTTTGTTTTTTTTTAAAGCACAATCTTTTTGGGAAAATGAGAGTAAGATATGAAACAATCAGAGAAGGGAACAGTAAACCAAATTGAATATTGCTTAGAGGTCAAGTTAGATGTATACAGATATAACAATTGGATTGACATTACAGGTGACTTTAGCAAAAGGGGTTTTAAGTCAGCGATGGGGACTGAGTTAACTAAAAGGTAGCAATAAGTAGAGGCAGCAGGCAAAGACAGTTCTCTCAAGAAGTTCAGCTATATAAGAGAGAAAAGGAATTGTGTGGTATTTGGAAGGAGGTTTGGATTCAAAAGAAGGTTTCCTCCACTTCCAAAGGTGCGAGATGTTAGATCATTTTAATATGAAGTGGAATGATTTAGTATGAACTTTCCAAAGCATGTCCCAAATTCAAAGGTCTTAGATGCACAAAAATCACTAGTGCCTTCTTAGGACCTCTTTAGGGTTGAAGATCACAGTTTCCACAGTGTTCCTCAGAGGATATGTTTATTTTGGTTTGCTATGGCCTAAGTCTTGCAACCCTAGATTACTAAGGGTAATGCAATATTATTTTTAGTTATCTAATCAAAGAAGAAATATCTTTCCTGCGTGGTTATAAACTAAAAATATAGAAATTAAATTTAGCCTAATGTTATTATTTTAATAGAAAAATAAGTAAAATAGAAAAAAGAATAAATAATGTAAAAAATAATCTCTGCTGAAGCAATCTTATTCATTTTATTCTTTCACTTCTCATTGTTTTGGGATAGGAATTATTTATCATTTTTTGTTAAGAGATGTGGCAATTCCAGGTGCTCTTGGGAAATGAGAAGAATGGCCTGGGGCTTGGATCTGATATATAGTAGTAATATAATATACACAAAGTTTTAGTGTGTTTTGAAGGTTAAAAACAACAACAACAACAATCTCTGCCTTCTGAGATAGAAATGGGAATTAACTTTGAGTCAGCCTATTCTGGAAAGATCTCTCCTCTGTATATTTCTAGGTTGGAAGAAAAGAAGTATCTATACTTCTATTGCTGTTCTTATTCCGGTTTCTTATTTAGATTGGCCAAGTAAACATATATTTATTTGTTCTATATGTCCTTGAGTGTTGGATTAAGGCTGGGATATTCATTGAGCATGTGGAATAGTGTGGGTTTGTTTTTCTTCTCCATAGTATCATTCTTGGACCATTCACATCAGCCTCATTAGGGAGTTGACTGAAAATATATAGTCCTGGATGTCACTCCAGATTATTGGATTAGAATCTTATAGATGGGCCCACAAATATGAATATTTAACAAACTTTCCAGATCATCTTATCAGTGGTATTCTCCTAAATGTTTATCTGCTGGCTCTTGTGTGTGTGTGAGGAGGGAGAAACCCAGATTACATTATTTACCAGTTCTTTTTCTTCACTCCACACAGATAAATTAGAAGAAGAATTTCTAAAGCCTGATGGCAATAAAGAGGAGTTTGGTGACTAAAAAAAAATTATCAAGGATTATTTTAGATACTTTATAGTTCAAACTTCAACTGACATTTATATTTAGCAACTCTGATTTCACTTTGCCTCCTCTCTTGTCAGAAAACAGATACATCTTTCTGTTTAATAGTTGTTGCCAGTCACACCTCTCCTCCTCCTCTCTCCCCTTCAACCTCCAGGTAACTCATCTCTTCACAGGGTATCTATGCCTTACCCTCACAGCACTAGGTGGATGGTCAACCCTTTCCACCTGTTATATCTGTAGCTTTGCTTTGTATATAATCAACAAAGGCTAGGATTCCCTCTTGAAATGCTATTTACATAAAAAGAGACTATGAGATGTGAAGAAACTTAAAGAACTGCTCAGACCCTAGAGAGGGAGGCTACTGCCTTTGACCAGAAGAAGCTCATTAGCTCTTCATTTCAGAAAATTTTCACTAAAAAATTTCCACCCCAACCACAGAGTTAGACATATTGCTTCCTTCAACTTGAGGCTGACCTCAGAGCCAAGATGAAATACTATCCCCCCCCCTCATATTCTGTCAACCGATAAAGTATCCTGGTCATATTCTTCTAAATAAACCTTATAATGTCTTCTCTTCTCAACACCTGGGGCCTCACCCCTGAGCAATGATCTCAGAAAGATGATCCTGAAGTTCTTTTCATCTGCTACAGGATTAACATTATACATCAGTGTCCTTTTCTTTTCCCGGTAGGTTTTGAGTTTGGTGGTGGCAGGAAGAGTGTAAGATCTGAATTGTTTATTCTGACTTATCCTGCTGTGGGCATTTAA
This sequence comes from Lasiurus cinereus, assembly GCA_011751065.1. Taxonomy (NCBI): domain Eukaryota; kingdom Metazoa; phylum Chordata; class Mammalia; order Chiroptera; family Vespertilionidae; genus Lasiurus; species Lasiurus cinereus. The sequence goes on along the minus strand of JAAGEH010000286.1, from coordinate 5,570,029 downwards.
CCACTCAAGAGCTTAACAGTCTGGCCTTCAATTTTTTCAGCTATGAAAGACAACAAATAGTAACATAAAGAAAGCCTCCTTCACAAAACACACACACACACACACACCACACACACACATTTCAAAGGTATTTTAAAGGATAAATAGGTATAGAAGTTTTGTCAGTTCAGGATTAATTCTTTCATTGACTTGAGAACAAAGTTGGGAATGATTTAGTATGTCATGTAAAGGTTTAATGTTTTCAGACAGCTTTGTTTAAGTGCTTTGCATGAACTATCCTACTCATTCTTCCTAACAATCCTGTGAAGGTTTTACAGATGAAAAAACTGAGAGTCAGAAGATTTTGGTAATTTGGGAGGAGCTGAAATTTAGACTCAGGTGAACTGGCTGTCCCTAATGACTCTCAACTCTTATGTATCAGACATAAGACAAATCTATATCAATAGATTTAACTCCAAATTTTATGTCTAAATACCTGTTTTTCATTGCTTCCCTTTTGGAGGTTGCTGTTGCTAGGCAAAGACTCTTAACTGCTTACCTATCTGGCCTTATCCTGAAACTCTCTCTCTTTCATACTCTGCACTTGTGCCCTATTGAATGGCTTGCAGTTCAGCAAAAACATGCTGTGATAGATCCTGTGGTATCATATATGTGTCCTTCTTTTGGGATCAAGGCATACATTTCCACAGCTGCCTGTAGGTATTGCTTACTTATAACTGAGACTTCCTGAAGGAATTGCCTTCCACTAACAGGAGGTGCCATGTATAAAGTTACACCCCACTTCAGAAGCAGCTGGTATTCCATGACTGGTCAGTGCAGGGGCATAAAGCCTAGTCTTCAAAATGAGTCAACTCTGAAGACAATTACAACTCAGAACTTCCCCTATTTGATTGGCTAAGTCCTCTGTTGGAACTGCAATGTTCTTCAACTTCTTTCTCTGCTTAATCCTGCTCCCCTTGCTTCTTTACAAGTGGTTTTCTTCTTAAGAGCCTTCTCCATAAATCTGCATTCAAACCTCTGCTCCACAGTCTGTCTCCTGAACAGCCTGACCTACAATAGTTGATACTGGAGTTGTCCTAGCAGCCTTGAAATGGGATATTGGAGCTACATTACACTTTGGTGGGCTGGGAGTCAGGATACCACTAGTGGTGGTAGGTGGAATTTTGATAACTCATGGAATTCTGTAGCAATGACAAAATTACATCTTTCACCAGTGGTAAACAGGGATGGAAACTGAAGGAGAATGTATTGACAGTTGCATTGTCTCAGGCGATTGAGTGGTTCTGGGAAAGTAGTAATTATGACTGTGGAGTTATGTGGCTTTGGCTGGGGGCCATCAAGGCATTAGAGAATGGCAATGAGGGCTGAGAGTGATTAATCTCAAATTTAGGGCAAAGTGAGAACGCCAGAGGGCCTGAGAACAGAAAGGCTGAGGATCAAACCAAGAATATGATTTAAGTATAGTAGAGTTCCAGAGATTGATTTGTCAACCTGGCAAATTTGCTCCACCAAGGTCAAGGCCTTAATTGAAAAGGAGTGAGGCTTTGAGGCTTGGGATAGAGTTATCTGAGTTAATGTCCTTGAAAATCTTGAATCCTCAGTTTCCTCAGTCCACAGAAGTGCCCTGTTCTTCCTGCTAAAAGTAACCACTTTCTGTTTTGCCTACAAGATTGCAAGATAATGTATACTCTCACACTTCCCCTCCCCCATTCCTCTTACCTATCTCTATCGTGGCCATCAGTTCAAAAACTAAGGTCAAATCAAAACAGAACTGGCTGGGAAAATGTTTGATCTGTATATTAGTGGAAAAAAGGAACTATAAACCCAAAGAGCTTCAGAACCTGGTCAAACATGTATTAATAGGACCAGGAGAGAATATGTAGAACTTTATCCTGAGGTCCTAGAGCAAGGCAGGATGAAGGTTGGGGATGAGGGTGAAACATAAGTTTGGATAAGAAGAATTTATTTATATGGAAACACTATCCATTAATGCAGGATTTAATACCCTGTTAAGGACCCAGGAGATAGTACTAACATGCAGTTAGAATGGCTTTTGGAAAAAGTTATTGCCTACACTAACTAAAAATACAAGAATTTCCATGACACGTGGTAAAAGAAGAGATAAAAAGATTCAGAGAAGTGGCATGCTAGAGTGGATATACAATGAAAAGCAGAAAACCCATGTGCTAACCATGTTCCATTTCAGGATCCACAGAATACCCCTTTACCAGAGCAATACAGAATGAACTGACTAGAGGGCCATCTGCATAAATGAAACACTCTGTAGGCTAGGGGTGCTGGTGGAATATGATGTTATAGAATTGTGAACCCTGATAGAAATGAAGAGGATGCCAAAATAATAGAGGCCAGATGATGGCACATAACTATCAGAGTGAAGTGTTCAGAATTATCACAATAAATGGCCAGTACGAATAATAGTCAGGGAGGCCTGATCCACACAGCCAATGAGATGGTTAATCGAAAACAGTGTGCCCATAGAAAGCCATCAAGGCTGTTGTTCAATGCATGCAATCAAAGAATTCAAAGATAATCAGGAGGGTAAAAGAACTTAATCCAATAAAAATTCATAATCTCTTACCTAGTTTCTCCCCACTGTTTGAAGATGTCATGTCTTGAGGAGGAAGAGATCTGCCATTCCATGTTTAGCATATGTGGTAATTATTCTCTCAGTACTTCCTCAAGGTATCTTGGACTATTTGACTAATCATGCTCTGGGGAAAATGGAAAGGTTCTATCATTTTGAGTAGTGTTGTACACAGGATTTGAGTTAATAATTATATCTAGGGACATGAAGCATACTTGTGGTATTAGAGTAGGAGCACATGAGATCCAATTAATAAATGGAAGCCTGGTCTAGTTCCATTTCAGAGTGAGTTCACTACACCAGTGGACTCACTATATAATCATTTATATGATCCACAAATATAAAATTGGAATGGTAATACTTAGTAGTTGGAAGAATTGTCATATTTGTTCCTTAGCCTTTGGACTAGCACATTCCTCTCCCAATCAGCTAAGATTCCTATTATATTTATAAGAAACCTAATGGATTCATAGATAGCTTCATATACTTTATTCAAATTGCAAGTCTAGCTTGTACAAAAGAAAATCAAGTGCATCTCTGGAGATGATAGTGGACACCTGCAAACTCAATCAAGTAGTGACACCTGTTCCTCAGCACACTCATATGGCCACATGAAGGAGGAGGTCCCCTTTGACCAATTGATACAGGAATGAAAAGACAAGCCTGGTTCATTAATGAGTTGGTTCTGCATGTGGGTGCAAGCTGAAAATGTACTGTTCCTACATTGTAGTCCCAATCTAGGTATCCTGAGAGTTAGAAATGTGAGAAAATACTCCCAATGAATAGAGCTTCAGATGATGAGAGCTGTTTCTCCACCTTTTGGGCAATGAAGGCAAAAGCTGTGAGTAATGAAAATAAATAAGCAAGTGGCTGGGCAAAAAAGCAGAGGACCAGTAAGAGTGAGGCAGGAGGTATTAAAGGGGTCTTCCTGATGTTGCCCCTTTCTCTTGATTCCAGTTCCAGTCAATATCCAGAGGATTATAGCAAACTCCACTTTTCTCCAGATACTCTGAATGAGACCCTTTTCCTGATGATCAAAATAATATAACAAAAATAGAAATCACAGTAAGAACCCTAATTTTTTGGCTCCCAATTCAGTATTCTCTCTATTCTATCTATTGGCATTTGTATCTGCCTGGCCTTTCCTTCTCTACCTCCTGACCAATTTCTCCTATTCAACTTACCTTGGGGGACAGGGAAATAGATGGAGACAAGTAGTCCACAAGATATAATTTATACATTCTGTTATTAACATGACTCAAACACAACTAGACATTCTTGACTCATTGCCAGTCCTAAAAAATTTTACTCTTATCCTATGATGACTCTACATAAACATGTTTTCAATCATCTTATTTGCATGAAAATAGCTAAATTTTATTTTCAACTTTATGTTTTGTATTTGTCTAAACTAGTAAAGTGGACCACAAGAGTTAGTATTAGCTCTAACAGTTGACTAATAACTTATTTCTCTTTGGTAGTTTATGCTGGGCAAATTTATCTGAGCACTATCAGTCAGGATTCAACCAGAGAAACAAAACTAGTAGAAGATTACATTAAGAGATTATTGTAAGATATTGGTTTATGTGATTATGGAGGCAGGCAAGGCAAGTCTGAAATCCATAGTTGAAGGCCATGTGGAAGGGCAGGTTGAGATCTCTTAGGCATGGGCTGAAGCTGAAGTTCCCAGGCAGAATTTTTTCTTTATCAGGGAATTTTCATCTTTGCTCTCAAGGCCTTTTAACTGAGAGTCAGGCTTAACCAGATTATCTAGAATAATCTCCCTTATCTGAAGTCCATTTCTTATGGGCTTTAATGTCAGATGCAAGGTACCTTCATGTTTAATTGAATAATTGGGGATTGTACCAAAGTCTAGACAAGTTCACATGTTGAAAGATCATCAAGTGATCATCACAAATACCATGAAAAAAGCCTACTATGTAAATGCAAAATGTTATTGTTCTGAAAACAAGTAATAGTTTTGCTTCTCTAAGCTTTCATTTTCTCTAGAAAAAAATTGCATTTGACTAATTTAAAAATTTGATCAATATTTATTCACTCATGCAAATAATGTATTGTGCTAGTCACTCTCATTTATTTCATCAGCAAATCCTGTCAATTCTGCCTTCAAAATATGTTGATAATTCAACTACTGCCTTGTTTACTGGTAGCATCTTGCCCAAATCGTTGTCTTCTCTTTTCTAGACTATTGCCATTGCATCCTTAATTGGTCTCCCTGCTCCTCACCTAGTTCCCACTACTATTTAATCTCCATATAGCACCTGGTGTAATTTAAAAAAAAAATCAAGACACATTATTCCACTAGTTAAGTCCTGCAAACAATTCCTTTATCACACAAAGTAAAAGCCTAAGTCCTTTCCAAGGCCTGTGATTCTCACATGATCTGATCCCACTACTCTCATCACTCAACTCTTTCACCCTCCTTTCCTCTATTCCAGTACCATAGACCTCCTCACTGAAGGGCCTTTACATCCACTGTTCTCTCCAGCCAGAATGAGAAATCTGCTTTGTTTGCTTTCTTACTTTCTTTAGGCATCAGCTTAACTGTGACCTTTATGTGGTCTTTCTCAGTTACCCCTTAATACATAGCAGCATCTTGAAATATCATGATGCTCTATCTCCCTGTGTTATTCTTCTTTGCACCTACCACTTGGTCTGCTTTGTTTACTGCAGTGCCTAGAATAGTGCTCAGAATGTGGTTAGTATTCCAAAAATATTATTTGACTGAAGGAACAGTAGACAGATGTTTACTTGTTGTAAGAGTTAGAAAATAATCTGAACCCTCCTATTTGAAAATGTTATAGTGCTTTTATGTTGAGAAACATCCTTCTCTGTTTCAAATTTGTCAGAAAATTTTCTCTGTTTTTCTTCTTTTTTGAATAGTACCATGATGTTGTTTCTCCTAAGACCACTCATTGAATAGGAGTTTCTATGGTTACAATGTTATTTCTAGTCAGAATCCTGTCGCAGAGAAACCTGAATTTAGTATCTCAATAAGTCAAGATTCCATTGATATACCATTAAAATACAGATACAGATGGATTTTCAAAAATCAGCTTCCTGCATCATTCACCAAATCAGTTGGAGATGGAATGGAAGACATATTTAGGGTTCAAGTCCAGGTTCAGAAAAATAACATTGTAGGAAGTAGACAAAAGGAGTAACCAACAGACTTGTTCATCAAAAAGTTCCCCAGAGAAATCACTTCAATTTTACCTTATTTCCCACCACTGGGATCTTGGTGTATTAGTTTGTCATTGTGCCCTTGCCTTTATACCTAATCAAGCTGTTGATTCCTTAGGCTGTTTATTCTTTCTGTTCCATTCCAGGGCTAGGAATAAAAGTATAGGTGACTATACCTTTAGAGCTTAATTTGTGAGTTTACCCCAGAAAACAAATGAAGTATGGCTAATGTTGACAATGAGTACATGGGGATCTGGCTGTGCTAGAATATCAGAAAGGAGCTAACCTTACAATTTAGACATATGCCTTAGCTTCTTAATCTCAATTTCTACATGCATATCAATCATAGAGAACTACGGTGAAGATAGAAAGTGCTATTGTCTCATTTTTTTTTTCCTTTTTGGTGCCTCCTCTTTTGTCTTGGATGTCCATCTTTCTACTAATCTCTAATCTAGCTCATATTGCTTATATTCTACCCAGGTGTAAACCATATACAGTCCTGTGCTTATTGAATTATGAAAATGTGGAAACATTTCTGAAGCTATACAGATATCTTAATATAATCTTTAAACTAAGAAACATTGCAAAATGCAAATTGATTTTTGTATGTATGACACAAATAAAATGACTATTTCATATTCAACCCCAACTTTATAAAGAATTCAAAACCATTGTCAATTTAATCACCGAGAAGCAGTTTATGTTTTTATTGAAATATCTTCAAAATATGATAGGAGAAATTATATTTTAAGGCCTAGAGTAACATATCCTCACTATGCCTGGCCGGGGTTCAGTTTATGGAACTCTGCTTGCTCAGGTCTCTCCCCTTATCACATTAAAAAATAATTATTCTGCCTCTAACCAATTTGGCTCAGTGGATAGAGCATTGGTCTGTGGACTGAAAGGTCTCAGGTTCGATTATGGTTAAGGGCATGTACCTTGGTTGTGGGAACATCCCCAGTAGGAGGTGTGCAAGAGGGAGCTGATCCATGTTTTTCTCCCATTGATATTTCTAACTCTCTATCCCTCTTCCTTCCTCTCTGTAAAAAAAAAATCAATAAAATATATTAAAAAAACAATTATTCTGGACTTATCATATCTCCACAGTACATATTATCCTTGAAAGAAATAAATTTTCATGTATTTATTCATTCAACAAGCACTTACTGAGCATATACTAATACTATGCACCCTATACTTTAATAGACATAAGAACTGGCTTCCAAGTTGAAGAATTAATATGTAATGTATATATTCTGGGGCAGGATAGGGAGATATTGAATCATCAGCATACCCTTGAGCAAGATGTGATACATTTTGTGAATCCAATAAATGCATAAAATCATAAAAGAGTGCCTAACCCTTCTGGATAACTAAATTTCTCATTTCCTTGGTGAATAGTTTCATTGATTCTCCATCACTGAAGTTTTTCCTCCACTACCCTTCCAATTTAAAAAAAATCTAAGGCACCACTCCAACCTGAGTTTAAAATCCACCATTTTGGAGATGTATGATTAAATTGCTCTGTCTGTCTGATATAGGTCATTAACTTCTTGATTAAGATCTATGTCCTTTTCTAAGTCTATTCTTACATTACGTAGTTGCTATTTCACAAATAATAAATGAAAAATGGTGATGACTCCTTGAATCTTTGTCATCTACTCCCTGGCTTCTAAAACACATCTTTCATTTCTTCTGCTAGGGAATATAGAAAATGCTTCTTAGAGTAATTGAGAAAGTTAGTTTGGCTCTTCTAACCAACATTTAAAAAAAAACTGAGTAAGAATAGATAGAATCAATGATTAGGTGAAGTGATTTCCTGGAACTGTGGAGATTGAGTATAGAAAAATATGGCACCTTATCTTGGCCCAAGAAGGGTACAGCTGTTTGGCTTCTTATTTAATCAATTGTAGATGAAAGGAACATTTTACTTAATAAAGAGGACTGAGTCAGACACAGTTGGCTCTGGGGCATTTTCCTTTCAGAATGTGACTTGGGAGCTACTGGTACATTTACAATTTCTCTCAGTCGAAATGGCCTCAGACTACGAAGTTCATCATAGAATCTCATCTAATGTAATTTCCTGATGTTTAAATGAGAATGCTTGAAACACTACAGATTTTATGGCATAGAGTCGCATAACGCTTGGAAATTCTGATTGGGAAACTGCACTGAAGTCCCAGGACCTAGGATCTAAGCAGAACAAGTGTAAGCATACATCCACTCTGCTGATAATTTTTCTCTGACTTCATGTTGGCCCCAAAGCTATGGCTATCTTGGGTCTTCAATCTTGTATGCAATAAGCTGCGACTATTAAAATGATAATATGTAGTCAGAAAGCAAAATGTTTAATTAAGAGCTAAAAAATTTAAGTTTTTAGGAAAAAATTAGATAAATCACCAGGTACTTCTAAATTGCTGTTTGGCATCAAATAACCAAGTATTTAACATTATCATTAAATTTATTTGTGTTTAATCAATAAAAGTTTTACTCAGTAAACCTCATTTCAATTAAATGCTGTACGTATTGGAACTCATTCTTTATCTGCTTTTTTTTTTTTTTCTGGATATTTGACTATAGTTACCATCTAAACTCTGTGGACTAAAACACATTTATATTTATACATTAACTCTCATACTTACCAAGTAGATAGAAATATAGATAGATATAGATAAATTTTTATATAATTTAATGTTTTAAAATTAAATCATTCAGGTTTAATGTAATGCAATGTTAATTATGAAGGTTATATAGCTATAACCTTATTATACACTAGGGGCCCAGTGCACAAAATTCGTGCACTGGGGTGTGAGGGGGTCCTTCAGCCCAACCTGCCCCCTCTCACATACTGGGAGCCCTCAGGAGATGTCCTACTGACAGTTTAGGTCTGCTCCCCCTGGGAAGCGGGCCTAAGCGCAGTCTGGCCTCTCTCTGTGGGAGGTGACGGGGCTGATCAGGGGAAGGCACCAGCCCCATCACCCCCGCTGCTGCAGCCACTGCCAGTCACCATAGCCATCAAGGTGTTTTCAACAACATGGACTCCAGTCCCTTCACCATGAAAAAATGACAACTTTCTTTAGGCATTTTCAAGATGTGTTTTTCATAGGATATGACCTTTCTTTCTTTCTTTCTTTCTTTCTTTCTTTCTTTCTTTCTTTCTTTCTTTCTTTCTTTCTTCTTTCTTTTTTCTTTCTTTTTTCTTTTCCTTTCCTTTCCTTTCCTTTCCTTTCCTTTCCTTTCCTTTCCTTTCCTTTCCTTTCCTTTCCTTTCCTTTCCTTTCCTTTTTTTTCCTTTCCTTTCCTTCTTTCTTTCTTCCTCACCTGAGGATATGTTTCCATTGACTTTTAAAGAATGTGGAAGAGAAAGGAAAAGTCAGAGAGAAACATCAAAGTGAGAGGAGCACTTTGATTGGTTACCTCCTGCATGAGCCCTGACCTGAGCCCCAGCCAGGGAGGAGCCTGCAACCTAGGTACATGCCCTTGATCAGAATTGAATCCAGACCCTGCGATCTACAGGCCAAGGCATTATCTACTGAACCAAACCGGCTAGGGCAGGATATGACGTTTCTTAGCCCTCCAACAGCAGACCTTGGTGTTTTTTTTTTCCTCCAGGAGTGTGGTAGAAAAACCTTAGATCACCTTTTTGGATTCTTATTACCCAAGTTACTAAGAATATTACCAGTGGCATACAGGTAGCTTAGCCAATAAGCAGTCAGAAAAGGTATTTCCTCTGTAGTTCACACCGATTGCCAATAGCCTCCAATAGCTGGCTCTGCCCCTGCCAAGGCCGAAAGCCGCTGGCTGATGCTTTAGGCCTGGGCAGGGCATCCCCAGCTCCCTCTGATCACCGACTCCGTCCCTGCCCCCTTGGCTCTGATTGCAGGTTTGGCCCTGCCCAGGAGCCGCCTGGCTCAAGTCTTTCCCAGGCTACTCAGGGCCCACACGGGGCCTACCTCAGTGACCTGGGTGCCAGAATGTTCCCTAGACCCAGGCCTGGGTGCCTCTGTATGCAAATTAACTGTCATCTTTGTTGGGTTAATTTGCATACTCACTCTGATTGGCTGTGAGCATAGCAGAGGTATGGTCGATTTACATGTTTGTCTATTATTAGGTAAGATACTTGTAATTTATATAATTTTTATAAACAAATGTATATGTATAGACCTTCAGTGATAAGGGTACACATATGATAAGAAGGCATTCAGACTTCCAGGAATTCCAAGTTTGTTGCATAATATTTAAAACTGATACAGGAGAACACACTATAGACTACATATTCTTGACAATTCATTTCCACTGTGGTAGCACCAGTGGTATGGAACCCTCAGGAGTCACATTACACTAGAAAAAGCAAATGTCTTTAAGATGCAGTTCTGCTGAAAGTGAGATGTGCCACAAGCTTGAGATTGTTTATGGTTTACTATTGTGTTTTTGTGTCACTTAGCTAGATTACTATGGGCTAGTATATTTCAAGTCACAAAGGATGTTCTGAGGTTGCTTTAATATTCCCCACATATGGTATATGGATGATCAAAGATTCTCATTGGAATAGCACATCTGTTCCTAAGTGAAAAGAAAAAACACTACAACCTCTCAGGTGAGAGCAGCCCCCAGGTAACATTGAGAAGAATTCAGCTAATAGCTGCCATTTCAATAGAAGCAGCCCATCACATAGAAGAAATGGCTAAGGGCTTTATGATAATAGTTATATTAGGAAAACCAGTCCTGAACAGCAGACCATTTACTCTGTTCAGTTATACATCTGTACAGTCTGTGTTAGTGACATTTGGCTGAATTAATTTTGTTTGTATTTGACTCAGCCTGCTGTAATTTTATTACATAAAAATGGTCTCTAACAATGGTTAAAAAAATTCTTTAGAGGGAAAGCTTGGTCAAGCTTGCAAAAAGATGCTTCATTGAAACCGTCTCTACTGTTTAGATCAATGATATTTGCCAAATTTTAAAGAGTGGAGAACTGATTTTCATATCCTGTTCCTACCTGCTAAATTTTACTATTTTGTTCTCTGGCTTAGAGATAAGTGAAAAGAAACAACAAAGATGTAATATGGACCAAATTTAATAATGTAATAAGTATGTACAATTTATTACTTCCAAGGACCTGTACTATTGTTAGAGTTTTTAATAATGCAGCTGACCTATTAAATAGTGCTGTAGCTGCCAAGATTCTCTTTCCAACCCAGTATCCTCACTGGCCCCCAGGCTTCCTCATAATTCCCAGGAAACTTGAGATATCATTTCATCTTCTTATAAACTTCAAGAAAGTTCATTAATGTATTTAATAAGTACATATTGAGCATGAGACAATGGACATGAAGCATAGTGAACAAAGCATCCAACCCCCTGTCCTCCTGAAGCATTCATTTTAGGGGAAATTTGAATGAAATCAAACTCTACTAGTTTCCTAGGATGGATTGGAATCTGCAGAGGCCTGAATAGGATTCACCCACCACCTTCAGTAATCTCTTAAACAGCTGATCCAAATTCCAGCACAGATCCCAATTTCTTGGAGTTTGGCAGCCTCTGGAATGGACCAGAGATTTGGAACCTTGTCTTACAATGGAACTAGCAGGTTAGAGACATAATATACTCTTCTACTCTTTCACTGAGGGATATGCACAGTTACCCATCCAAGATAAAATAAAAAAGCCACAAAAAAGCAAAACAGAATCAAGACAAACTTCATTAAATATATTTCTCATTATAGTTCCAGGGTGCATTATCTGAGAGTGACTGCAAAGTACTTTGGTTTTTGTCATTCAGGATCTTAGGAACTATTATTCTGGCTGACAGCACACTTTGACGCCACTCTGGGTTGTGAGACTTGGAAAACTCCAAAGAGATTTGGGCATTAAATATATTGAATTATTAAGTAATTGACATGTGCAAAATTTGTCCCTGATCAACTGACTGGAACTGACTGTTGACTGGCTGTAGGCTTTTGGTACTTGGTACCCTTGCCAGATGTCTTCATAATAATGTCCAGTCAGGTTTCTGTTTAAACTTCCCTCTGCAATTCCTCCAGACCCAATTCATAGAACATAACTTATCACTTACTCTGACAAAAATTTCTTCTCTTTATTTTTATGTCTAATTTTTTAAAATTTTAATATTAATTTTAATTGTCTGCAAAGTAGACAAAGGATTTGAGATTTTCAAGTGTTAGTTTTGAATTGTTTTTTTTTAGAAATTCCTGCCAGTTATATAAAATATTAAAATTAGTTTATTTGTTCTGAATTTAGGATTAAATATAGATCTTTATTAAAATATGAACAATAGGTATATTAAGATAGATTTAGAAATAGCTTAAAGACAAAATTGTGAGCCATTTTGCTAACTCAATGACAATAACAAGACAGTGCCACTGAATGTAAAAATGAAAACAGCTGAGTGATATGGTACAAATGTCTATAAAGATTGAGAGGTGAAAACAGGCACTACTCATGTAACCATTGATGTTTGGGGAGTCTTTGAAGGTCACATAAATACATAGTACCTGGCAAGAACATTTTTGTCCCACCAGAAGTGTAATGATACTGGGAATAATTTTGTAAAGGTTATTTGAAACTGCTTAGGTTTTAACTTTATGACTCTTGATCCACAACTGAAATGTGAATGATACAAAGAGATTTAAGTCCCGAATGTCTAAGTCTAAACCTATCTGCTCTTAATGCCCACAGCATCACATCAACTGTTGCCATTGATACGTGGTTGAAGACTCCTTTTAGATAGTGACTTTACAAAGAACCATTCTTTATTGATATGGCTATGTGGTACAGAGTCACCTCAAGTCTTCTTTTTTCTTTCCTATTAATGTTTTCTCATAGGAGGAATGGAGCACAATTATTATTGTGTTGGTTCAAGTAGTCTATCTGTAATGACCTTCTGTAGAGCCAAGAAGTGTTATCCCTGTGGCCAACTCAATTGTATCACAAGCTAGACAGAGCACCCAATGTTGGCTCTGGTGAATGGACCAGGAAGCAACATGATAAATCTTTATGATAAATGTTGATTGTTGGACAGGAGGAAAAAAGACCTCTAACCCCACCCCAATTTTCTTTTTCATTAGCCTCCTGATATTATCTCCCGAATAGCATTGAAAGTGAGCAGCCTATAAATATTGCACATGTTTCCAATACTAAAAGCTGATAAAGTTTATTGTACTTATAAAATAAATAGAAGGAAATGCTTTCAGTTTCCTATTTACAGGTCTCTGGGGAGATTTCAGGTATAATGTATTGCTTCAATTTAAAAAATGTAGTGTCTCTCACACGTGCTCCCTTCTTTTGCTATTTTTTCTCTTCAGTATTTTATGTCTCAAGCACAACACATAAGTGGCCAGGCACTTGGGCAATGTCGAGCCTTCTGTTATATACTCCTATTTTGGTTATATATTTTAAATTGCCTCTTTAAAAATAATTCTTCATAACTTTCTACTTCTTTCTCTATTTCTTTGTCTGTTCTCATTTTCTTTAGTTAACAAATGGATTATTCTTTCATTGTATCTGATCTGTTTGGATTCTGGAACCAGCACCTTTGTAGGTACTGGCTCACAAATTTATAAGATTACCAAATAGCTGGTAGTCTGCAACTAAAAATATTAAATATTTATTTCCAGTAATGCTCACACAAACTTTGTCACTGCTTTATATGGAAGAAAATCTTCGAATGTTTGATGAATAGACTGAATTTCAAATGCTCCAGAAAAGGGAGTGTGTGTGGGTGAAGGTTATGAGGATGCTTAGATAAATGCCTGGTCTCAAAGGTCCTCTGTTTATTGATTAGCCAGTATTGTCATAGGTTCTGGAAACCTGGTCTTTCCATGAATGTAAAAATTACAATGACTGTGGGGGTCATCTGATGCGATGTCTCCTTTCATGGTCTCATTATTTCTAAGGTGCTGCATTTGAAAACAAGTTTGGACTTGAATTATCACCCTATATTTTTGGAATCAATGTGCATTTAACTTCTCTTTAATTAATTGCAGTTTCTGCCACATAATAAGGTGGCATCAGCCTCAGTTTCAAGATCAGTTGGGAGAGAATAGTGCTGTGTTCCTTTATTTATCATAGAGACCACATGAAAAGAAGGCCAACCAAGAATAGTGGCAAAAGATTTAGAAATTCAGAACTTGCCAAGTGAGGCTTATAAGATGCATAAGTGTCTTTACCCATGCCTTTTACAAGAAGGTTATTTATATTCACTTATGAACAGGCATAGTACAAAATTATGAATACTATTTTAAACCATTAATACAGTGCCTTACTAATTATTATTTTAAAACCAGAAGCCCGATGCATGAAATTCACGCAAGAATAGGCCTTCACAGCTGCAGAGACTGATTCCATTTGTGGCTACAGCCCTGGCTCCATCACATCTAATTAGCATATTATGCTTTTATTATTATAGATAATTATCTCTGACATTTATTAGGGTTTACTATTGGCCAGAAATGAAGATATATGTGTATTTTCTAATTTTAAAAGAAAACAGAGAGAGAAACTATTGCCCACAATTTATAGAAGAGATAAGTGGGGTTCAAATAAGTGAAGGAACTCCCTCATGTCACAGGTTGTGAATAGTGGAGCCAGGTTTGAAACTCAGCTCTGTTTAACTCCAAATCTGTGCTTTAACCAAGTGTAATTATATTTATTATTATTATTTTTATTATTGACTTTGGAGATAGAAAGGGAGAGGGAGAGATAGAAACATTAATGATGAGAATCATCAATCAGCTACATCTTGCATACCCCCTATTGGAGATTGAGCCTACAATCCAGGCATGTGCCCTGACAGAGAATCAAATTGTGATCTCCTGGTTCATGGGTTGATGCTCAATCACTGAGAAACACTGGCGTGGCCCAAATGTAATTTTAACATTCTGTTTTGAGTCACTGACATACTCAAGAAATATATGGTTGTATCTTAACCCATGCATATGCATGTATCTATAAATATTTCTATATATAAACATTTGTATCTATATTAAGCTAAATGTGAGATTATACTGATGTCACCAAGTCTAATTCATTATCTCAATGATCTTTCTAGGCCCAGCCTATTGTTTTTCTGTACATTTCCACTACATTAGTGAGAAACCTGGTTCTCACCAACCACTATTGACTTAATTGTTCAATTCTAGGATATATGTACAATGATTACATAATTGTTAACCCATACTCGTATGGGGAAATAACATTATCAACTAACATATAGTGCTTATGTGCAAGTACTTTTTGTCTCTGGTATTATAGATGCTTCTCATTTCCAAAGTTGCATAGGTCAGCACCTTGAACTCTACCCTTTTAATAAGTGTCTTTCATTCGTACCTTTATAATAGTTAGAACTAGGCACGATCTGAATGCCTTATGAGATCTCCTGCCCTTATAAATAGATTTTTTTTAATTTTCATAAGCTAATGTTCACTCTTTGTGCTGTAAATTCTATGTTTTTTTTAAAAAAACATAATGCCTAATATCATAAAGCATAGTTTAGCTGCCATAAACACACACACACACAAACACACACCTTCACCTTTTCAACCCTTTTTCTTTTCCTCCACCCACTGATGTTTTTATGTCTCTATAGTTTTGCCTCTTCCATTATACCATGTAGCTGGAATTACATGTAGCCTTTTCAGACTAGCTGTTTTCACTTAGCCATATACATGTAAGGTCCTCCCATATTTTATGGCTTGATGGCTCATTTCTTATGGCTCAATAATATCCCATTTTATGATTATACCACAATTTGTTTGTTTATTCACCTATTGAAGGAGATCTTGATTACTTCCAGTTTGTGGCTTGTTATGGATAAAGCTACTATAAACATTTACATGCAGGCTTTTGTATAAACATAAAATTTCAAATTAGGTTAAATATCCAAAAAATACAATTGCTGGATCATCTGGTAAGATTGCATTTAGCTTTATAAGAAACTGAAAAACTGTCTTCCAAAGTAGCTGTACATTTTGCATTCCCACCATCCAGAATGTGAGCTCCTACTGCTCCAAGCCCTTACCAGCACTTGGTGTTGTCCATGTTTTGGATTTTAGCCATTCTCATAGGTGTGTAATGCTATCTCATTGTTTTAATTTGCAATACCCTGATGACATATGATGTGGAACATTTTTTCATATGTTTATTTGTCATATGAATAACTCTTTGAAGAAGTTTCTATTAAGGTCTTTGGTGCATTTTCAAATCAGGTTGTTTGTTTTCTTATTGCCGAGTTTTAAGAGTACTTTGTACATTTTGGATTTTTCTTTAATCAGATATATATGTTGAAAACATTTACTACCAGTCTGTGGTTTGTCTTATTCTCTTTAAAATGTCTTTCATAAAGCAGAAGTTTTAAATTTCAATGAAATCTAACATACTGATTTTTTTCTTTAATGGATTATGCTTTTGTTGTCTCAAAAACCCATCGTCAAACCCAAGGTCATCCAGAATTTCTGTTGTTTTTCAAGAAGTTTTATAGTTCTGAATTTTGCATTTAAGTGTACAATCAACTCTGAGTTAATTTTAGATGAGATAATAAAATCTGTGTCTAAACTAATTTTTTTTGCAAATATACATTCAGTTGTGCACCATTTGTTGAATCTTGTCTGAATGAAATTTATTAATCTTGTCTGAATTAAATTGCTTTTCTGCTTTTTTCAAAATCAATTGACTATGTGGGGGGCTTTAATTCTGGGCTCTCTATTTTGATTCATTATAAATGCATCTATTTTTCCAGTGATTTCACAGTATCTTGATTACTATAGCATTATAATGTCTTGAAGTTGAATGATGTCAGTTTCCCAGTTTTATTCTTCAGTATTGTGATGGCTATTCTGGATCTTTTGCCTTTTTAAATAAACTTTAGAATCACTTTATAGATATTTACAAAATAGCTTTTTGGGATTTTGATTAGGATTGTAGTGAATACATAGTTAGCAAGAATTGACATTTAATAATATCAAATCTTTCAATTCATAAACATGGGATATCTCTCTATTTAAATCTTTGATTTCTTTAATCAGAATTCTGTAGTTTCTCTTACAGAGATCCTGTATACATTTCATTAGTTTTATATGTAAGAATTTCAATATATTTTACTATTTGAAATGGTATGATGTTTATTTTTTACCAGTTTATTTTATTTATTTATTTATTTTTAATTAAATCTTTATTATTCGGATTATTACATTTGTTTCTTCTTTTTCTCCTCCATAGCTCCACTCCACTAGACTCCCACCCCTCCCTCTACCCTTACCCCCCCCCATTATTGACCTCATCCATAGATGTATGATTTTTGTCCAGTCTCTCCCTGCATCCCCCACACCCCTTTCTCCCTGAGAATTATCAGTCCACTCCCTTTCTGGGCTCCTGACTTTATTATATTCACCAGTTTATTCTGTTCATCAGATTTTTAATTCACTTAATTTTTAGATTCACTTGTTGATAGATATGTATTTGTTGGTCATAATTTTTTATCTTTTACCTTTTTCTTCTTCCTCTTCTTAAAGAGTATCTTTCAGCATTTCATATAATACTGGTTTGGAGTTGATGAACTCCTTTAGCTTTTTCTTATCTGTGAAGTTCTTTATCTGCCCTTCAATTCTGAATGATAGCTTTGCTGGATAGAGTAATCTTGGTTGTAGGTTCTTGCTATTCATCCCTTTGAATATTTCTTGCCCCACTCCCATCTGGCCTGCATAGTTTCTATTGAGAAATCAGCTGGCAATCATATGGGTGCTCCCTTGTAGGTAATTAACTGTTTTTCTCTTGCTGCTTTTAATATTCTCTCTTTGTCTTTTGCTCTTGGTATTTTAATTATGATGTGTCTTGGTGCAGTCCTCTTTGAATTCCTTTTATATGGGGTTCTGTGTGCTTCCTGGACTTGTAAGCCTATTTCTTTTACCAGGTAAGGGAAGTTTTTAGTCATTATTTCTTCAAATATGTTTTCAGTACCTTGTTCTCTCTCTTTTTCTGGCACCCCCACAATTCTGATGTTGGTACGCTTGAAGTTGTCACAGATAAAGAATATCTACCAAGCCCCTGGCCAGAGTATCTCATTGGTTAAAGTGGTGGTTCGAAATCCCAATCAGGGCATATATCTAAATTGCAGGTTCAATTTCTGGTAGGGATGTATTGTGGGTAGGAGGCAACAGATCAATGTTTTCCTCTCTCCCTCTTTCTCCCTCTCTCCCTCCATACTTTTCTCTGAGATCAATTTTTTTAAAAAGCTACAGGTAATATCATACTTAATGGTGAGAAGTTAGGGGCTTTCTTTTTGATCGAGAAAAAGGCAAGAATATCCTCTCTCACCATTCCTATTCAACATCATATTGGATATTCTGGCCAGTCCAATAAAATAAAGAAAAGAAGGGTCATATATAGATTATAAAGAAATAAAGAAAAGTGTCATTCCCAGTGTTTACCTATGTAAAAAATAACGAAGAGTTGAAAGAAAAAAACGGAAACTAATGATTGTAACAAGGTCTTAGGAAAAAAAAGTATAATCTACAAAGGTCAATAGTTTTTCTTTATGGGCAGTTAACAATTATAGTAATTTGAAAAAAACACATCATACCATTGAATGAAATAGTAAGTTCTTTTAATTTCTGCTTCTAATTTCTAGAATGTGTTGTATAATTTCTTCTTTTAACACTTAGTAGAATTCACAATTAAGCCATCTAGGCCTGGTGCTTTCTATTTTGGAAGGTTACTGATTTAATTAAAAACATTTTTTTATTAATGTGTTACATGTATACATATCTTCCCATTACCCCTTCACCCCCCGATTTAATATTTTTAATAGATGTAGGCCAGCTTATATTACCTATCTCTTCTTTTTTTTTACATTCATTGTTTGTATCTTCCAAGGAATTGGTTCATTTCATTTAAGTTTTCAAATGTATCATTATAAAGTTGTTCATAGTATTCTTTTATTACCCTTTTAATATCAATCAGTCAGTAATAATTAGCACTCTTTTATTTCTGATACTAATAATTTGTGTCTTCTGTTTTTTTATTCCTGAATAGCCAAACTAGAGGTTTGTCAATTTAATGGTATTTTCAAAGAACCAGTTTTTATTTTGTTGATTTTGTCTATTGTTTTTCTATTTTCAATTTCATTGAATTATCCTCTACTTTTTATTATTTCTTTTCTTCTGTTTATTTTTGGCTTAAAGTTTTCATTCTTCTCACTTCCCACCTAGCCTTTACATAAGAGAAAGAAGGTAGAGTGGGGTTGGAAAAATGTCCCTCTTTCACCTAAAATATGACTCTGGATGAGCCATATCACTGGAGAGCTGGTCTTTGTTATGGAGAATGCTCTGGGCTTCTTTACAAAGGGTCACTTTTCCCTTCCCCTTGACAGAGAAATGAAGGGACTTTTCTTCTTCTTCTTGTCTTCATTGTGAGAACCTACTGGTGTTCCTATAAGTACAAACTCATTAAAGTATGCCTCTACCCCCAATACTATAGCTTCCAAGAGTTTTTCACTCAGAATAGTCCTTACTTAACTTCCAGCAATTTATCAAAATTACTATTTAAGTATTCCTACTGACTTCAGTAGCTCTTATTTCAAGTAGGATGATATTGGCTGTTATTTTCTACACTAGAGGCCCAGTACATGATATTTGTTCATTTGGGGTGGGGGGTGAGAGTGTCCCTCAGCCCAGCCTGCACACTCTCCAATCTGGGACTCCTTGAGATGTCCAACTGCCCATTTAGGCCCAATCCCAGGATCGGGCCTAAATGTGCAGTCAGAAATCCCTCTCACAATCCAGGACTGCTTGCTCCCAACTGCTTGCCTGCCTTTCTCCTGATTGCCCTCAACTGCTTCTGCCTGCCAGCCTGATCATCCCCTAGCTACTCCCCTTTCAGCCTGGTTGATGCCTAACTGCTCCCCTGGTAGCCTGTTTGCCCCTAACTGCCCTCCCCTTCAGGCCTGATTCCTCCCACCCCCCACTGCTCTCCCCTGCAGGCCTGGGTCTCTCCCAACTGTCCTTCCCTGGAGGCCTGTCATCCCCAACTTTCCTCCTCTGCCGACCTAGTTCCCCTCAACTTCCCTCCCTTGCTGGCCGGATCACCCACAATTGCCCTCTCTTGAAAGTCTGGTCCCTCACAACTGCCCTTTCCTGCTGGCCATCTTGTGATGGCCATCTTGTGGTCACATGGGGGCAGCCATCTTATGTGTTGGCTTGATGGTCAATTTGCATATTACTCTTTTATTAGATAGGACTTGCCTATTTCTCCAGATTTCAGGGTGACAATTTACACTGTGACTTTGATGGGTCTTACCAAGAAAAATTCCCTAATTTTAATTTTTAAGCTTTTTTTTAATGTTGTATGTATAGAAATGTTCAAGTTCTTTACATGTCTAAGGTATCCCTTTAAGACTCCAGCACAGTGTTGATTAACTGAATTAGCAAATGAAATAAACCAAATTTAGGTACAACTCAACAAACATTCCAAATTTCTCAAGAATTGTTTATTAGAAATAAAATTAGGAAACACTGAAAAAAATAGAATAATAATTATTATTTACTATTTTAAAAACTTATTCTGTGTGTTTTAGATTAGAAAACAATTACATTTAGAAATATAATTTTTAATTGCTAAACTAATATTCAATTATATTCTTGTTTCCAAAACTTCAAGCAATGCATAAGCAAATGAATTAAAATGTGAAAATACCCCCTTATCTATGGCTTGCTCTCCTACTCACCTATTAAAAATGGTGTTTTATTTTTTAAAATGTTTTCAAGATTTTTTTGTCACTATGTATTATTAGTCTTCATCAACTATTCTTTCATGTGACAAATATTTATTGTGGAGAGGGAGATAGGAAATTGTTGCTCACTGGATATAAAGTTTCAGTTTGCAAGATGAATAAGTTCTAGAGCTTGGCTGTACAACTTAGAACCTATCATTAAAATACATTAAGGGCTACTCCTCATGTTAAGTGTTCTCTATACACACACACACACACCACAAAAGAACACAAGAAATGTTTTGGGGTGATGGGAAAAATTCCCTGATTTTGGTGATGGCTTTATGGATATATACAACATCCAAACTCAGCAGCATGTATATTAAATACTAGAGGCCTAGTGCACGAATTCATGCATGGGTGGGGTCTGGCCAGCCTGACTCCAATAGGGGCAGATTGTGGCCAGACCAGTCAGGAGGAGGAGACAGTGGGAGGTTGGCCAGCAGGCCTTCCCCAATTAGGGCCCAATCAGGACTGGATTGGCTGGGGAGAGGGGCCGTGGGTGATTAGCCAGCTTGCTCCGCCCTCAATTGGGTGGGGGTGATTGGGAGTGGGGCTGGCCTTGGGGAGGGGTTGTAGGTGATGGACTGGCTGGCCCTGGCCTTGAAAGAGGGGGTGGTCATTCAGGGTCAGTGGCCAGGGGAGGGACTGTGGGAGGTTGGCCAGCCAGCTCCACCCCCAATTATTGTGGGGGGTTTTCAGGGGTGGGGGTAGCTGGGGTTAGAAGCTGTGGGCAAATGGGAGTGGTGGGGGCCATTCAGAGTCCAGTGGCCTAAAGAAAGGGTCATACATGGTTGGCCGGTCAGCCCTCCTTGCACCTGGTCATAGTGGGGAGGCCAATCGGGGGTAGAGCTGACTGGGGGAAAGGGCTATGGACCAATTGGGGTTGTGGAGGCTCATCAGGAGTGGAGCTGGCCAGAGGGAGGGGCCTTAGGTGGTTGGTTGGCCAACTCTGCCCCTGATTGGGGTGCAGAGACTAATCTAGGGTGAGCGCCACAGTGATCAGTGGTTCTGGTCGTATGGCATTCCAGTTGCTGGCTTTTTATATATATAGATGTGCAATTTTGTTATTAATTGTACATAGTTATACTTTTAAAAGTTAATTGTGTATGTTTGATATTAGAAAAAATACATAAATGAAAAATGAACAATTTTTTAAACATAATACCAAATATTTTTTAAGGGCCAAATATTTGCTTTGGAAATATGGCCCATGTTTAGTTAAAATGCCTCAATTAATATTGTGAACAGTATTATAGGACTGGTGTTATCACTGAATCATGTCATTGATATTGAAGCAAAGGATCAGAGAGAACAGGGTTCTTAACCAAGATACTACCCAGTAAATGGCAGTGTGGTGCCCATTTCTTATGTGCCCCTATTCTTTTGTCTTTCTATTGAATTATTCTGTTTCAAATAGTCATCTGAGAATATATAGTTTTAGAAGACAATACAGGCTAAATGTAGTGTTATCTGACAAATAAATAGTCAATCACATGTATACATAATCAATAATTTAAAAACAAAATTCTTTTATTTTTCCCCTCAATGGTTTGTTTTCCTGCCTCATTGCTAATAGTATTTCTCTCACTTAGATTTGTTTTATTTCTTCCTGCCATCTATTCTCCTCAGTCTTTCCTTTGTCTTGGGGGTTTCCAAACTCTTTGTGGTAATGTAAAATAGAAAAGGACCCAAATTTGTAAATAAGCAAATCATATAACAGGTATTAAATTAACAAACTTATTAAATATCCATTCATAATAAAACCTCTCAGAAAAAATTAGGAGTAGAGAGGAACTTCCTCAACTTGATAAAGAACATTTACAAAAAGCCCAGAGCTTCCATTATACCTAATGATAAAAGATTGGCTGCTTTCCTCGTGAGAAAAGAAACAAGGTAAAAATGTCCACTCTTACTACTTCTAATTCAACCTAGTGCTAGAAATTCTATCCAATGTGATATGACAAGAAGCAGAAATAAAGGGAATACAGATCAGATAGAAAGAGGTAATACTGCAGATGACATAATTATTTATGTAGAAAAATCTCAATGAATCTACCAAAAAAAAAAAAAAAAAGAAAGCAAGAAAAGACAAAAAAGTAACTATAGTGCTAATCAGTGAGCTTAGCATGGTCACAGAATATTAAAAAAATATGCTAAATAAATTCAATTTCTAAATGCAATGAACACATTGACACTGAAATTAAAAAAGATCACTTATAGCCCAGCAGTATTGCTCAGTGGTTGAGCTTTGACCTATGGACCAGGGGATCAATTCCCAGTGTGGAGAATGCAGGAGTCAGCCAATCAACAATTTTCTCTCATCACTGATGTTTCTATCTCTCTCTTCCTCTTTCTTTCTCTCTAAAATTAATACACATGTTTTAAAAATACCATTTGTAATTGCTCAAAAACTGTTAAATTTGCAGATAAAATAAACTAAGTTTAGGTGCAAATCTATGAAAACATGAACAGGAATTGTCTGATTAAAAACATCATTACACTGATGAATAAGTATATTATGCTCATGGATTGGAAGACTTAGTTTAATAAGGATGTCAACTCTTCCCAAGATGATATACAGAATTTTTATTAAAATTCCAGTTACACTTTGTTTATATATAGAGAAGATTATTTAAAAATATACATGGAAAAGTAGAATGGGTAAAAAAAAAGAAGAAAGCAAGATAAACCAGTCTCTCTAATTTCAAGGCTTATTATATAGCTATAGTAATCATGACAGTGTGGTATCCGTGGCTATAGTTACCTGGATAAGTGGATAGAATAGAAAACCTAGAAATAAGCCTACAAAAATACACCCACCAAATTTTTGACAAGAGTGTGAAGAAATTCAAAGTAGGAAAGCATGGCCTTTTCAACAAATGTGCTGGAACAACAAGGGGGAAATCTTTTTTATTTTTTTTTATTTTTGACTTTTTCAACCACATTTACTGGTTTGCATAAAAATTTGAAAATAAACACATCTGTCTTCCCTTTCTCTATCCTTGGCACAATTTATTATAGATCTTAATAAACAAACAATGATAAATATTCATAAAGGGAAAATGCATTTTAAAATATAATAGATTAATAAATAGCCAAATAAGTCAATCATTAAAAGGACTAATTTTTTTTTTAAATTAAGCCACTGTATTATTTTCTTTAACATTGCATTTTACTCTCCAAATACCTTAAAATAAAAAGTTTCCTTAAAAAATTATAGAACTTTTAGACAATGGATACTATACAATTCTCTCTCTCAATCTCTAAAAAGTAAGACATAATTTTATTATGTTGTTATTTGCTATGTTCCCAAATATAATATAAGATTCTTGACAGAACACATAAACTGTGGAATAGCACAGTACTTGGCAGGCATTCAATACATGTTTTATGCAATCAGCTAGATATTTGCTCCAACAACCCCCTTGGTTTACCAGCACAGACAGCCCACAACTGCAGACTTATTTACACTCAGTTCTTTTAGCCTCTTTGCAGCTCTGAAGCATTTGACAGTATTAGCTTCTTCCTCCTCAAAATTCTCTTTTTTCTTGACTTCCATGTGCAATCTCTTTGATTCTCCTAATTATTTCATCTATCTTATGACTCATTCTCTGATATTTCATCTTTCCAAACTAAAAATACAAATGTTAACTTAAATTATTTTATTTGGCTTATTTTTTTTCTCTCTCTAATTTCCATTAATAATGTCAACCATATTTCTGACATTTTTTATTAAGAAATATTTGCAGATGGCTTTCTAGTTTTCAGTTCCAGGCCTTACCTAAGCTCCTAAACTCTTAATTTCTCACTGTCTGATGAACATTGCCATTTGAACTGCCCTGTGGCATTTATAACTCAACATTTCCCCAAACAGAACAAATCATCTTTCTCATCTAATTACCCACATCTCTTCATTGCCTCATTCTTATAAAGAACACGGTTTCTCTGTTTCTTCTAAAGACCTCACCAACATCAATCACATGAACTCCATATGATCATTGTTGACAGTGGCAAACAAAGCTTTCAAAATTTGCCACAGGAAACTTCTATGCTAGAAAGGACTATTTCATCTGAGGTCTCCCTGTAGAGATTACAAATATGGGTTTTGGAGATATATAACTCTGATTTCAACACAACTCTTACTTCCTGATCTGGGGCTCATATGCTTCATGGGGCTGCCTGAAGAACCTACTCATTCTGACACAATGTATAGGGGAACTTTTGATCAGTAGAGGATGGAGGATTGAGAGTTTGCAGATAAATATCTCCTTTTTTACCTGTCAATTGGGAATTTCTGCATGTTTCCTCAGACAGTTCCTAAGAAAATTCAATCAAACCCCAGTTGCCCATATTATTAAGCTGCTCAGTAACACATGCTTGAATTAGTGTTTCATTCTTTCTGGTTTTACTCTTCTCAGTTATGTTTTTCATGATCTCTTCCAAAATTAAGGTACATGGATTCCATTCATTGTCTCAAGCTTTGCTTTTAAGGCAGCCAAGGCTAAGAACTAGTGTCTGGAATACCAGGGGAAGCTACTTACACTTTATTTTATAGATTATGAAAAGTTACTGAAAATTTTACCAACTATAAGTTAAGAGGGTCAATATATTTCCATAAAGTAGGATAAATTGAGAAGTGGAAATTAGGAGGCTTTTATACTAGTTCAGGAATGGGTAATGAGAACCTGAACTATTGGCTAAAAAGGTAAGGATGATAATGTCCAGAACTTGAGGGATGATTTGATATTGCCAAGGGTGGATGGATAGAAATGTAATGAAAAAAGTTCTTTTGTAGCTTTAAACTTATGTGATATATTTTAAAACATCCACCATAATTCACATATTGAAATCTATTCTAATATCTTAGAATGTGACCTTACTGGAAATAAGGTTGTTACAAATGTAACTGGTTAGATGAAGGTCCTAAAGCAATATGATTGGTATGATAAAAAATTTGGGCGCAGACTGTTCACAAGATGAACATCATGTAAAGATGAAGGCACAGTTAAGGGTGATGATTTCATAATCCAAGGAATGCCAAAGATCTTCAGCAAGTCATCAGAAGCTAGGAGAGAGGCATGGGACAGATTTCTTCCCCAGAACTGTCAGAAGAAACTGACCCTGTTGGCATATTGGTTTTGGACTTCTAGCTTGTGAGAGAATACATTTCTGTTGTTTAAGGCATCATGTTTCCAGTACTTCGTTATGGCAGCTCTGGGAAATGAATGTGTCTAGTAACTAGATGCTATTAATGCCAATGACAGGAGGACAAAAGTAAGGACAGGGGACAGTGCTTCAATTTGTGGCATATTTGATTCATTAAAAAGACAACATAGAGACATGAGTGCAAATTGAAATTTTTGTGTGATAGGATAAGAAACATGGTCCCCATTAATTTAGTTGGAAAGGAAAACATTATGTGAAAAGGGCAAAACTCATCTTCTGTTTGTAAGTAATGAATCTGCACTTGAAAAAGCATGCTTGCTACCTTAAGCCTTAGATGGATAGAGAAGAACCAATTAGGTAAATTGGGTGCAATTCAGATATGGAATTTATAAGAATGGAGGATTGGCTTTGAGCAAAGATGAAAGGAAAGAAATGTACTTAGCAAGACTAAGTGATGATTAAGTGGGATTTGAGGATAAGGGACACATTTTAAAGGTGAATCTCAAAGTAGAAATAAAGTGATGCAAAGAGAAAGATGCATGCATGATACTTGTTTTATTAGAAAGAAAATATGTTTGTAATATGGAGCTGAGAAAGACCCTTAATAACATGATAATAAAGTGAAAAGTCACATGAGTAAAATGAACAAATTAAATAACAGAAACATGTTAGAGTCTGCAATAAAACACTTTACATAACAATAAAGAACAAGTTAAAATAGGAAAAAATATTGTAGTTCATATGACTGATAAAGGATTAAAATACAAAATGTATAAAGTACTACTATTAGAAAAAAGTGATTAATTTTAAAATAGGAAAATTTTGTGAAAAGATAATATATTGAAGTAGACTTATAAATGACCAACAGACAGCTGAAAAGATATTCAACATCACTACTTATCAAAACATGCAAATTAAAAGTATAAGATATTTTTCTTATTATGTTGGAAAAGTTTCTAGAGATGTAAAATACTTGATTTTGGTGAAGGTAGGAAATTGATACTTTTGTGTAATAGTGAAGGGCTTAAGTGGGTCTGGACTCTTTTGCACCAATTTTGAAATTATTTTCAAAATGTAAATATACTTATATTTTGAGTCAGCCAATCATCCTACAGCCAATTACTGTAGGAGTTTATCCTACAGTAACGGTACCACAATTCTTGAAGAAATATGTGCTGTGATATTTTACTATATAATTGTTTGGGCAGTGAAAAACTGGAAGCAACCTAAATGCCACTATTAATATAGAAATAGTTAAATAAATGGTGATAGTCATAACATAGAATACTATATAGCCATTTAAAAAAGTGAAGTAGATTTATGAGCAGTTATATGACCTAGGAAGATGCTTGTGACATATTTTTAAGTGAAAAATTGAATTACAGGATGATGTTAGTTAGATAAGCCTCTTTTTTGGTAAGCAAATACATATATATTCATTTAAAAGCCTTAACAATGCTTTCATTTTGCACATAACTACATTTTTAAAATGTTTTCAATGTGAATGTATTTCTTTTATAATCATACTAGAGGACTGGTGCATGAAATTCGTGCATGGGTAGGGTCCCTAGGCCTGGCTGGCAATCAGGGATGATAGGGGCCTTCAGACTGCTGGCTGAGGCCTTCCTTCATTCAGCATCACTCCCTGGTGGTCAGTGCATGTCATAGCAAGTGATCAAACTCCTGGTCTCCCAGTTGAACTCCCAAGGGGACACTTTGCATATTAGCCTTTTATATGTATATTGACCAGAGGCCTGGTGCACGAAATTCGTGCATGGGGGAGGGGCTTCCCCTCAACCCAGCCTGCACCCTCTCCAATCTGGGACCCCAAGGATCAAGCCTAAACTGGCAGTCAGACATCCCTGTCACAATCTGGGACTGCTGGCTCCTAATTGCTCACCTGCTCTGCATGCCTGCTCACCCCTAACTAACCCCCTGTCAGCCTGGTCACCCCTAATCACCTCTGCCTGCCAGCCTGGTTGCCCCTAACTTTTCTCCCTACCAGCCTGGTCACCTCATGTGCTAACCTGGTCACTCCCAACTGCCCCTCGCCCCTCCCAGCCTGGTTTCCTCATGCAGCCTGCTGTTCTGTCATTTGGTCATCTCTCACTAACCCTCCTGCTGGCTTGGTCACCTCACACAGCCTGCTGTTCAATTGTTTGGTTGTCCCTCACTAACCTCCTGCCAGCCTGGTCACCCCATACAGCCTGCTGTTCCATCGTTTGGTCGTCCCTCACTAACCTCCCTGCCCTGCCAGCCTTGTTGCCCCATGCAGCCTGTTGTTTGGTCATCCATCTGGTCATTTCAGTCATGACAGCTCCTGACTTTTTATATATTAGGATACTTTTAAACAAATGGTAAAAACAAATCTTAAGAAAAAAATAACACTAACAAAGAAAAAGATGTTCAAGAAACAGATATTTGAAAGATAAGAAACACCTATTGAGAAAATGCTTGTGGATGTGGAATGCCTGAGGAAGGTGTGACAGTCTATCTAGTTAGTATTAAAATATCAGTAAATTCATGATGGAATTTTGGATTTTATAGATTTAATGTTCAGAGTTTCCATTGACATTTTGTGATGAAAAGAAATTTTTCATTTTCCCAAGGCAGAGACTTCAGTTAGGTGCTGAAAAGCTGGTTTGTAGGATGCAAGTCACTTGCAAGTCACTTAGTTATGAGCAAGGTTTAGAAAACCACAAGCATCTTCATTTCAAATCAGTAATTGATTTTTTTCCAGTTGTAGATACTGTAGCTCTTGTGAAGTAACAAAATCTTGCTTTGTGAAAAAAGGACAATAAAGGAGAGGAAAAGATTTTTTCAAATGAGAATATTCCCTCAAGAATATCACATTATGTTACTATATAAGTCTTTAGACCTAGGAAAAGGCCATAATATCTGTGGGTCAGCCATTATTTGTGTCTGTCTAATACCTGTTCTCCTTTGCTCCTACGTCTGGTGAAAGGCCCTTTTCTTCTTGGTACAGACAGGAATGCATGACCGAGATTTGTACAGTGAAAACCCCTCCCCCACCCCACCTACCTTCCTTAGTCATTACTTAGGGTTGAAGTAATCAGAATCTGTCTTAGATTAGGATCCCAAGAAGTAGATCCTGAGATGAGGACTACTCTGAACGTGACTTTTTAAGAAATATTCTAAGAAAACTCTTGAGGAAAGTGAGAGAGGAGGGAGGTGATACTGGGAAAAAGGTAGCATCAAGGAAAGTAGCAGGGTCCTATGCTGGAAACTACATCCTGGTTCCCCTGGTTCCCATTCACAAGATTAATGATTTTCTAGGAGGACTCACAGAACTCAGAATGTAATTGTGCAGACAGCTATGATTTATTACAGCAAAAATATGCAAAACAAAATGAACAAAAACAAGGGGGTGTATAGAGTGAGGTTCAGAGAAAACCAGGCATAAGCTTTCTAGAATCCTCTTCCAGTGAAGTCACACAGGGACATTAAATTTCTTCAGTAAATGAGTTGTGACAACTCATGAAATGTTGCAAATCAAAAGAGTTTATTAGAAAGTCGGGTCTCAAGGCTTTTATTGGGGGCTGGTCATATAGGCCTAGCATGTACCAGTCCTAAGCTCCTAGAAAGACAATATTCAGCATAAACCACATTGTTGGTACAAACAGTTTAGGTACAACAACAATTACCAGGGAATGGTGAAAACAATCCTAATATTCAAGTTCCCAGATGCCACAAAGGATCAATCTTGTAATTGATCACTTGTAAGGGTACCAGTTTCAGCCCTGCTCTGTTAGCCCTTTTCTACACAGGTACCTTTGGCTCAATCCCAGAGGAGAAAGCTCTGGAAAACGGTAGGCTATATCTCACTTTTAAGTAAAGTACTAGAGTATATTTCCACACCTGTCAGTCATTGTTTAAAGGCTACCTGCCAGTTATATACATTTCCAGACACTTCTAGAAATCTGTGTGGGCAGACCAAACTGCTTTCAGCCACCTGAGGGCAAGTGCTCCAACAAAGAGATGCACAACACACTGGGAGACATGTGCTTCAAAAATGGACCTAACCCTGAAGTTCTGACAGTATCTCTATAGTGATCCTCCTGGGATTTTATACACTGAATTAGAGATAGATTAAACCACTTTCTTGAGATGAGCCTAAAGCAGCCTGCAGCTATATTCTCCATCAGAGGGAGAAGACCCTTCTGCAGTAGCAGAAGAATGAAATCTTTTCTCAGAGAAAAGCATACAGAAGACAAAATAGAAAATCCTAATAGTGCTTGAAGTTCCATTTGAAACAATTTCTAACATTCATATCTTCCCCTCTTTGGCTACTACTGACTTAATTTAGCCCTTTGCGACTTGCAGACAATGAAGAGAGTTCTAATAAAAATATCTTGTATTATCTACCAAACATTGCCCAACTCAAATATATTTGACAGTAAATTTTATTTCCTTTATAAAAGTCAGAACTAAATTAATGGGTTTGGGCCATATAAGGAAGGCATTTCCTAAAACAGTTTTCAATAAGCTATAGTTAAATCTATCACTTCTTCCTGCCCCTCCCCCATCTACTCCTCCCATTCTGTTTACATTTTCAGATGGTTGAGAGGGAAAAATTAAAAGAACACTTTTGACACATAAAAATCATATGAAATTCAAAATTTAATGTTCATAAATATATTTTTAATTTCATGAATAGAATATATGTGAAAATTTGTTTCTGTAAGTAATTACACAATAGCCTTGATTTTACCTCTGGGTCAAAAAATATTTACTAGCTGGATCTTTTAAAATATGCTTGTTAACCCCAGTACAAAATCATAAAAGTGAAAAATTGACTAACCCTTCTTGAGGGAAGAAACCATTTCTCTCTCTCTCTCTCTCTCTCTCTCTCTCT
Organism: Lasiurus cinereus; assembly: GCA_011751065.1. Taxonomy (NCBI): domain Eukaryota; kingdom Metazoa; phylum Chordata; class Mammalia; order Chiroptera; family Vespertilionidae; genus Lasiurus; species Lasiurus cinereus. Next base: position 5,539,395 of record JAAGEH010000286.1, on the reverse strand, counting down.
CTCTCTCTCTCTCTAATTAATCCTTACCCTAGAATATTTTCTCCATTGATCTTAAGAGAAAGTGGAAGGGAGGGAGGGAGGATGAAAGAGAGAGAGAAAAAAAAACAAACAAACACACACATTGATGTGAGATACATTGATTGGTTCCCTCCCACACATGCCCCATCAGGGACCAGGAAGGATGCTGCAACCCAGGTATGTACCCTTTACTGGAATCAAACCTGCAATCTTCGGTGCACTGGCTGATGCTCTATCTATGAACCACACCATCCAGAGCCCATTTCTTTCTTTTTTTTAAAAATCACATATAATAGTACTTAGAAAAATTCTCTTCAAACAGAAATGTGGAAGAGATTGAACCAACAAACTTGGATGGCATTTAATATCTTATCCTGATAGTGATAGTGGGAGGGATGGCTTAATGACAGTGACTACTCATCACTAAATGGATGAGTACAATGACTTTGTTTGAAAACAAGTAGTGTTGCTATCTGCTTACCCTTGAAAACATAATAAGGTGAATGAGAATTGATGAACTTCCTTGTAATTAAGTTTTGAGAAGTCAATTGAGGAATTACATGAAATGCCCAAATATAAGAATCTGACAGCTCAGAAATCAGAGATTCAAGTGTGTTAACTAGTTCATATTTTAAAAGAAGATACATCTCTGAGAATACTGAAGAGTTCAGTCACTCATACCCAAGAATGCATAGTTTTTATCATAATAGATTACTTTTTTTGTTCAGCTATTACAGGGTATGTAAGGTGTAAACAAAGAAAGAATAGTAGGGAGAAAAAGCAATGTGATCTTTGACTCTGAAAAACTTTGAAAGAAGGTGACCCCATTGACACTCCATTGAGTGAGATTTTATTTTTATCAGACTGAGTACTGTTTCTAAGAGTGAGATAGGAGGACAAACAGTTAATTTTAAGATGTGGGAGAAAGACACAAATAAATGTAGAGAGTGCCAAGGAAATTTGTTTTATTTCACACTTTTACCTATAGACCAGATCTCCTTATATACCTATGAATACAATTTGCCTGCATATAATTAGAAAACCAATGTGGATATATTATTATCTTAATTTTTCTGTTATAGATATTTTGATGGGCAAGTTGTATAAAGTCACCTCCTTGTAATTAAGTTTTGAAATGTTTATTAATCCCAGTATAAAAACAATGAAAGTGAAAAATTGACTATCCTTTTTGAGGGGAGAAACCGGTTCTCTCTCTCTCTCTCTTTCTCATTTTTAATTAATTCTCACCTAAGGAGAGAGAGAGAAAAAACACACATCAGGTAATTCAATTGGTAAGTTGTATTATATATTTTAGAGGGAGAGAGAAAAAAACACACATCAGATAATTCAATTGGTAAATTTTATTATATACTAGAGCCTGGTGAATGAAATTCATGCACTGAGGGGGGTTGTCCCTCAGCTCAACCAGCACTCTCTCCAATCTGGGACCCCTCAGAGGATGTCCAACTCCCGGTTTAGGCCCCATCCTTGTGGGATTGGACCTAAACCGGCAGTTGAGCATCCCTCTCACAGTCCGGGATTGCTGGCTCCTAACTGCTTGCCTGTCTGCCTGCCTGATTGCCCCTAACATCTTCCCCTGTTGGCCTGATTAACACCTAACTGTTCCCCTGCTGGCCCAATTGCCTCCAACTTCCCTCCCTTGCCGCCTTGTCACCCCCAACTGCCCTCCCTTGATGGTCTGATCTTGCTCCCAACTGCTCTTCTCTGCAGGTCTGATCTCACCCTTAACTGCCCTCCTCTGCTGGCCAGTTTGGTTTTGTTTGATCAGTTTCTATGCCAGTCAACATCTCTGGGTCTATCAGTGGGGCCTAATCAGAAAAGTGGGGCTGGTCAGCAGCCCTGGTGGAGGCCTGGAGGGAAATGGAGGCGTGGCTGTTGAACAGGCCCAGAAAGAAAGAGGAAAGTGCCTATCAACAGCTGTCACAGAGGCTACAGAGCAGACACTGCTTCTCCCTTCAGGCCTCTCTCTGGGCCTGATTCACAGCCCACTCAGGAGTCAGTGTTGGGTCACTTTGCCTGTAGCCATAGCAGTCAGTGCTGGATCTCCACGGCAACCCAATGCTAACTGCAAGACTGACTTCCAGTTGGTTGAGCCTCCTGGTCGTTGTGGATGTGATGGACCCAGTGTTTTTATATATTAGGATAAGGTATTTCCTAATACTTTTTCTGTGGTTGCCTCATGGCCTTTCCTAAGGAATTACTTGAATCAAATAATCATTTATAAAGCATTAATGCTGGACTATTCTTAAGAAGAATCTCTTCAAGTTGGTAAGTAAATAAATAAAGACTTATTCATGTCCTTTTAGTCATCCACTGGGAGGAGGTATTTGTAATCCATAATGAGAAAGAGATCTAGATCAGTTTCTCAAAGAGGTCTCCTTAGTTTAGCATTAACTTACAAATTGGAATCTTAACTTGAAAAATTCATTGTCTTAGATTCCAATTCCAAGTTTTGAAATTCTGTATAGCTCATTCAACCGGTGTAATGAAGAACTAACCATTTTCTCTTTATTGTGCTCTACTTTAAAAACAATGGTGGACAAAATAGAGAGTGGGTCTGCCCTCATAGTACCATCATCTGTCTGCCATCCTGTGCTTATGTGTGTTCCATAAGTCTTAAAAAACTTATTAATATCCAACATTGGTACATTTACAGTCTTCAGTTCATGTCTATTGTTATGTTCATTCTCACATAGAATTGATCTGTTAAGCAAATTATGAAATTTGGGTTAGGAGGGTAAAGACACATACATTTTATAATGATAATGGCTAATTATATTGAGTACTTATTAAGGGGTAGGCCCTGTACTAATTAGTTCACATGCATTATTTCCTGTATTCCTCCCAACTCTCCTATGTGATAGATAGTATATTATTTCCATTTTATAAATGAGGAAACAGGAATGGAGAAAGATTAGGTAACTTGCTCAAAGCCACATCACAAGTGAGTTATGTTTTAAACAGTACTCTGACTATCAAGGCTGAATTATTAATCTTTGGGATATAACCTCTCTTTAAACCAATAATTCTTACTGGTAATATTTGGTTATTATAAAACTGTCAGTCTCGTGAGAAGGTAGAATTAGTAGATACATTGACTAGGTAAAATAATTCTACCTAGAAAGAGCAAGACCTGAAGAGGTAGAATTAGTATGATTGGTAAAGAAGCATATTTATAATGAAGAGACTTTCTTGACCATCAATATTGGCCCATACTGGAGAGTTGTGGAAACCAAAATTAGATAAATCAATGCCATGTGTGGAAAACCATGAATGTCACACACACAGGACTTTGAATTTAATGCAGCAGATTGAAGTATTATAGAAGTTCTTATGCTAATGTGGCAGTTTGAAGGATGTATTGAAGTCAGCCAAAATTGTTATGTAGGTTGGTTGGGGGGAATGGTATTTGATGGAAATATAAAATATACCCAAGTGAAAGGAGAGAAGAGAAAAATGAGTAGGTAAACTGTTGAGCACAATTAAATTAAGGTGAACTTAAGAAGTTATTGGTGGGTTATTCAAGTAAATATATTTTGTAGACAGTTTCAGCTAAGATATTGTAGTTTCAATGAGTTATATTTGGAATTGATGATTGGGGTCTCTATAGAGGAATGGTCACTGAAGTTATGAAGATGGAATAAGTGTAGATAAAGAAGAGCAGAAGGCTGGGGTCATAGCTTTTGTAGAAACCAACAGTTTGGTCATGGGAGGAGAGAGAAGAGCCACTAAAGTAGACAAGTCATTCATAAATTTTGGAGAATAAAGGAGTACAATGTCATGGAAACCAAGAGAAAAAACAAGAAAGAAAAAGTAGATGCTCAGCAGTGGCAAAAGCCATAAAAATGTCAAAAGGATAAACACTGAGGAGAGGTTGGACTTGATTAATTAGGAGATCATTGGTGTCACTTGAAAACAAATTTAAGAAGGTGAAATAGAAGGAATAGAATGTAGGGATATGTAGGCAGGAATAAAAGGCAATTAACATGTGATCTAGCTTGAGTGGTTTGGCCCTTAAAAGAGAAATTTAAGTGTTCTAATATAACACACCCCTTATTTTATAATAAAAGAATACAGAATGTTGAGATTCATCTAAGAGGATTTCACTTTCCAGCAACATTTGCTAGAGCTTCTATAATCTTTTGTGGGAAAGAAATCGGTAGTAGAAGTGTGTCTTTTTACTACTAAAAACTGAACTGTAGAAGTCCCTATTTCTAATTTGCCTTTCCATAGGCATTAACTTTACATTTTCCTTAATGTCATCTTTCTTTGCTGAGAGTAGGAAAAAAAACATGCTAATCAACTGAGATAAAGGTGAAATTTCTAAAACTGTCGATTATATGATTTCTCTAGCAACTTTCCATTGGCAACTAAGTGTCTAATGTTCAGGAACAAGAGGAATCAGACCACAGAGTGCCTGCTAGCTCTCCAGGGGTCAGAAACCCACTTTTGCATGCATGTAAAGAAGTAGTATAATATGATAGAATCCTAGCCATCGTAAGGGGCCTGGACTCTCCTAAGGGAGGGGAATTTGGATGCTGTGTGGCTGCAGTAGATAATGACATTAGAAAAGAATCTCTCAGAGGCATGATATATTTTTCCTGTGCCAAGGTGGCAGGTTGTTTAATTGCGGAAATTTAACACTGAACAGTTTTTTCCTCTCAGCTTCCAAAATTATGCTTGCAGAGAGAAAGTTTGGCATCAGTTTCTATTCACTTCAAAGAATAAAAAAAGGCTAATGTAGAGATGTATTGATCTTTTGAAAGGTCAGCAACAGATTCATAGGTCAAGGTGCTCCTTCTAAATAGCCAAGATGCTGTGTGATGGGAGGAATCACAGGAAGGAATAAGAACATAACAGAGAAATGTCCTGCACATAAAATAATTACATTTTATTGCTTTGTTCCTAAAGAGCAATATAACATTATATGTGTATGTCAACATCATCATTTACTTTAAAATTTGAAGCAGAATTCCCACTACAATCTAATGGCATATTTCAAATATCTGTAAAAACTACTCCAAAATTTATATATAACTAATGTGACCCTTCAGCAATCTTGAAGAAAAAAAAAAAGAAAAAGTCGGAGAGGGTCACAATACTGAATATCAAACAATACAAGACCATTATAATCAAAACAGCCTAGTACTGGTATAAAAACAGGCATCTAGATCAATGGAACAGAACAGAGAGCCTAGAAATCAACCTATACCTCTACGGTCAATTAATATTTGACAAAGAAGGCAACAGCATACAATGGAGTAAAGACAGTCTCTTCAATAAACAGTGTTAGAAAATTGGACAGGTACATGCAAAAACATGACCACCAACTTACACCAATACACACGAATAAACTCAAAATGTATAAAAGACTTAATTGTAAGTTGTAAAACCATAAAAATCTTAGAAGAAGACATAGAATGAAAAATCTCAGACATTTCTCTAAACAGTTATTTTTGCTAATATATCTTCTCAGACAAGGAAAACAAAGGAAAAAAAATAAATGAGACTATGTCAAAATAAAAAGCTTCTGTACAGCAGAAAAAGAACAACAACCATCAACAGAATGAAAAGACAACCCACTTACTGAAGAACATATTTGCCAATGTTACATCTAATAAGGGATTAATCTCCAAAATATATAAAAAACTTATGCAACTAAACATCAGAAAGACAAACAATCCAATTAAAAAATGGGCAAAGGACCTGAAAACACACTTCTCCAAAGAGAACATACAAATGACCAAGAGACATAAGAAAAAATTCTCAATATCACTAATCATAAAAGAGATGCAAGTTAAAACCACAATGAGATATCATTTCACACCTATCAGAGTGACTACCATCAATAAATAAAAAAACAAGTGTTGGTGAGGTTGTGAGCAAAGGGAACCCTAGTACATTACTGGTGGGAATGCAGATTGATATAGCCACTGTGGAAAACAGTATGGAGTTTCCTCAAAAAATTAAACACGTAACTATCTTTTGATCCATTGATTCCACTTCTGAGAATATATTCTAAGAATACTGAAACATCAATCTATAATAATAACAGCATAATACGCTAATTAGGCCAGACAGCCAAATGACCTCCTGGACATCATTCTGGACATCCTTTCAGATTAAGCCAGTGTGGTGGGGGCTGAGGCAGAGGTGGTTAGGGGCAATCAGGCAGGCAGGAAGAGTGGTTAGGGGTAATCAGGCAGGCAGGCAAGTAGTTAGGGGTGATCAGGCAGGCAGGTGAGAAGTTAGGAGCCAGTGGTTAGGCCTATTGAGCCTAAACTAGCAGTCACTCATTCCCTGAGGAGTCCTGGATTGTGAGAGAGTGCAGGCTGGGCTGAGAGAACCCTCCCTCCCCCCATGCAAATTGACCAGTCAACTATGATGTGCACTGACCACCAGGGGAAAGATGCTCAATGCAGGAGCTGCCCCCAGCCCACAGGCCCTGATCACCTGATTGGGACCTGCCAGCCAACCTCTCATTCCCTTCCTCTGGCCAGCAGGCTCTGATCGCCTAATGGGGAATGGAGAACCAGGGGTGGGTGGGGGCACCTCCACAGGGGCCCCTATTGTTCCACTGGTTGCCCCACATACAGAGAGCAACCGGTGGTGGCAGGGGGTGGGGTTGGCGAGCAGGTGAGAACAGCCAACCTCTTGGTTCCTCCCCATAGCTGGCAGGCTCCAATCACCAGATGGGAATCAGGAGTGGGTGGCAGCTGACATGGCAGTGCCCGGGCCCCAATAGCCCTGCTGGTCACCCCCCACACACAGAGGGCAGCAGGGGATGTGGCTGGCTACTGGCAGCTGGCAGCTGGCAGCTGGGAAAGATTAGCCCTGATTGCAGGCTAGGCCTAGGGACTCTACCTCTGATTGAATTTCATATGCTGGGCCTCTTTTCAGAAATTATTTACACATCTCTATGTTCATAGCAGCATTATTTACAATAGCCAAGATCTGGGGGTAGATGAGTGGGTACAAAAAGCTGTGCTAATACAGCAATGGAATGCTATGTGGCAGCTATAAAAAGGAAGTAACTCATACCCTTTGAGACAGCATGGATGGACCTGGAAATTATAATGCTAAGCAAAACAAGCCAGTCAGAGAGAAATAAACACTAAAAGATCTCATTTATATGTAATATCAAATGAACAAAATAAAATGATGAACAAAATAGAACCAGAGTCATGGCTACATGGTACAGATCAACAGATGTCAGAGAGGAGGTTGCGGAGGGAGGGGCAAGGGAAGTTGGGGCAATATTTGGCTCAGGACAAAAGAAAGTGAAGAGAATAGCCAAAGAACATATATGCAATATGCATGGACACAGACAACAATGTGATTATGACCAGAGGGAGGGGAAGGCTGGGTATGGATGAAGGTAAACAAAGAGGGAGATGGGGGACATTTGTAATGTCAGCAACAACAACCAGAGAATAATAATAAAAATACAGAGGAACAGAAAACAAATGGACAAACAGAAACTGACTTGGCTAATCCAAAACGAGTTGACCCTTGGCCAAGCTGGCAGAGAAGGAGGTAATTAAAAATGTAATTTTGATGAAAATAAAAGACAAACTAAAACCAGAGTCATGAGTTCATGGTACAGATTGACAGATGTCAGAGAGGAGGCTAGGGAGGGAGGGGGCGGGCAAGGGAGGTTGGGGCAATGGTATTAAATTCAACAATAGAATTTAATAAATAAAATCCGGGAAAAATATGTGTAGCTAAAATTTCTTTTATACATACACTCAGGAAATGTAACACCTATGAACCTTTCTTGAAGAAAATGTATTGACAGTGAATTATGGCTAAGCAATATTAATACTCAGCAATGGGGGTGGGGTGGGAGCAGCAAAAAAGGATTGGTGGAGACTTGTCATCATTTCAATATAAAATTAAGATTAAAAATTTTGGGAATTAAGGCAGTAAAACAGCATTAAGTTTCATATACCTTGACCATGTAAGAATAATATTTCTTTAAGAAACACAATTAGAAGATGATGGGAGAGATGATAAGAAGAAATTAAGAGTGCTAATTTCCTTATCTACCTAGCAGAAAGGCTACTGGTGATGTCTAAAAATAAACTTGTCATTTAAAAACAATGACAACCTAAAACCTCAAAAGAGGAAAACCTGAAACAGTATAGGCAATTTAGTCAGTAAGTGAAAGAAATGATTATAAATATATTTGTTTCGTGATGTAACCTGAAAGTTAAAGAAATGAGAAGAGACATACAGATAAGGGCAAAGGAGATGGAAAAGGGAAAGGAGAAAGCATTAAACATGGAGTGACAGGTTATGAAAAATAAGGTAGAAATGAACAAGGAGAATTAAGGAAAATAAGAAAGAAGGGAAAAGAAAGAAGGATATGTGTTCAGTGAGCATCTTCTATGCTCTTAGAACAGCAAAAAGAACTAAGAGGAAGGCCTGACAAATGCGCATTCTGAGGTGAATGTGCTGGTTGGCAATCTGTTGTCCTTTTCACTTACACGCTATTCTTTGCCTGGGTAAGGGTACCAAAATAAGTATGCCTTCATGCCATTGCCCTTTCAAATTAGGTCTAGCTCTTTTTTGCTATTTATAGTAGTCCTTTCAGAGTTTGAAATACAATTTTATGTTTTATTTCAAAGTTCAAAGCAAATTTTTGAAATAAAATTTTACCTTCCATTGGGATCTGTGAGATTTCTTTTTATGTAAAAGGCATGAGTGCATTTTAAGAGTCTGACTTTGGAGTCTCAGTGATATCATTGTACAAGCTGCTGCATGAAGGAATTTGACATTCAGAAAGCAAGATATCACATTTTACCACTACTAATGGTTAGTGCTGAGTGAGTTAGCACTTATGTCTCCAAAAATATATCCTCACCTTAATGTAGATTTTGCCTTCAGAATAAAAGTTGGCAAACTATGGCCTGCTGGTCAAATCCAGCCTGCCACCTATTATTTGTAAGTAAAGTTTTATTGAAACACAATCACATCATTTCCTTATATCTTTTCTAAGGCTATATTTCTACTATACCAGCAGGGTTGAACAGTTGTGTCAGAGGCTGTTTAGCCCACAAAGCCAAAAATCTGTGTGTTTGCCAATATCTTCCCCTGCCCACATATATCTTTATTGATTTCAGAGCGGGAGTGAGAAGGAAAGAGAGAGGAAAAAAACATTAATGATGAGAGAGAATCATTGTCTGGCTGCTTCCTACATGCCTCCTACCCGAGATCAAGCCCACAACCTGGGCATGTGCCCTTGACCAGAATCAAACCTGGGATCCTTCAGTCTGCAGGCTCTATCCACTAAGCCAAATTGGTTAGGGTGCCAATGTCTTTTCTAAAGGATACAAATACACACCAAAGAAATACTCAGTCATAGAAATTATATAAGAATGTTTTAATTCATCAATGTGCCACATGCTGCATTGATAATTCAATTAATTAATATATTCTGTACTTTACCTAAAATTTCTCAACATTTAGGAAGGATCTTAGAAATCATTAAATCTAATGCTCTAGTAAGAGGAATGCAGTTAGAAAAATTTGTCTTGGAGGTGCAAGCCAAGGTTAGCTGCCTCCTATGTTCTGGTCAGGGACACTTGGCACGTGCTACAGAGCAATCTGCACATGACTGCTACTTGTGCTGGGTTTAGAGATATCCAGGCAAGGCCAAGCTGTGAACCAAAGCCAGCTGCCATTAGTGTCAGGCTGGGCCACTTAGCAAGAGGTATAGTATAGAGTACTCTGAGGCCAGATTCTACTTGTTTGAGAGATTTTAGGATATTCTGAAACATAAATCAAGACAGGCCATTTGTATAGAAAATACACTGGAAACAGTTTGGGTGGGCCCGAAAATTGGGTTGGTCCTCAGGGAATTATCAAGGCTGGGCAAACTGTGTAAGCCAGGTTTGATGGAGTCTCAGATATAAGCTAGCCTGCTGACTCTGAGGAGAGAGCTCATCAAAGGAATAATGGCCTCTACCAGCTCTTCTGTCTGGGAAGAAGCTGCTCCCACATTTTCCCCTGATGCTGGACAATTAAGTTCCTCCTCTTATGTCTCTGGTGCCTTTCAAGTTGTTGCCCCAGTGCTGGAGCTCAGAGAAAGTGAGTCTAAGTAAGTTCATGCACTAACTCTTTAAGAGAAATGTCTGGGACTCGAGGAAACCCTCATCTCTCTTAGTCTCAATATAGCCAGAAGTTATGGGAATTCTCTTCCTGGCACTGGAACCCTTGGCTGGATGGTCAGGTGTGGAGCTGGAACTTCTCAATCCTCATGGAATACTTGCAACTGAGATATCCCTCCCAATTTTTAGCTGCCACACATGGGTGTGGGACCAGATCATTCTACATCTCTGCCTCTCTTACCAGTCTCAGTGTGGCTTCTACTTTAATTCCCTAGTTGTAGGACTTCATTCAGCCACATTTCTGGTGGTTCTGAATGATGGTTGTTCTGTAGTTTAGTTATAATTTGGATGTGGTTATGGGAGGATGCAAGTATTACATTTATCTACACTGCTATCTTGAACAGATCTTTGTGTCAGTATTTCTGTTCTGTTGGAGAACTATCCAAAATTGTCCATTATATCTCCCTATATTCAAAGGAAACTTTTGTAAGTAGTAAATTCCATATGTTAAATAAGCACAAATGTATAAATTTATTAATTACTAGAGGCCTGGTACATGAAAATTCATGCACTGGAGGGGGTCTCTCAACCCAGCCTATCCCCTCACACAGTCCAGGAGCCCTCAGTGGTGGGATGCAACCCAGCGATCAAGGGAAGGCGATGCCCCCATCACACCTCTGCTGCTGCTACTGCTGGCAGTGCAAGCCTCAGCTGGCCTTGATTACCTGAGCCTTGGGCAGGTCCTGGGCAGCTAAGCAGCCACCATCTGAGGTTTCCTATGCCTCGGCTGGCCCTGCTTTCCTGAGCCTCAGTCAGTGGGGGCGGCAGGAGGATCCAAGGCCCCCTGTGGGGCTGATGAAACTCTGGCAACAGGCGCATGGAGCAGCTGGCCCCACCCCCGCTGTAGGTACCATCATCTTGTGATGGCGTGACAGTCAATTTGCATATTACCTCCTTATAATATAGGATATTCTTGGTATCAAGCGTAAAAAAAAATCTAAAAGCTCCTATAAAAGTCTAGATCAGTCTAGTCCAGAATACAACTGTCTCTTTGAGAAAGTCATAGTCTAGTTACCAATAGTTATTTACTTTTCCTATGGCTCCGTCACTTGAAAAGTATTGAACTGGCTGGACTATTTATTCATTGCTATGTGACAATATTACAAAAAATTAGCTGCTAAAATCAACAGGTTTCTAATCCCACAGATTCTGTGGGTCAGGAATCCAGATATGACTCAGCTGATCCTCTGCAAAATAGCAAACTATCAGTTGCTCTGTGGTTTTGTCTGAGACTTAACTAGAGAAAGATCTACTTCCTTATGCATATAGTTGCAGGAAGAATTCAGTTCCTTATGGGCTGATGGACTAAGGATATCAGTACCTGGCTGTCTGTCAGCTGGAGTCTACCCTCACATTCCAGCTGTATGGTTTTCTCCATACTTATTTCACAACATGATAGCTTGTTTCTTTAAACCCACCAAGGTAAAGACAGTCTTTTAGCAAGGCAAGAATAACAATGTTAGCTAATATGATTATGTCCATCCATTAACTTTGATATTTTTTATTGGTTAGAAGCAAGTCATTGGTCTCATCTACACTCAAAGATATGGGACTACAAAAAGGCATAAGTACTAAGAGGTGGAAATCATGGGGGCCACCCTAGTGTCTGTTCACCACCCTGGTTTATCCTCCTGAAGCTGTGGGTACTGATGCCTAATTTCTCTCCCTTCCCCCACTGCAGAATGAAGCTTGAATGCAGTTCAGAGTATCTTCTAATGCTCCAAACTTAAAATCAGAATACTTACCATACAAATAGATTTACTAGCAATAACCATAGCTTGATCTGAATTTCCATGCATTATAACCATTATGCTTATTACATATTTTCCTATTTCTCTGACTGGATTATAAGTATACTATAGGCCTGGTGCACGAAATTCGTGAATAGGGGGTGAGGAGCGTTGTCCCTCAGCCCAGCCTGCATCCTGTCCAATCTGGGACCCCTTGGAGAATGTCCAACTGTGAGTTTAGGCCTGATCTAGATTGGGCCTATAAAGACAGTAGAACATCACTCTCACAATCCAGGACTGCTGGCTCCCAACCACTCACCTACCTGCCAGCCTGATCACCTCCTAACCACTCCTGCACCGGACTGATCAATGCTTAACTGCTCTGCTGCTGTCCCGATTGCCCTTAACTGCCCTCCCTTGCCATCTAGTCATTCCTAATTGCCCTCCTCTTCCAGCATAGTTGCCCCTAACTGTCCTTCCCTGAAGGCCTGTTGCCCCCAACTCCCCTCCCTGCTGGTCTAGTCACCCCCAACTGCCCTCCCCTGAAGGCCTGATCACCTCTAACTGCCCTTCCCTGCCGGCCATCTTGTGGCAGCCATTTGTGTCCACGTGGGGCATCCATCTTTGACCACATGGGGATGGCCATCTTGTGTGTTGGAGTAATGGTCAATTTGTATTTTACTCTTTTATTAGATAGGATTTTTCTGTTTTCCACATTATTCATGTTATCAACAACTGTGTGTACCTGTTTGTTTATGCATTTTTTTAAAAAATATATTTTATTGATTTTTTTACAGAGAGGAAGGGAGAGAGATAGAAAGTCAGAAACATCGATGAGAGAGAGACATCGATCAGCCGCCTCCTGCACACCCCACAGTGGAGATGTGCCCACAAGCAAGGTACATGCCCCCAACCGGAATCAAACCTGGGACCTTTCAATCTGCAAGCCAACACTCTATCCACTGAGCCAAATGGTCTCAGCCTTGATTTTTTTTTAAATGTTTATGTGTTTTATTGTAATTTCTCTTCATTTGGAAATTGGCTCAGTCTTCAGCTTCCCCTCCTTCCATCAGAGAATCTTTCCTACTTCTCCCTTTCAAATTTAGATCTACCTGAGAAATTACTTTCTCATAAATAATAGTCCTATTACATTGCTATTTTGCCCCGACTTTTGCCAAGGTTGTTTGGGGTTTTCCCCTGGAAAAGAAGGATTGTGATTATTCTGTAGCTCCAGAAGACAGAATGAAGATTAACAATGGAAAGTGAGAATAAGAAATATTATAATTTGGTTTGTGGAATATCTTTCTACTAACTACAACCATGTGACACTCTCTGCAAGTGCTCAGGTAGTGGCTGGCCATTTATTAGAGCTCCTGGAGAAGCAATGCTTGCATTTCTGTGCTATGCCTTGGAAGATTAATTCTTCCTCGTCCCTCCTGACTCTAAGATGCCATCATTCAGGGTTTTTTTTTTTTCAACTTCCCCTATCATCTTCTCTAAAGTCTAAACAAAAAATATAAAATAAAATAATTCCTCCCTGATATAGCTACCAAACTAACATCTTTAGGATGATTGCATTTCTTCTCTCTCACCTGAACTGTGACTATATTTTGTAATGTTGGACTTTTTTCTCATCTTTACACTGGGTAATCCCTTTCTATTATACTAGTGCTGCCAGCTCCCAGTGCTATGATTGGTCTTAGCTGCATCTCAAAATCTCATTCTTGGTGTGTTGTTTTTTTTTTTTGTGTGTGTGTGTGCATTTTTTTAAATATTTTGTGTAAACTGACATGAAAAAAAACCACGAAGGAACATTGCCATTAAGAGACTAAATGTCTTGCCTTCTTCTTATAATTCTTCACATTTCTCTTTCCATCCATTACTTCATCAAGTTGAAATGCAATTTCTCACTGATCTCTACAACTCAATTGAAATACTATATTGTGTCGCACATTCCCATTGGGAAAATAATCCTAGTTTGTCAGGTTGAAGACTTTTCCCTGATTTAAATTATCTGATTATACTTTATACATTCCTCCTCGACCCCACATTCAACTTTCACAAGGATTAGCCATTTTCCATCCCTTTGAGAATTCTCCCCTATATTTAATGTCCTAACATAAGCTCTGCTGTCCTAGCCAGACTTTAAGCTCAGTAATTAAATTCTTAATCTGATATCTAATATCACATAATAAAAGGACAGTGAAATTGCACCTAACTTCTAGAAAGCATAGGAGTAAGACTGAGATATATGATTGGCTACCTTTGTGAGAAACATTATTACCTTGTTGAAATTAAATAAATGTAAAGGTTTCAAAGGTGGAAATAATGTGCTCTTGCAATACTGTTCGGTGTGAGAGAGCATATATGACCTAGGATGATTCCGATGAGCTGAGAAAAGGTGCTTGCCCCCTATATGTCAGGATGACCTCAGGTGTTAATTAGCCACACAGGAGCTTCCTTGGATATTAAATGTCAGTCATAAAGGCTTTCATGTGTAATGTCACATTTAGATTGTTATTGCCAGTACATAGTTTGTGGAATCATAATGCTTGTTATCAGCTTACTACTTTTAGGATAATGAATATCACTCATGCAAAATGTCAATGCAGTAACGGGTACACTATAGGTACTCAAAGCATGCCGGGCCCTTCTCCTTTTCACCCCCAACCCACTCATTAGCTTTCTACTTTTGCTTAAGTTCTTCTTAATAAATAATATACATGGACAATCAATACAATCAATAGCATACTTCCTGCCATTTCCATTCTTTTAAGGTGGAAATCTGGAATTGAGCCTCTTTCAATAATTTTATCCTACATTATGCGTTTGAATGAGGAGCTCAAATGACAAAAATGCTACATCAGCCTTTTGTAGGGTCTTTGAAAAGCATTAACTGGGGAAAATCTATTTGTCCTATCAAAGTTGCTTTTGCCTCACTCATATTTGCAGAATTACTTTCTTTCCCAGGAATCAAATGTACTTTTCTCTATTCCCTTAATGTTCCCATATTAAATGAAAAAAAGGAACAGGCATACACACAACACCATTCTCATCATCACCACCACACACACCTAGATATACATTTGCACATCTTTCAGTAGATTTACAAACATTATTTCATACTTGATTTCTTCTATACCCTTGCTAAATCAGCATGTTAATTTGTTCTCAAGGCTGCATATATAATTGAATAGATGAAAGCTTGAGAAAAAAGTTGTGATTTATAGATATATGTTGGCAGGGCAGGGAGGCTATAATCAGCCTTGAAGGAAGCCAATGTCACAGTTCATACTAGCCCTCCACAGTTGCCAAAAACCCATCACAGTTCTAGTCTCATGATGGCTGCAAATCTTGGTGAAACTTAGTCCTATTTTTTCTAGCAAGAAGAAGACATGAAAGAGAACTCCTAGGCAGGAAGAGTAAATGGCTGCTAAGTTTTCTTAAGGAATATAACACGTGCCTGTTGATCCATTACTCTGAATAAGTTGTTTTCTCCTCTCTAATCCAGTGGAGTAGGGGTGTAACATCTTGGAAAATGGAAATATTTAGTAGCCATTTGGGGAAAATTCATTTAGCAAAATATAGGGAATAGTAAATAAGGAATATAACAATGACCCAAAATAACAAGTGAGAGCAGTTGCTGAGGGCAAGTGAGGTAAAAAAAGAGATGGATGTCGAACCTCTAGAAGGTACACATGCTTATCAGCACCTCCCCCCTTTTTTCTTGCTTTGTCTTACCTAGATTTACAAAAGATTGAGCACTGAAGGGACAGACACTAGGCTGTTGAAGAGACGGGAGAAGGAGAAGCTTAAATTCCAGTCTTCTACTCTAGTCTGGGTAACTGGGGTTATTAAAATCCTAGAGCATGTAAAAATCTTTCAGAAGCTTATTAATGGTCTTAAAATATAGACATTTTTGTGCATCTCTTATACCTCTCTTTTGCTGATTCCTCTTCAGTTCCTCAGAACCTTTGCATAATTTTCAGTTCTTACAGACTCCTCCATTGGGATATCCCACCCAAGTCCTCTGCCATCCTCTGCTAATGCCCAAAGCTCCAAATGACCCCTCCTTTTCAGAGTTAATTACAACTAACAACAAGATTCAGAATTCAGTTAATTCATTTATGTAGTTAATCAATTAAACTAATTCATGTGAAAATATTTTTTAAAGGATTCAACAATTTCTGGATTTCTACATTTTTAATGTAAGTGAAATACTAATTGATGGTCTGAGTCTAGAATAGATGGCTGGAGGGAAGGCTTTTCTCAAAGTTCTTCCCATCTCTACTCTTTTCCCTTTGATGAGCCATCTTTAGAATGGTTCAGCTGTCTTTCATCTACCTACCATTTGGAAACTTTGTAAATATTTCTTCATTTCATGGGACTTAGAGGTAATAGTAGGAGTAGGCATATTTTCAAACAGGCAAATCACAATCCCAAAATAGAGAGTTTCTTCTTTTAAAAAATTATTTATTGATACTAGAGAGTAAGACAAAAATGAGAAAGAGAAAGAGAGAGTGTGTGTATGAGAGAGATAAATGGATCTGTTATTCCACTTATTTATACATTTATTGGTTGATTCTTATATGTGCCCTGACTGGGGACTCAACTTGCAACCTTGGAGTATTGGTGTGATGCTCTAAGCAACTGAGCTATCTGGCCAGGCTAGTTTCTTCTCTTTATGCCAACATCTGGTATTGATTTACTGACATACTATATACCTCAACTTTTAAAGACAGTAGACTTTATCATACTTACTTATTATTCTCTATTTATGCTGATAATAGAAAAGCACAAAAGAGCTTAGCAGAAGGTTGAAATAATAGTTAAAATAAAAATAACCAAGATTCATTGACTTTTCCCTTCAGTACTTGTTTTACAAATATCTGATTTTAATTTCTATTTTAAATGTATTATTAATTCTAAAACTGCAATCTTATAGTGAATGATACTACACTCAAACATATTCTAGACATCAATATATTAAAGACCACACCCATTATTCATTTTGTCAGTTGAGCTGGGTTTTGTGCCATTCTCAGAATAAAACTTTTCCTGCCATTGCTCTGTATATATTTAATCTTAATGTAACATGTCATAGATTAAAAACAAAACAAAACCCTAGTTCCAATTACTTTAAAAAAAATTCACACCAGAATGACTCTTCAATACATGTCTACAGAACTCATTTAAAGGCCATGCAAGACTCAAACACATCTGTTTGGTGCATGCTTTTACTCCAGCGGTTTTCAACCTGTGGGTTGCGACCCCTTTGGGGATCGAACAACACTTTCACAGGGGTCACCTAAGACCATCGGAAAATACAGATATTTACATTACGATTTATAACAGTTGCAAAATTACAGTTATGAAGTAGCAATGAAAATAATTTTATGGTTGGGGGTTGCCACAACACGAGGAACTGTATTAAAGGGTCATGGCGTTAGGAAGGTTGAGAACAACTGCTTTACTCTGCTTCACTTGTACAGAGATACAAGAGTATGCAAAATGTTCTTTATTTCTTATAGGTTTGGGAATCATTATAGAAAATATCTTTATATATAGCAATATATTAGATGAATTTATTTAAAGCTCATTGTTTAAACTGAGCCCTCAAAAGGTCAGAGTCAAAAAGAAGGTGGCAAATTCTAAATTCATAGTCCTAAGTGAAGTGATGAACCACCTTTGCAGGATTTTCAAAGAAGACTTGAAAATACTGGTTTTATGACATTTGGCTGATCACATACCATTAACTTATAAAGGAGCACAGAGGCCCAGGAAAGGGAAGTTGGGAATTTGAGAAAGATTTTCCCCAGAGAGATGTTCAAATCAAATCATGTAAATTTACTACCTTTACCCTGCTCAAAGTGGAGGGTAGTGTGGGGCTTTGTTTTCACGTTATAGGTGTGAGGAACTTCAGTGGGATCAATTATAAAGCTTAAATAACCTTCTCTATTGTTTGAGGCACAGAAACTCATTCTTGAGGCTTGAACAGGTGGCTGTGTCTGGAGCTGAGGGCTCTCATAAGGAGTATAAAGAGGGATAGCAGGGTCGGTCTGCATGCCAGGAGTTTGGTGGAGTAAAGTCTGCAAATTTTCCCCTATGAACCTGGTGTGGACTCTCTAGAAGCACTTGCTTGGGGTTGTCTTAGATGCAGCTTGAAATAGTTGTCTAGAAGGTCTAGGAGGCCTCAGTAAACAGGTTTGGACTGATAGAGGGAAAACGTAACCAGCTTGAGGAGATGCACTTATAAAATGAACTTTAGGTGAACATCCCAAGCAATTTAAAAGAGGAGTATATTAGCATTTCACAAAGCATCTAATGTGAGAAGCCGCCACTAAATGATCACAGACAGATGAAATCAAGGACAGATTACAAGCATGTCAAAAAAGTAACACTTTTTATATACAACCACATTGCACACAAAGATATACATACTCACACACATAATATGCGTACTTATACTTCTACACCTAGAGGAGCCAGGAGCCACAACTAATGACTATTTTTTTTAAGGGGATAGGAACTATTTTTAAATAGATTTTATTTTTTAGATCAATTTGAGGTTCACAGCAGTATTAAACATAAGGTCCAGATATTTCCACTTATTCCCTGTCCCCCAAATGCATAGCCTTCCTCATTATTTCCCCAACCAGAATGGTGTATTTGTTATCATTGATGAACATATCATTGTCACCCAGAGTCCATAGATTCCATTCAAGTTCATTTTTGGTATTGTACATTCTATGAATTTTGATAAATTTATAATTATAGTAGAAGCCCGATGCACAAATTTGTGCACAGGTAAGGTCTGTCTGGCCTGCCATAATGAGGGCTGGGCCAGGCTGGCTGGGGGGAAGGGCCGTGAGAGGTTGACTGCCAGCCCTGCCCCCCAACCAGAGTGCAGGAAGATCGGGGATGGGGCTGGCCACAGTGCACATCATAGTGACTGGTCATTATGGTTGTTCCAGTTGCTTGGCTGTTATATATACTAGGTGTGCCAGTTAATAATGTGGATTGTTTTCAATAGATGGAGTTACACATATGTTGATAAATATGCGATTTGATATGTATACTATTTTGTTGTATTGACAACAAGCTTCAAAACTTCATATGTCAAATTTTCTAAAGGTGTTAACATCATAGATATTTTTACACTTAAAAATGTCAAATTTCTTGCCAAAAAAAACATTTGTGGGAAGTTTTAATTAATTACTTTATTTTGAAGAAAAAGTGCTGCTGAAGACTTTGGGAAGCTTATGGTGAGCATGCTCCATCTCAAAATACATGTGAACTCTGGTGTAAATGCTTTAAAAGTGATGATTTCTATGTAAAAAACAAAGAATGTCCAGGCCAACAAAAAATGTTTGAAGACCAACAATTACAAGCATTATTGATGAAGATGTATGTCAAACTCAAAAACAAGTTGCAGAAAGATTAAACGTTGCTCAGCATACAATTTCAAAACATATAAAGAAGTGGAAAATTGGACCTCTGAATGGTTTGCTTCAAAAAAAAAAGTTCTATTGGGACAGTATCCACAAATTAACTCAAAGATGGAAGAAATGTATAGCTAGTGATGGACATTACTTTGAATAAAACACTTTTGATGATTTTCTTGAAATTATCATGTTTTCTTTGATTACAAAATCTTCCATTATTAACCAATACACCTAGTTCAACTAGTATATAGTTGAATCTACCATTACAGTATCATCTAATATAATAAAGAGTTAATATGCTAATTAGACTGAGAGTGGAATGACCTTCCAGAATGACCTTATGGAATGACCAGTGGGCAGGGGGTGGGGCTGTGGGGCCACAAGGCAGCTGGTGCTGCAAGGGTTGAGGCAGCCAGGACTGTTAGGGCTGAGGCAGCTGGGGCTGTGAGGGCTTACTCATGCACAAATGTTGTGCATCGGACCTCTATTATAGAGTAGTTTCACTGCCCTAAAAATCTGCCTGGTCATCCTTTTCTTCCACCTTATCTTTGAAAACCACTGCTCCTTTTATTGTCTCCACAGTTTTCCTTTTCCAAAATATCATATAGTTGGCATCATATAGTACATAGCCTTGTTAGGTTGGCTTCTTTCACTTATAAAACCTATTTAAGTCTCCTCTGCAAGAAACTGCTAAATTATCTTCCAAAATAGCTCTACCATTTTGCTTTCCCACAAACAATGAATGAGAGTTTTATAGTTTTGTATTTTACATTTAGGTCTATGATCTATTTTGAGCTAATTTTTATGAAGTGTACAAGAACTATGTTTAGATTTTTTTTTTTTTTGCATTTGGATGGCCAGTATTCCAGTATCATTTGTTGAAAGACTATCTTTCTTCATTGTATTGCCTATTCTCCTATGTCAAACACCAGTTGACTATGTGTACATGCATCAATTCCTAGTCTCTCTACTCTGTTCCACTGATTTATTTGTCTATTCTTTCACCAATACCACCCTGGCTTGATTACTACAGCTTTTTATTATGTATATCTTGAAGTCAAGTAGTGTCAGTCCTCCAACTTTGTTTTTCTCCTTCAATATTGTATTGGCTACTGTGGGTCTTTTGCAACTCTATATAAACTTTACATTCAGTTTCTTGATACTTACAAAATAACTTGCTGAGATTTTATTTGAGATTGAATTAACTCTATGAACAAATCAGGGAGAACCGACATCTTGACAATATTGAGTGTTTCATGAACATGAAATACCTCTCCACTTATTTAATTTTTGATTTTGTTCATATAAAGTTTTGAAGTTTTTCCCATATAGATCTTACATAATATTTCATTTTGTAAAGGGAGTGCTAATATAAATGGATTGTTTTTTCAATTTAAGATTCATTTATTCATTGACGATATATGGGAAAGTGATAGACTTTTGTATATTAACCCTATATCCTTCAGCCTTGCTTTAATTGCTTATTGATTCCAGGAGGGTTTTTAAAAAATTAATTCTTTCAGATTTTCCACATGGACAATAATGGGTACAAAGACAGTTTTATTTCTTACTTCTCAATCTATATACCTTATATTTTCTTTTGCTGTTTTATTGTATTAGCTAGGACTTCTAGTACAATGTTGAAAAGCATGTTGAAGTAATATTTTTGCCTTGTTTCTGATCCTAGTAGGTAAGCTTTGAGTTTTTCACCATTAGATATGATGCCATCTATTGTTTCTTTGTAGATATTCTTTAACAAATTGAGGAAGTTCCCCTCTATTCCTAGTTTACTAAGAGTTTTCATTTTTATAAACTAGAGGCCCGGTGCATGAAATTCATGCATGAGGGGGGAGGGGTGTCCCTCAGCCCAGCCTTCACCCTCTCCAATCTGGGACCTCTTGAGAGATTGGGTCTAAATGGACAGTCGGACATCCCTCTCACAATCCAGGACTGCTGCCTCCCAACTGCTTGCCTGCCTGCCTGATTTCCCCTAACCGCTTCTGCCTGCCAGTCTAATCACTCCTAACCACTCCTCTGCTAGCCTGATTGATGCCTAACTGCTCCTCTACCAGCCTGATTGCCCCTAACTGCTCTCTCCTGCAGGCATGGGTACCCCCAACTGCCCTTACCTGCAGACCTGGTCACTCCCTACTTTCCTTCTCTGTCAGCCTGGTCAACCCTACCTGCCCTCCCCTGCAGGCTTGATTGCCCCCAACTGCCACCCCTTTGCAGACCTAGTCCCTCCCAACTGCCCTCCCCTGCTGGCCTGATCACCCACAACTGCCCTCCACTGCTGGCCATCTTGCAGTGGCCATCTTGTGTCCACATGGGGGCAGCCATCTTGTGTTGGAGTGATGGTAAATTTGCATATTGATCTTTTATTAGATAAGATGGGTATTGGAACTCATGAGATAATATAAGACATAAGATATAGTAAGAAATAATGAGTTTTAAAAAGCAGATGTGTTTTAGAAAACCTATTATTAATGTAAACAATTGATTAGAAAACATATGAAGCAACTATGTACTTTTATATCCACTACAACCATTGAGATTTTTTGAAAACAGAAAACTTTATACAATACCTAACATTTTAAAAGATTAATGATGGGCACACAATACATTATTCTGCCTATTTATTCTTCTGCCAAATATTAGAATTTGTAATGCCCTTTCAATTTCTTTAGTCATTATAAATAGTAGCATTCAATAATTTTTAAATGGAATTTCTATTTGTTGAGAAATCCTTGGTTTATATATTGGAGTGCCCATAAAACGGTTATGTCCATTATACTCAGCAGAAATCAGAGGAGAGAATGATGTAAAGCCCTTAGGAAAAGGTCAGACAGAGCATGCCATGTGCTTGTTCTTGTTTGAGCTTTCTTATTGTGCTTACCTTTTAGATGCACAACAGGACTTTCTCCTCTCCAGCAGTAAATGACTTTTGTTCCATGAAAGATAAGTGATTTGCCCTGCCTATGAGACAATAATTTTTGACCCAACCATTACTGATTTGGACAATCCAATTCAATCACATTTGATTGGGCTCTGCCCAATGATTAGTCCATTGCATGCCACACATAATAGCAAATATTTTTTTGAATTATTATAACATTATGATTATTAAGAATGATTAATCACTCAAATCATTTTAGGATAATTCTATTATTTGGATAATTTTAATGTTTTTACTTCTGTACTAAAGATCTTCCATTTATTTACATTCAAGTTTTTGGATGGATTTAATTGAGAAATATCCTAATGAAAATGAAGCAATCTAAAAAAAGCACACAGAACTATTGTTCTTTGTTATTTCTTAGTTTTGTGAATCATATTTTTTACTACAAGCTCATATAAAATAAATTATAAAAATAAAATCTATTATTGAGACTAAGATTCTATAGTTGCTAATTTAAATGTTTTGTATTTATTAAAAGTTTGATTTCACTAATGGAATTAATAAGTTGTTACAAATCTGATATTATGACTTTATATTAAATTATATAAATTTATATTAATAGCATACATTTATTTTATTTGAGGTATTTGTATAAATTACATTTTGAAATGTTTCTATTCTCAAATACTTTTGAAAATTATTGGTTTATATTAAAAGTTCAATAAACAAAAATTATCATTTGTATTATAACACTTTGGGTATCAGGTCAAATTAATTATCTACATTTTAGTAAAAATAGTTAACTTAGGATTGTTTTTATAACATTAATTTAAACACATGAATTTAGGTTTATATTAACAATGTTTGCAAAAATATGTTTGTTAAACATTTTGATAAAGCAGGCATTTACTGTTATCTGTTGGCATACAAATAGGAAATGTTCATTAGAAACTGTTCATGCTCTGCTGGTATGGCTCAGTGTTGAGCTTTAACCTTTTAACCAAGAAGTCACTGATTTGATTCCCGGTCAGGCACATGCCTGGATTTCAGCCTCAATCCCCAGTATGGGGCATGCAGGAGGCAGTCAATCAATGTCTAATCAATATTTCTATGCCTATCCCCCTCCCTTCCTCTCTCCCTAAGAACCAGTAAAAACATGGATGGAACTGGAGAGCATAATGCTAAGTGAAATAAGCCAGTCAGTGAAAAAAAATATCACATGATCTCACTCATTTATGGATAATAAAGAACATTATAACCTGATGGACAAAGATAGATACAGAGGCAGAGAAGCATCAAACAGACTGTCAAATTATAGCGGGAAGGCTATGGAAGGAAAGGGAGAGGTAAGAGATCAATCAAAGGACTTGTATGCATGCATATAATCATAACCAATGATGCAAGACACTGGCGGGAGAGGAGGTGAGGGCATGTATGGGAATAGGGTGGGGGGCAATGGGAGGATATGGACACAGATGTAATACCTTAATAAATAAAAACAATTTAAAAAAGAATGAAACTGTTCATTAAAACAATTATAAGGCCCAGCTGGTGTTGCTCAAGGGTTAGAGCATTGGCCCTTGCACCAAAGAGTAAAGAGTTTAATTCCTGATCAAGGGCATGTATCTGGGTTGCAGATATGATCCCTAACACTGGTCAGGGCACATACAGGAGGCAACCAATGTGTCTCTTTCACATAAATGTTTTTTTCTCTTTTCCTCTCTCTTCTCCTTCCCTTCCACTCTTTCTAAAAATCAATGGAAAAAATATTCTCAAGTGAGGATTAATAACAACAACAAAAATAATCATAGGAATTTGATATTCAGACTTAATAATAAACTAAAAAAATCAAAATAAGGAATAACCAAAGTAATAAATTCCAAATTTCTGTGTTGTTAAGTAAATTATAGGTGAGCCAATACAAGCACTTATATGGTAATTGAACACCTGTTATGCTAGAAATCTTGTGCAATACAAATAAGTATAAGAAGTAGTCTTTACTCTCAAAGACTTAGATGTGGGAAGTGAGATATAAATATGTGAGATTTAACTGAAAAGATTTAAATCAGTTGAAGAGATTACTAAAAGGATGACTCAAGAGAGTATGTTATTAGCTGCCAAAATAATTCATTAAACCATGTATTCTTTTCAGAGGAAGCCATCTAATCTATCCCATAGAGTGACATATGCATTAAAAAATGTAAATCTGCAGAACATCCATTTTGATAACTCAGCTTTCTCTTAATGTAGGCAGTTTTATGACATTTCTTATATAGGGCACTCCTTGAGATACAATACATATTTCAGTATGTTGGATCAGAACTTATTCATTGTGAAGAATAACATGATATAGGTTGTATCTAAGTTTAAAAGTACCATATTGTAGTAAGTGGTTACCAATGAAGCTATGAAATCAGTGGTGCAGTGAAAACGATATTAGTTCCTTAGTCAAGGGTTTTAGGTTCAGAATCTTCCCATTTCTTTGCTCTCTTTTCTAATCAATTAAGATGAAATAACTTCTCCTCCTGTCTTTCTCCTCTTCTTTTTCAATTTACCCTGCCAAAAAGAAAATTCTCTGATTTTTGGAGTAAATTTCTTTTGCCAGTATTTTTTGCACTACGTTAATTTCTCCTCCAAAGACTTTGACACTGGGACTCAAGGTCTCTTCCCCTTTTGGACCTCTCAAGATATCACTATCTTGTATTGTCTCCTGCAGTATGACATATCCTATATAATAAAGAGCTAACATGCTAATTATACCAAATAGCAGAATGACCATCCAGACATCCTTCTGGACAACTGTCAGGAATACCTTCTAGATGAAACTGGGGCTGTGAGGGCTGGCCAAAACTGTGAGAGTTTGCAAGGGCCAGTTGAGGCTGTGAGGGACTGCAAGAGCCAGCCAAGGCTGCAAGGGCAAATCTCCTTGCACAAATTTCGTGCATTAGACCTCTAGTTCTATTATAATGGGCATGACAGGATTATTTTACTTTAGTGCAAGGGAATCTGAGGGTTGAAACTAAAATTAAATCAAATAAATTACAATTATGAACATTGCAAGCTAAATCTCTAGTCATAGCCATGTTCTCCTCTCTACTTTATGCTATAAATAATTCCTTTGTAAATCCACTTTTATCTTACACCTCCAACATTTCACTTCTTTGTATTAAGAAATTACCCTTCAATATATATATATACTACATTATTTTAAGTATGGAATGAATATTAGAGATTGTCTAGTTCATCCCTTTAAATATAAAATGGGGTGAGAAAATTAGACCCAGAGAGGTAATAATCACAAAAAAAGCGGCAAAGTCAAGTGGGTCCAAATTTAATAATCAGACATATACTGGTACTCGTTTTACAATCAACGCATTAGTTTTTTTCATTTCCCAATGGTATTAAATTGGACAAACTTCAATAATGACTATAGGAAAACTAACTATGTAGCCTAGCCTGCAGTAAGATTTTTCAGGAGTGTGGTAGTGATTCAAACAGTCTGGTATTTTTGTATATTATATTATTATTATTTAAATTCTTAATATAAAATTGGGACCAAATGTGAATGGCCAAGTTGAAAACATTTAGAACAGATTTTCTTTATCTCATAGTTTATTTTTCCAAGATTAGACCTAAAAAAATTCTGAATTATTAGTGGCTAGAAACAAGCATAAAACCGTTATTCTAAAATTTTCATACATTTGCCTCCTCTAGTTCTGGGATAGAAGTAGGAACTCCGTGAACACTAATATATATTTATTTGGGGGAGTATTCATTATTTGCACATGTCATAATTATTTAGAAAAAAATACCTTTTAAAAAATGTTTATTGATTTTAGAGAGGAATGGAGAGAGTGAAAGAGATAGAAACATCAATAATGTGAGAGAATCATTGTTCGGCTGCTTTCTGCATCCCCCCTACTTGGGATTGAGCCCACAATCTGACATTTGCTCTGATGGAGTTGAACCTGGGACCCTTTAGTCTACAGGCCAATACTCTATCCACTGAACAAACCAGCTAAGACTACCTTCCTTTCTTTTTTCTTCCTTTTCTAGAGCTTCCATTTCCCACCAGCTCTTGCACCTGCTTGCATTTCTGGAATACCAGTGTAGCTGTGAGTGCCAGAGGCAGCAGATGGGAAGGTAAACTTTCATGTCTGTACTCTAAGATTAGGCAGTAAGATTTCTTGTTCCTTCCCATAACATTCCACTCAGTTGATTACTAAATAATCAGATACAATGTCAAAGGCATTTAGTATTTGTTCAATATAAGATTCTGAATCAGTAATTACCCAAGACTCAACTGAAAACATGGGTCTGAACTTACTCGCTAATTTCACTTAAACCTCAGTCATGAAAATATTTTTGAACCCACCTGTGATGCAATTCCCAGGAAATATTGAAGGTAAATGGCTTGTCAAGGTTTCTGCCCCACCCTGTATTGAAGCTATCAGCATCTCCAAATCAATGAACACTTCAATCTTTGTTCATAATTCCTAAACAATATTGAGCAAGTCTTTGGACAAGATGAGAAACTGGAGAGATGGGCAAGTCACCTTCCTGAATGCCTGTGAAGTTAGCAAGAGGGGGTCTGCATATACACTGATATTGAAGGCTTGGTTCAGAGAACAATAACCAACTGAACTTTAAAATATAAGAGATGTTCATTAGGTCCACCTGAGAGTGATACAGACTGGAGTTACTCAGTGAACTTTACATTTTAAACTCAGCCTGCCAAAAACTAATGAACATTCTCCCAAATCTAATGAACATAAACATTGGTAAGGGGATGGGGTGAAGAAGAAGTATGGCTACATCTGCAGAAAGTTTTGCTTCACCCTCTCATACACAGAAGCTGGTATGGATGAAAAATGTTACAACAATAGCTGAAACCCTAAAACATAGCTCTCTGAACTTCCTGGAAGTCAGCTGCTGGAGTATTTGGCTACAGGTTATCAGACAGCTGTTGAGGCAAGAGATACCAATATCCCACTAAGAGAGAACTTGCTCAGCCTGTTCTCACTGGCATGGTCCACCACACTTGCAGTGGAGTTGTAATAAGGAAGGTAATCTAGGCCCCATGTCTGTGAGGAGTGGGAAAAGGGGCACTTGCATGAACATATTTTCCTGGACAACTTTGGAAGATGTCCACGCCAGGCTGTCTTTGAACTTAGATTTCTCCCAGGACTATCTGGGGTCTCTGAATTGGGAGGGTGGAGGGAAGGAAGTGGGCTTTTTCAGAGGGTCATAAGAGACCCTGTATTTAAATTGTTCCATGGAAAACATGTGTCCTGGCTCTTCTAATCCCAGGCACTTCAGGAGCCACAAGTCTTGATGAAGCTATGGATAAGTCCAAGAACCACACCACATACAACTAGTCCCAAGAATGGCATAGAACAGCATCAAGAAACCCTGATCACAAAGATATGACTCTCTTAAGAGACCTGTGCTTTGGCAAGAATCACAACAAGAAGGACCTGGAGAAGATGCAGGCCAATAATGCCAAGGCCATGAGCACATGCCAAGAGCCTCAGGAAACCCAAGGAGTTCAAACCCAAGACCCCAAAGGATGGCCACCACAAACTCAGTCAACTTGCCTATATCACTCATCCCAAGCTTGTGCCCACATTGCCAAGGGTCTCAGGCTCTGCTGGCCAAAGTCCAAGGCCAAAATTCAAACCAGGCCCCAGGCTGCAGTTACAGCTCAGGTTCAAGCTCTGGCTCGAAAAGGTGCCCATGCACCTATGAAAGCTGCACAGTGGAGGCCAATGTCTGCCATTGTGAGGACCAAAGGATTGGTGTGACCCCTACGCTGTTGCTACTTTTACAAACAAATCTCAGCAGATTCTGTCAAAAAACATAAAACAAAAAACAAAATGTCCTAAATAGTAATCTTACTGAAGCCAGAATTAAGTGACTGTTAGGTCAGAATTTTTGTAATTCTGTGGTTGGAATCAGTGAGTTGTAGCCAGAATTTGAAAGTAAGCAGAGAGTCTCACTGAAAACTGAAAAGTGTAGCCTGTTTAAAATGCGAGGCCCTCATTCTTGGAAGCATGCAAACTTGAGGGCTTTCCATGTTTGTTTGTTTTTCTTTCTTCTTGTTCCCATACTGTGCTTAGCTGCCTACAGAGGATCCAACACACATTCTGGGACATCTTACCTTTTTTTCTAGGGATTGAATCCCCCAGAATCCTTGAATTGAGCTTCAAGAGCTCATATTTCAGGGACTTTCCAATACCCAAGGAGTGCAAAGAAATGGATATTGAAACTTTAAGCCAAGAGTAATATTTTCTCTCATTATAATTGAAATGTGGAATATGTTCAAAGTGAGGACACAAATAGAACCAAATAACCTTGTCCATCTGAAAAGGTCCCTACATATCTCATTGTTTGAAGTGAAGAACCCTATGTAATCTTTTTTTGTGTTCCCTATCATGTCAGTGAGTAAGAAAGCAGTTCTGAGAACCCAATCCTGTGACTCCCTATTCACAAAATCCTCAGACATGAAGGCCAACTCCATGCATGGTGTATAAGACCTTCTAAAATATAAACCCTAACAATCTCTGAAATCTTAGCCCTTATCACATCTGTAGTTCCCCAAACAATGGCTGGCACATGGTGAGTATTCAGTACAAAGGTATGAAAGATAAAGTCTTCCATCTGAATAATACTTTATCTTTGAAGGATCATCATCCGAGGCTATAAAGCCTATTCTCACATCCCTCTCTTTTCCAGATATAACAGTTACTATTATTTACTTCTATAATAGCAGCCAGGAGACTTACATAAGAACTATAACATCCCACTCTGTATTTCCAGAACCTAGCAAAATCCTAGGTGTTCAGGGCATACGAAATAAATATTGAATGTACAAGTCAATGAATGAATAACCAAGAAGCTCAAGTACAGGGATATGTAGTGCCTTAATAAAAGCATTTTGTAGAACCAAGACAAGACAAAAATTAAATATAAAAATTTTATCCCTTGCTCTCCTCAAAAATCCCACCACAAATTCTGTTACATGAATCCTTTTTTGCTTGGTCTTGCATTGAATATCTATAGCTATATATAAAGTGAACGCCTGGTGAGTGGGTGGACGGTGGTGTTCACTCATTTAGTGAAATGTGAATATGTCAGAATCAGAGAAAATAGCAAGAAAGATGTTTATGCAAAGCTATCAGTTCTCATGTCTATTTTTTAAAAAATCTGAGATGGTGCCAAGATGGTTCAAATTTAATATTCACATCCATTTTATCACATCAAATATGATCACTAGTGTTTGAATGTTAGTTATTTCCTGGCTGACAACAGCCATTGGAGTACTTACATTCCCATATGCCCGGGACTGATAAAATTCAGATAGTCTGGAAAACAGTGGGAGGAAGGAAGCAATTAAAAATGAAGGGGAAGTTGGGGGCAGGGAATAGGCACCGATTTTATTTCATCCAAGAATATCCCTATACCTATTCTTCTGAAAGTTATGGGTGGGGACAGAAATGCTATTTTTAAAATAATTTTATATCCTCCAGTTGGCATGCTGTCTTGCCCATAGAATGAGTGTCAGGAAGCCCTGAGGGTGGGCACTAGTGTTTAAAATAAGCTCAGGCTGTAGACTAGAAAAAAACTGGAAGAAATTAGTTCTAGAATTCTGTGGTTGTGGAGAAAGCTGAAAAAGAGGACAGTGATAAAAGTATAAATTCAGTGTCCCAAGCAATATTTTATAACCCTTTATTTACTAACACCACCAGCACCCTAAGTAACACTTCACTGCCACCAGCAATATCTTTACTGTGTAGAATGGAGGTGAAGAGTGAATGGGTGGGAGAGAAGCCTGCCTTTAGCATTTTGAGAACTACAGGGGCTTTTTAGGGAAGAGCATCATCACCCAGAAAAGCAGAGGGAAATAATGTGTTCAGCAATAATTTGTGAACACTGAGGATCCAAAGTAAAAAGGCTTTAACTGCATTCTTAATTTTAGGACTAGTCTGTTGCAGAACCTAACTGATAGTTTATTACAGTCCTCTCCTGATCTTTCTGATCATTCAGCTAGATTAGATTAACCAACCTTCCCTCATCTCCATTTAGGTGAAGTGGGTGTGGCCAGTTCTAGCCAAAAGGAATGGTTAGAAGTAATTGAGGCCATTTCTAAGCCCAGCTCATAATCCACTGTCTCTTTTCTCATTTATAGCTTGAATGGAGAAAAATCTGAGCCTCTAGAAAAGGGAGGGCCTCCAAACTAGATAGGGGTCTAGGTCCTTATATTATTTACTCATAAAGTGGCCTACCAAACTCAACCCTCCTTCCCCATCAGTCATTCCATGAAGCCATGGGGATTTGGGAGTTTATTCCTTACTGTAGAGATTCAGCTTCTGCCTCCAAACTTTTCACAATTATGACTCGAACAGTCTCACATACTATGCCCTCCCATGTTCTCTGTCACTCTCAGGAGCATCCTCTTGACATGTCCCTTCCCATTTGGGGCATACAAGCAAATTGATCATTCAGAATGTCAAAAACTTACTTGTGGCTAGAAAAGTAATGACATTTAAATAGCCAAGGAATGAACAGAGCAATTTTGGGAAGAATTTTGGGCATAAAGAATTGAGGGAACATGATAAGCAATGCTTTTAGCCAAAGGCATTCTTTCCTCATTGATGCACACAGGTAATTTCTCTTAAAGTTCCAGGCCCACATGCATGTAGCTTTTCCCAGAGTTTCTGGAATCTCTGGGACTTAACTAGACTAGTGGGGCAATTTAAGCAGCTTTGGGCTCTCAATTTAAAGCTGGATAGTTGATGTGAGGCTTCTAAATAAATACATAGACAAATAATGACTTTCTGTGTATCTGGAGTGTAGTCATGAAAAATTGGAATTTGGATAGACCCTGGGGGACACATAAAACTGACATGCTGCTGAAACTGGTTTGGCTCAGTAGATAGCGCATCAGCCTGTAGACTGAAAGGTCTTAGGTTGGATTCTGGTCAAGGGCATGTACCTTGGTTGTGGAAACATCCCCAGTAGGGGGCGTGCAGGAGTCTCTCTCTCTCATCAATGTTTCTAACTCTCTATCCCTCTCCCTTCCTCTCTGTAAAAAATCAATATATATATATATAAACTGAGATTCTGGTGAACAAAGTATTTCTTCAAGGTCCTGTTGCATTTTTGAATCTTACTCTAGCTGCACAAACTTCTTATTTAACCAAGTGATGCATAAGGACGTGGTGTTCCAGGCTAGGGCAAGCATTACCTCTCACAACTGATAATTGCCCCTCATGCATTCTGCCCCTTGCTTGCTTACAGTCTGACTTTCTGTTGTCTTTACCCAAACTTAAAGAGAAAGTTCTTTCTTCAGCAAAGATTATCCCGTGGCTTACTGCTCTTCCTTAATTTTCTACTGCCCCTATTACTCTTAGGCCACATCCTAGTTAATAAAAAAAGTAATATGCAAATTAACCATCACTCTGCCACACCCACAAGCCATGCCCACCAGCTAATCAGGAGCAAGTAGGAGGCTTGGCTCTGCCCCAGGCTACAAAGTTTCAACTGTAGAAGATAAATAAATCCCAACAAAAATGACAGTGGCCACAGAGCTGGAGAGAGCAGGAGGCTTGGGTTGCCTCTGGTGATGGAGGAAGCCAAGCTTCCTGGCTGGCCTTGGCCACCACTCAAGGCTAAAAGTTTCAATTATAGAAGATAAATAAATACCAGATACCGGGGCCTCCACTTAGGTCACCAGGGGGTGTGGCCAGCCTGCAATCCACCACAAGCCCCTCACCCAGGCCACCCCAGGTCCCAAGGAAACCCCCACCTTTCAGGGCAAATCAGCTGGCCCTCACCCATGCATCAGTCCTATCCTATCTAATAAAAGAGTAATATGCAGATTGACCATCACTCCAACACATAAGATGGCTGCCCCCATGTGGTCAAAGATCCTACCCCCATGTGGACACAAGGTGGCCAGTATAGGAGGGTAGATGGGAGGGACCAGGCCTGCAAGGGAAGGCAGTTGTGGGTGATTAGGCCAGCAGGGGAAGGCAGTTGAGAAGGACCAAGCCTGCAAGGGAGCAATCAAGTCTGCAGAGGAGGGCAGTTGGGGTGAGGGGGGGACTAGGTCTGTAGGGGAGGGCAGTTAGGGGTGACTAGGCCTGCAGAAGAGGGCAGTTAGGGGCAAACAGGCTGGTAGGGAAGCAGTTAGGCATCAATCAGGTTGACAGGGAAGTGGTTAGGAGGTGATCCGGCTGGCAGGCAGAAGCAGTTAGGGGCAATCTGGAAGGCAGGCAGGCAAGGGGTTGGGAGCCAGCAGTCCTGGATTGTGAGAGGGATGTCCGACTGCCTGTTTAGGCCCAATCTCGGGATCAGGCCTAAGTGGGCAGTCAGACATCCCTCAAGAGGTCCCAGATTGGACAGGCTGAAGGCTAGGCTGAGGGACCACCCCCCTTCCCTGTGCACAGATTTCGTGCACCAGGCCTCTAGTAATAAATATAAAAATAAAAGTGAACTTAAGAGCAGAACTACTTATAATTACAGTGAAGAAATAGATGTATATGCAGTTCCTGGTTCCAGTAGGAACCAGAAGACCAAGTTTCAGCAACCAACAAAGTTGCCTGCCATTTGATTGGGATAGAGGAAAAAGGTTCTGTCTACTCATCATTACCTGGGGCAGGCCTCTTTTCTGTCTGATAGCCAGAGAGATTCTTCTGAGTGTCCTGAATGACCCAGTCAATAGAGCACCATAGGCAGGGTCAGCAATTGCTGAACCATAACTATGATGTACAGCTCTTCCCTTTCTTGAGGTCTTTTCTTGAACTTGATTTTGGATTAAAAACCTTCTTTCCCCCATACACATACTCCTTGACTATTGCTTTGTAGCAAGTTTCCTGTCAGCTACTTTTCTCTCTATCTCAAAGGTACCCTAGATAATGGTGCTGCCCAATGGAGGAAAAATCTCCATGTTTCAGTTTGGAAAAAAAAAAATCCCAAGAAAATGACTCATCATAAGTTATATTATTGTTCACAAATACATTCTCTTTCCTGTAGGACTCCCACCTATTGATGTTAAGATCAGCTGTGTGATATAGTTGAGATAAAGAAATGTGAGAAAAAAAAGAAGAAAGAAATAAATGTGAGCAAACATGATATAGACTAGCACCTTTCAGAAGCTTTTGGAGGCATTGTGAGACTCTTCTAATGCTTTAACTTCTGTTTCCTGCCAAGAAAGTGGTACATCTCATACTGATAATTATTCCTTAGCCTAGGTCCAGGGATAAGAAACATGGAGTAGAGGGAAATAAAATCAAGCAGAGACACAGCATCTGTAACCACTAATATAAAATATAGCCTCTTGTAAGTGACTAAAATTTTGTGGATGCAGCAAAGCTGACTAATATACTGTCTGATCAGGAACATTAGGAATGAATTTTGTGAATGAATGATAAAATGTATTGAGTTAAACCCCTATAAGGGGGGTTTGTGGTTTATTGTAACGGTTCAATAATTACCTTCACATAACAATCTCATCACCCTTTTAATAGCCTAGCACACTCAGTAGTCCCTGAAATGAAAGAATTATGATGGGGTAGAGGAGAAAGAGCCTAAATACTCAAGCTGGGTAACATTAAAAATCTCAAAACCAGCTTGAGATATTTCCAAAAAACTGGTGCAGTGGTGAACATCCACCACCCCATCTACTGTAAGTCATTATACTACAGGTAAAGTGTGGTACCTTTAGTTTTTATTTTTGTAATATCAATAGAAATCAATTTGGCTTTTCTTTTTTATCTTTATCTTATTTTACTCACAGATTTGCTAGGTACTGTTTCTTAGCAACAGGATTTTTGAAGGAACGTGATTCTTTTAAGCTAGCACTGCAACCTGAAGGGCTCTCTCTGATGACCTCTACATTTCCTAAGAGGCTTCTTAGATTCTTTATTTCTCACTCAAATCCTTTTTCTTCTCTATCCATGACTCAAGCATGTGTCAACCGTTCTGCCTGCTTTTCTCTAGCCTCTGCTTTTGATTAGACATAGGATTTCTTATTGTAGCTGTGTTCATTTTATTTTTTTGGTATCTGCTTTGGTCAACTTACTCCTTTTTATCTCCCTCCTAGTTATGTTAACATTGGTTATATTAACACTAACTTCTACCGCTGCAGTACTGGGAGATAGTTCTCCATGAAGCCTGTGTTTTACACATATTGTAAGTTGAAGCACTGACAACATTTTGTTCTAGACTATCTTTTCAAGGGTGTATATATAGAACACAGCCTTTTAAAATAGAGATAGTGTTTTGCACCAGAGAAAAGGGCAAGTTTGTTTTCTGTCCTGTATAATAAAGATAATGTCTTCGGAGTAAATATTGGTTGGGTTTGTTTGCCGCCCACCATAAAAGAATGGAAATTTCCTACGCTCAGGTTCCTCAGCTGTGACAAAAACCAACTGTGTCAGTCCATGTATGCCTGCATGTGTCACCCTCAGGGGGTTAGAAAACACAGGGAACAAGCACAAACATCTTATTCTACCTGCTGTTTTATAATAAAGTTCTTTGTCTCTGATCCAGGAGTTTAATGTCTTCTGCCAGCATCCATAACACTATGCAGGCCAGCTTTTTTAACTTGCAAGCTGAGCAAAATCTTGGATCCTTTAGAGTGTTTGACTTGTACCACTTCCCATATGATTACAATTTAAATTATAATATATAATTTATCATAAATTAATATCTGTAAGTTTCCATATATTTAAAAAATTGTAAAACAATGCATCCACAACACACACAAATACAATTATCATTGTCTTCCTGATTGTTTAATATAGTTCCTTGCTCTTATAAAAGGTTTGTTGAATGGTCCAATAAACTGAAAGCTGGTGAAACAATTATATGTTATTTACTAGAGAAGTATCAACCCATGTATACCTCTAATTACTACTAAGCTTCTAATGGAAGAAAGTCAACATTGACTTCATGTCTTCAAAATAGCAATTCAAATCTTGTTGCTATCTCCCAAAAGTGGATGAATTAGTTTTATTAAGAATGTATGGAGGCATTTCATCTCTGCCTATCAGGAATCAAGTTGTGGCTTTGTCCTTCTCAGTGACTGCGACCCTGTAGTCCCCTCGTTCTGACCCTCTAGTCAACTAGCCCTGACCACACTATCATGTATAGCACTATAAATATTAGTTCTTGAGTACCTCCTTCAACATTTTTTGAGTGCCTATTCTTTGTGAGAAAGTCCTACACCCTTGGGATTTAAACATGCAAATAGGCAAATTATAATTCAAAAATAGTAAATGATATTATACAATTAAAAATTCTGCAGAATCCAGAGAGGCACAACCAATTCAAAAGACAGATGGAATGAGACCACTAAGCCAAAGGACTAGGATAAGTATATGTATTAACCAATATTTATAGTCTAACCTAATTTGAGGGCCTCATCCACTTTTATTTTACTTCTAGTTTCTTAGCCCTTGATTTTATCATATTGGTGCAATTACTCATTTCTATTTTCTCTGCCCTGACATCCTACTTCACTTTCCTATCAGCCTCTTGCTCCTATAGAAGTTCTTGAGTTAATAATTATTCTACACAGAATATCATTCTTATACCTTACTTTCCTTTTCTGCTGTTTTTCTTGGTACTGACCACAGAAGGTCACCTTTTTGGTTCTAGTTTAGTCTGGGGCAGGCATTTGTGTCTCAAAACTCCCTTACTATGTATTCTAATGTGCAGGCATGTTTGAGGGCACTTGTAGGGTTTTCTACAACTCTACCAATTCTAAATTGAAAGAGATTATGCATACCTGTCAGCATATACTCATATCTGATTCTCCCCCCATCCCAGTTAGTTTCTCTTCTTAGCCTCGCCTTGCCTTCTTTGTTTCCTCCCACTCTGCATTTTGACTTTATGAAGAATAGAATAGACCTGGCTAGGACTGTGTGTGTTGCTCTGATTTAAGAGTTAATGTATTTCCAGAGATATAACTAAAATCTGATGTTTCTATCAGTAGGACTTGCACAAAGTCTTACAAGGTATAGAAAACCACAAGCAGGATTTGGTGTTAACCTCTGTCCATCCTCGATCCAGTAAAGAAGAAGAGGGAGTTGGAAAGGGAAGGAGAAAAGATTGAAGCTTCCCACCTCTCCTGATGGACTAGAACACAGAGAAAGTAGAGAAAAGACTGGGAATTGCCATGGCAGATTGAAACTCCCCACAGACACCAAGGCTGTCCTTGTCCAGCCATTGGAAGAAGAATACCTTTCTCAGCAAGTCTCAGCAGATACTATGTTTTCTCATGAACTAGGGTGTACCCTGCACCAGAGAGAGAGTCAAAGATATGCACCCTGTTTATTTTTGCAGCAAGTAGCCCATTTCTGCTGAGTATGATGCCTAAACACAAGAACCCCACCAACTCCTTAAAAATATGTAACTATAGCCCTAACCGGTTTGGTTCAGTAGATAGAGCATCAGCCTGTGGACTCAAGGGTCCCAGGTTCGATTCAGGTCAAGGGCATGTACTTTGGTTGTGGGCACATCCCCAGTGGGGAGTATGCATGATGCAGCTGATCCATGTTTCTCTCTCATCAATGCTTCTAATTCTCTATCCCTCTTCCTTCCTCTCTGTAAAAAATTAATAAAATATATTTTAAAAATGTAACTATAAATCACATTCTTACATTTGAAACATTTTAACATGTTAATCAAGCAACTGAATTATAATCATGTTGTAGCAATCAGATTTATATGTAAGTCTTTTAGTCTTGCAGTGAATCTAGGAGAAAATCCAAGAACTAGAGGAGGTATCATTATCTACCTTGGCATTTGTTTGGGCATTTGTTTGAGTATCCAGGCACCCTTAAAAGCATTTCCTTGAAGATGTTTTCTAATTCAAATTGGTGAATATTGAGTGGGCTGAGTGTGTCCAGGGATCCCCATTTTTATGACCCTGTAATCTGAGACATGGGGGGCTGCTGTTCAATCAGTTGATCAACTAACTGTCTATTTGATTCATTGATTCTTAAAACATTTATTGATTGGTTATTATGTGCTGAGGACTATGCTAAGGGGTAAGGATATAGAGTGAAAAAATTTTATAAATTACTATCTTAGGGATATTATAAATTACAATCTTCCAATATAGACAGGTAGTTGCAGTTTCAAAACATTGTGATGGGTGTTATAATCATCAGAGAATTATGTGTATGCTCCTTAGGTGTGTATAAAGGAGCAAATAACCCTGCTGTGCTGGGGATAAGGAGAGATTAGAGTCAAGGGAACTATATGGTGTCTCAGCTCAGTTTTGGAAGGCAGTAAGCATTTATCAGCTGCAAAATGTTGGGGAAAGTATGCAAGCAGCAGAAATTACACATGCTAAAGATGTATAAAGCTATGATACATATAGTGCATTATATATGTGTAGAGGGGCTGCTGGTGAGAAAGAGATAAGAAAGAATCAGAGGTCAAATCAAGAGTGCTTTTGCCCTCATACTAAAGAGTTGGGATGTTATGAGCTTTTAAAACCAAAGATTGCTTTGATCAAGTCCTCTGTGTGTGTATGCATACATTTCAGAAATCTATTATACACTGGGAGTGGTAGTTACCAGGCGCTCTGGTATGTTTGTACACGGGGAGACAAGTTAAGAGGTCATAGGTGATATGTTCATGACATATGTCAGTCCTTGGGGTTAGAGATGTGAGAATATATTTCTGAGAAGTCACATGACAAGATGACTGTGAAGGTAGGGATGAGAAAAGAAAGTTTTTTTTTTTTTTTTTTTATCATCTGGCTTTGATACTTGGGTGAAGTTGTTGTTCACCCAAACAGGAAACATGGTGAGTTGGAGATGATGAATCAGTCTTGAACAGGGTGAGTTTGAAATGCCTGTGGAATATCTAGAAAATGATATGTAATGGATAGCTCTATACACAGAGAAAAATAGAGTTTAAGATATAAATTTGGGCCTTGTGGTTAGAGATAATGTAGTAGGTCAAATTTTCCAGGAATATATTAGAGGATTAAATATAATTGGGTTTCTCAAGCTTTAGTGTGTATATAGTTCACTTGTTAAAATATAAGTTTTGATTCAGTAGATCTGGGGTGGGCCTGCTAGTCATCATTTCTAAGTAGCTGTATGCAGACCACATTTTGAGTAGCAAGACTCCAGAAAATACTAGTGTTTGAAATCAGGCAAATGATGAGAACTCTGCAAAAAGGACTGAGTAGAGGAAGTAAAAAAATGTAAGGAGGAAAAAAAGGAGTATTGCCTTAAAATCCACGAAAAGACAGTTTCATGAGAAAGAAAATGTTTAACAAAGTCAAAGAGTGCTGACAAGTAGAGTTAAGAACAGACTGCTAAGTGTCAAATGAAATAAACAATTGAAGGTAATTTTAAACTTGGACAGGACAGTTTTTATATCATGAAGGGAACAGAAGCCAATTGTAGTGCAGAGCTAAGTAAATGGTAGGTGAGGAAATAAGCAGGTATGGACTGTTTTTTAGTAAAAAAACAAAATCTTAGCTGTTACAGCAAAGAGACAAATTGCGTTACAATTTAAGAAGGGCAAAGCTTAAAATTGACTCATCATTTTTAAAATAATAAAGATATGTAGTTTTTGGTAAGACAAATAATCCCTTTTCCTCAAAATATTCACCTCCTACTTCCCCAGATTTGTGAATTACCTTATATAGCAAAAGGGACTTTGTGGATATTAAGTATCTAAAATGGAGAGATTATCCTAGATTACCGAGGTGGGCCGAATGTTATCGCAAGGATTAAAAAAAGGAGGCAGAAAGGTCAAAACCAGAGAACTTATGACAACTGAGGTGGCAGTGATACTTCTGCTGGCTTTTCTATGAACATGGGAATGTGGGTAGATCCTGGTTAAAATCTCCTGACAAAGAGTTATCTTGTCCTCACCCATGAGCTCTCTTGCTCTGTGACCCACACTTGCTTGCCCCTTCATTATCCCATTTGCTCTCCATAGCTATGTGGCCTTAAGTGGTAATAGACTATAGCTGGGAATCCAAGCTAAGCTAGCCAGATTTAGATTGGATTGAAGTTAATATGAAGCAGAAACTATAGACAATGGATTTTATTCTGGCTCTGCTGAAGACAAGATTGTATTTCATTTATGGTGTAACAGAGATAGGACCTTGGAGGAAAACCCCCTTAATTTTACCTAGTCAATAAAGCTTTCCATGAAACCCCATCTTCCTATGGGGGCCTCATGAAATTCTTTTCCTTGTGGCATTCCATTTCCACCAATAACAGTATCATATGTAGAATGTCCAGATGTTACTGGAGACAAATGTGTCTCATCTTCTCCCATTGCCAATGGGATGAGGTCCTTGTGATATTCTGAGAAAAGAAATTTTCTGAGACTCACCCAAGAGGAAGGAATATTTTCATGGAATTACATCCTGGGTTTCTAAAGTCCCACTTATCTTATTCTAATCATAGAAGTGTAGCTAGAGCTTCAGTAAGAGCTAAAATCAGAGCTGGTGTCCAGAATTTCCATTCCATGTTGGAGCAGCATTCAATGTAGCAACAGGCTAGGTGCAGTCCATTAGTCCATTGTGTGTGTAGGTTCACATGGCTGTTGGCCACACAGGAGAATGCTAGGAAGCCAAGTGTGAACCATGAACCAAGTGTTCCAAAAGTGTGAACTTCTTCATTCAGGGGATTATATATCCCAAATTTTGAGTGCTAGTAGTGGCCATGCCCATTCTGCCCAACCATCTCTGTCCCCAAGTATGATTGATAGACAAATATCTTCCCAATGTCATCCCAACTTTATTGGCAATGCCTATCTTTCCTTTATTGGGCCCCTCCTCCACTGTTTGGATGCAAGGAACATGCCTATAATGGCTGGTCTTTCCTTTGCTCCTTTCCTGTTATTAATAACTAGCTAATTAAAATGTTATCAAAGACAGACTGGAGGAATGCAGTGGTGTTGCCTCTCTCACTTGTTTTAAAGCATTACAGGAAAGTGTTTTCACTTGAGTAGGATGTGGTAGCTGCTGCAATTTAACTAAATACAGAACCTGACTCACCTAAATAATCTCTACTTTAGGCTGAGCTCTATTGGGTATAGGAGGAATTGACCAGTGGGAGGATCCTGGGATTTCTTGTACTGTTTTTCCTCTGAAGGTTTCTATGCTGAAACCAAAGTTGAAAGAAAA
The DNA here is from genome assembly GCA_011751065.1 of Lasiurus cinereus. NCBI lineage: Eukaryota > Metazoa > Chordata > Mammalia > Chiroptera > Vespertilionidae > Lasiurus > Lasiurus cinereus. The sequence continues at coordinate 5,498,935 of JAAGEH010000286.1, read as the reverse complement.
TATTGTCTCTTAGCCCCTTCTGTTTCCACCTCATCTTACAGCCTCTCAACCTGAATGTACTTTATTCCTCACCAATTTCATGTTAATATAGTGATGGTGTTTTTCAGCTCCCCTGACCCTGCTAAGCCTCTACCTCAGCCAGGTACTGGAGCTGCAGAAGACCACTACTGGTCTCTGGTTTCCATGGAGACCTTACTTGAAATCCCAGAAGGCTCCCAAGCCAGGGGAAACCTAAACCTGAACATTTGTATTTAAATGAGGGAAAATGCGGGGAGGGCCTGCAGGTGTTTCAGGACTCAAACAAGGAAATCTGAAAATGTCATTACTCAGTCACCTCCTGCTCACAGGAGAAATCAGAGACAATAGGCAGCAAGGGCAGAGGGCTGTTTATTTTACACGTGAGAAATATCTTTTAAAGACTCATGTTTGATTTCAGGTTGTAAGGGTCAGAACTACTCGGGAAACTGGGAGCCCCCTGTTCTTGTGGGGAGTTCCAGGCTGATAATGATTCATAGTTTCATTTCCAAGAAGCTAGGGAGAGTTTTCACTTCCCCAGACTCTAAAGTTTTAAAGGTTCCCTGCTGATGGAGGAGGGACCAATCTGTATCTCTCTTTCTCCACCCTTCCTCTCCCTACAAAGCTTTGGGCTCTGGATTAGCTATTCTGTGGCTGAATTCCTAGCAAGAGGTTGGGAGGGGAGGCGGAGGTGATGGCTGGGCAGAATATATGGGAAGATTGAATTGCACAAGGGTTCAGATGATGTCAGCTTGAATAAGGGTCTGACCTACTGAATGTTAAATGTGGCTGAATGATGAATCCTCAGAGGGGATTGATGGCAGAAAGCTCTAAGAAAGGATGGTGTGCATCTTTAAAATATTAAGCAGGTGGTTTTGCTGATCTCTGGCTGCAACTCCCAGGGCACTGGTGTAATCTCAGCTTTCTGCTATAATCACTTGAACATTACTTACTGCCCTAGATAACCATGGGTCACGTGCAGTTTGCACAGAAAAAGGAAATGTTTCAAAAAAAGAAAAAAAGCCATTTTAAGCTATCAGAGTGCTTGCTGGAAGAGAAACCAATTAAATTTAATACACACTTTCTGAGGTTTACTCAGAAAATGAATGAGATGGTCTTTGCCTTCAAGGGGCATGCACTCTGATTGGGATGGCAGATACACTCACAAATGACCAATAGTGCCAGTTAGCAGTTAATAAGTACCATGGATATATCCAAGGAAGGTGGAATTAATTCTAATCAGAAGAGAAATAACAGTTTATATTAGATACCTCTGAGATTTAGCCTTTTAAAAATAGACACAGAAGTAAGAAGTATAGAGAAAACTTCTGTAAGAATATAATAAAAAATAAATCTTATAAATTGCCTGAAATAAGATGCCAATTCTGTAAAATTTTCAAGTGATATAGAAAGCTATTTTTTTTTTTCTGATGACTAGTCTATTTCTGTGATTGGTAAGGGACTATATATTTGTCCTAGCTTGGCCTCTATTCCATTTTTACTGCTCACTAAACCACAATATGTTGGTATTAGAGATTCAAGTTTTCATGGTTTCATTTTGAGAACTGTGAGAAAGAATGCTTTAAAAAAGTACATGGATTCAGGCTGAGTAAGAACTATGTGAGCACAAGAATATCAAGAAGTATCTACTTGAGGCAGGACTGAAATGCAGGAGGTATTTGTGCCCATTGGAGCTGCTTTGCAGAGTCATGGTATTTAGGAAAGAAGAAATGAGTAACAGTGTTGCAGAAGACAAAAGAAAACCAAAGACCCTTCTATGAAAAAGGAGGGACACTGTTCAATACATCAGCAAACTCAGGGAACAGCCTTCCAAATCTGAGTGAAGGAACATGCATGGGGCCCTCCCTTAAATCTCCCTGTGGTCCTTGTCCCACAAACATGGATTTGCTCTGGTCCTTTTCACAGGCCTTTCAAGAAGGCCCCCCAGGTGTTGGGGGTCTTCAGGCCATATCTGATGGTCTGGCCTGGTGCCAGTGTTAATAAACCTCCCTTTTGGGGCAGTGCACTGTTCACAGTAACAGGTTCTGGAAGACCAGTACCTGGGAAGGGGATAGGGACTTAATTATAGGTTATCAGGAATGTACACTGAGCTTGCTGGCTTGGATTCAGATCACTAGCCCCAAATATCCGGGTTACTTGGATTTAGCCCTTTTTAGCCTTATCCTCCTTCCCCCCCCTCCCCTCCTGTCCCACAAGCTTCTCTTAGCCTCTCTCATCCTAACATTATAGGATGTTATGGTGAACATGGACAACGACCGCTCTTAACTGCTTCCAGCTGAAAAGGGATGATGACAAAGGGGTTAGTATCCTGTGAGGGTTTTGTAGGAAATTCTGAAGTTTAAAGGCATTCCCGTCCAGTTTGCAGGCAGGCAGCAGCAAGCAGCAGTTCCACACATGTAGAAAGTTCCTGCAGGGGGGCACCAGGTGATGTTTTCAGCCTTGAGGGTAGAGTTGCATAGTTCATCTGGGAGGTGACCTACTGGATGTTGGCCCTGGGTATTGCTGAAACAAATAGGAGCAACATTAATTAGCTGCACATTGGCCATGACAGGTTTTATCATTTTTTTCCATCCAATACAATTCCCCCTCTCCCCCATGTCCACATGCATTTGGTAGTAGAGTCGTAACATGCTGCAGGCTGATAAGTATAGCTAACAAACATCTGGCTTGATGGGGCTTTCCCATAGGCTGCCCGGTCTAGCATATTTGGGTAGCAAGTTTCTAAGCAAGCACATGTGGCAGTGGTCCCTATGGGAGGCAAGTATGTACTAGCTAATATTATTAATGGGGGCATGTTATTCCCTTTAATTCTGTTCAGTGGGGGTCCACAACAATGAACTGCTAGGACAAAGAGCAGTATTATGGCTATTCCTGCAAGGCAGATGTAGCCAAGAATGGCATGACAAGCAGTAGTCCAACAATTCATGATGAGGCTTTTGTTTCCTTGCTGTGTGGGAAGCAGTAATTTTATGGTGCTTCTGTGTCTCAGCAAGGGTAGTTCTCCTCCTAGTACTAGCCTTGGATTCTGGCAGTACTCATAAAAAGACAAAATGAGAATTATTAGAAAGATAAAAACAATGTTTATCCAGAAATACCAGGGCATATTACCTTTATGAGGAAATAAGAAAGAGATTAGTGTAAGGGAGAATTCAGCAAGGCGCTTCTGAATTCCTTGGAGCAGGTTGATCAGCCCAATCTGTTGTCTTCTTGAGAGTGATCCTCAGGGGGTGTTTCTGGTCAGAGGTCACCTTTCACTCAGGCTGGGCATCACTCAGCTGGTGGGCTGCCTTCACTCGGGTGTGGTGGATCCAGGTATTCAGTCCTGCAATCTTGAGAGCTGTGGAGGTGGTTAATATGACTGGATAGGGTTCCTTCCAGATAAGCGTCAGGGGCTCTCTTTTCCAGTCCTTTACCCAAACCTGGTCTCCAGGTTTATAAGGATGGATGGCTGTTCCTAGAGAGATGGGTAGTTGGTCAGTAACCCATTTGTGTACCTCAAAGACAGTTTTTCCAAGTCCTTGTAGTTGTTTCTGGATTTCTAAATTCCCTATTTCCCCCAAATCTACCTTTAGCCGAATTAAGAGAGGAAGTCTAACATATAGAATTTCAAATGGAGAGAAACCTACTCTGGCCCTTGGGGCATAGTGTACCTGCAGGAGTACAAGAGGCAAGATATCTGTCCAGGGTAAGGTGGTCTCTTGGCATAGCTTAGCCATAAGCTGCTTTAGAGTCCATTTCATGTGTTCTGCTTTCCCTCAATTCTGAGGCCTGCAGGCTGTATGTAGGTTCATTTAATTCCTAAAGCCTTAGCTACCTGTTGTGCTATTTCTGCTACAAAGGCTGGACCATTATCAGACCCTATGGTTAGAGGCATTTTATACTGTGGAATTATATCCTTCAGCAATGCCTTAGTGACTTCTCTTGCCTTTTCTGTGCGAGTGGGCTATGCCTCGCCCCAGCCTGAAAAGGTGCAAACAAAAACTAGCAGGTATTTATTCCCTCTGCTAGGCCCTATTTCTATAAAATCTACTTCTAAGTCTTCAAAAGGAGCTTGCCTATAGCATTGAACTCCTATTGGTCCCACAGGACGCTGTTTGGCATTGTTCTGAGCACAGAGGAGGCAACGTTGAGAGAACAAGTAGGGAAGATGGGCAATTAGTTAGTATCTGCCTAACAAAGCTTCTAGGGCAGTCTTCCCTAAATGAGTAAGTTCATGCTGCTGGAGGACTGCCTTATGGGTTAACTGTTCTGGGAGATAGAGTATCTGGATCTGGGAGCATCCACCAGCCTTTCTTTGTTCTCTTGCCCCCTTCTTGCTGGGCCCATTTCTCTTCCTGAGGAGTGTACTTTGGAGGTTCAGGTAATTCAGGAGCCAACATGACCCGTGATGGTGCCACTTGTTCTTTAGCAGCCAGCTTGGCTGTGGCATCAGCACATTAGTTCCTTTCTGATACTGAATCTTTCCCTTTCTGGTGACTTTTGCAATGGATGACAGCTATTTCCTTGGGCTTCCAGACTGCTTCTAGTAACTTTAAAATATCATTCTGATTTTTTATTCCTTTTCCTCCAGCCATCAAAAGCCCCCTTTCCTTATATATGACTCCATGGATATGCAGGGTAGCAAAGACATAGCGTGAGTCAATGTAGATGTTGGCACGCTTATCCTTATTGAGTTCTAAGGCTCTGGCGAGGGCCCGAAGTTCTGCCCTCTGCTCTGACTATCCTTCAGGCAGGGCCTATGCCTTAATTGTCTTAAAGTTTGATACCCTTGCATATCTGGCTCATCTTTTTCCTTCATCTAAGAAGCTGCTGCCACCTGTGGACAATACCAAGTCCGGGTTTGGCAGGGACAATTCCTGGAATAAACCTTCTCTAGGACTTTCAGGCAATCATGCTCAGGGACGCCCTCAGCAATGAGTAGAAAGGTAGCCGGATTAAGAGTTCTCACTGCTTCTAATCATACCCATGGGTTCTCACTTAACAGGCCTTGATATTGAGTCATTTGAGCATGATTCAGCCAGTACTGCCCCCTTGCTTCCATCAGGGTGACAACAGCATGAGGTACTTTTCCATTTAAGTTTTGTCCTAAGGTAAGTTTATCCACTTCATTGACTAACAATGCAGTGGCTGCAAGGGCCCTGAGACATGGGGCCACCAGGAGACTACTGGGTCAATCTTCTTGGAGAGCTAGGTTACTGGTCTTTGCCAGGGTTCAAACTCCTGAGTAAGAACTCCTAGGGCTACCCTGCTATTCTTGTAAACAAAAAGATTAAAGTCTTGTGTCACATTTGGTAGCCCTCGTGCTGGGCCTCAGTGACCTTTGCTTTTATGGTGATGAAGGCTTTCTCCTGTTCAGGACCCAAGTTGATGGGTGTCTTCTCTTCTTTTAAAGCTTCATAGAGAGATTTAGCCAAGTTTGAAAACCCTGGGATCCAAATTCGACAGAACCCTGCTACTCCCATAAATTCCTGAATCTGCCACCAGGTGCTAGGGACTAGGATGGCACATACTACCTGCTTTCTTTCAGTCCCTAGCCTTCATTTCCCTTGGGTGATCTGAAAGCCTTTCTGACAAATCTGTCCTTTTTTCTTAGACACCCGATAACCTGTTTCGGTTAATAGTCTCAGAAAGGCTCCTGTTCCCTCCCAGCACTGAGATCCTATGGAGCTAGCCAGTAGGAGGTCATCTACATATTGGAGTAGAACACACCCCAAGTCCTGTCCTGGGAACTTAGACAGATTAGGTGCTAGTGCTGCACTAAAAAGAGTAGGGGAGTTCTTGAACCCTTATGGCAGTCTGATCCAGGTGAACCTGCTCTTTGGCACCTGTAGTTGGGTTTTCCCATTCAAAAGCAAAAAGAGGTTGGCTGGAAGAAGCTAATCTAAGGCAGAAAAAGGCATATTTCAGATCTAGGCATGTAAACCATTCTGCCTCTGATGAGATGAGTCCCTGAAGAGTGAGGGTTTTGACAGTGCTGAATGCAGGGTTATGACAGCCTCATTAACAGCCTGTAGATCCTGGACAGGGTGGTAGTCATTAGTCCCAGGCTTTTTGACAGGCAAGAGTGATGGGTTCCATGGAGACCTGCATCATTTAACAAGTCCGCACTGAAGCACCCGGTCAAAGTGGACCTGGATTCCTAGGCGTGCTTCTCTTGGAATTGGATATTGGCAGATTTTAACAGACTGTGTCCCAGGCTTTAAGTTAATGTGCACCAGGGTGTGGTCCTTAGCCAGGCCTGGAGGATTTCCTTCCACCCAGACCAGCGGGAGGAATTCAGGTTTTAATTGTGAGGCCTTTGACTGGGGGATATAAAGTCTCCATTCTTCCTCCCTTCACACTGCTAGGGACAGGATCATTGGGGAGGTCTCCTCACTTAAGCGAAGTTGTGTTGAGCTATCTAGAGCAAAAGTGATTTCTGTCCCCATTTTTGCTAAAAGGTCTCTACCCATCAAAGGCATTGGGCAGTCTGGCAAGTACAGGAATTCATGACTTACTTGATGACCAACAGGATGGCATGGGTGAGGGCGGCAGAATGGTCTACGGGTCTGGTCCACAGCAGCTCCAATAATGGTGACCTCCTTTCCTTAGAGAGGTGCTACTTTCTGAGTGACTACTGAGTTCTCAGCTCCCTTATCAACCATAAAGTCCACAGTTTGGCTCCCAATTTTCATTCTGCCAATGGGCTCGCAGAGGCCCAGCTGAAGAGAGTCTGGTTTGTCCTAGTCAAAATCAGCCATTGTTAGCCCCATGAGATCTACTGCAGAAGGCTCTGGTGACTGGGTAGAAAAAGAGGACAAGTTTTCTTACTTTGTCATTTGGGAGTACATTCTTCCAGTGTCATGTCTCCTTACAATAGGCACACTGGTCTTATCTCAGGCTTGCTCTTCCTTTTCTCCCTGATCTGTATTCTTGCTTCCTTTTCTGATCTGTCTGGGAGCTTGAGCCTCTAAAAGTGGCTGCTATTATATTGGCCCTTCTTTGTATTCTCTTTTATTTCCTCCTTGCCATACTGTCCCGGTTGATGAAAACCTTGTTGGCTGTCTCCAGCAGTTTGGTAGCATTTTTTCCCGCAAACCCTTCCAGCTTCTGTAATTTTCTCCTGATATCAGGCTGGATTTGGTCTACAAAAGCGGCATTTACCATGGTCTGATTTTCCAGGCCTCAGGGTTAAAGGGAGTGTAGATTTGGTATGCCTCACATAGTCTCTCATAGAAAGCTGCTGGACTTTTGTCAGGCTTCTGGAAAACCTCAGAGATTTTAGCTTTATTGGTGGGTTTCTTGGCTCTGGCCCTGACCCCCTGGAGGAAGGCCAGCTGATATCTTTCTAACCTAGCCCTTTGTCTTCTGAGTTTGGGTTCTAATCAGGTTCTTCATCTGTGAAGGCCTCCTTTGCACATCTGTCTGTATCTAATATTCCTGCCGGGGCCTGGGTCCGGAGCCACTTCTGAGCCTCTGATACTACTTTCATGTGCTCCTCAGTGTCAAAGAACATGAAAAGGAGCTGCTTGCAGTCTGGAAAATCATATCTAGGAGATCTACCATGGCCTGAAGTTTTTCAGAATAAGCTGGGGTGTGATGTTTCTAATTCAAGATGTCACTTGTGGTAAAGGGCTGATAATAATAGACTGGCCTTCCCTCCTGAAAGTTCCATTCTTCATCAAGCACTTGGGTACCCTGAATCTCCCTGAGAGGTATTTGACATGCCGGTTGTAGTCTGGGCCCTTGATCAGCTGAATACAAATGCTGCCCCGCTGGCTCTGGAGAGCTCGGTTGAGGAGAGACCCAGGGTGGGGTGGGTGTGTTTCCAGACTTTCTGTACCTTCCAGACCAGTGGGGGGAGCACTTGATGCTGCCTGTGGCACATATGAAGGTGTTAAAACTGGCAGGACTTCTTCAGGGGGTCTTTGCAGAACAGGGGGTTGGGTTCCCTTTTGAGAGACCTGTTTCTTTTCTCCTGCCTGCTTCTCTTCTGCTTTCTCCTCTCCTGCCTGCTTTTCCTTAGCCTCCTTCTGCCCTGCCTTCCTCTCTTTAGCTTGTACCTGCCCTGGCTGCCTCTTCACTCCTTCTATTAGAACTTCACTCCGTCCTTTGTTACACACGCAGAACTGGACCCAAGGCGGCAAGGTTTGAGCAATTTCTAAGTAGCTATCTATGTAGGAAAACTGATCTGAGTGTCTAGGATCTTTCATGACTACATTCCAGACCACCCTGACCAGTCCCTTATCTAAGGAGCCTTCTGAGAGCCAGGGTGCCCTTTCTTAAATCTCCCTGTGATCCTTTTCCCATAAACATGAATTATGCTTCCAGTCCTTGGGGCCCTCCCTTAAATCTCCCTGTGGTTTGTCCCACAAACATGGATTTGCTCTGGTCCTTTTCACAGGCCTTTCAAGAAGGCCCCCAGGTGTTGGGGGTCTTCAGGCCATATCTGATGGTCTGGCCTGGTGCCAGTGTTAATAAACCTCCCTTTTGGGGCAGTGCACTGTTCACAGTAACAGGTTCCTACCTGGGAAGGAAATAGGGACTTAATTATAGGTTATCAGGAATGTACACTGAGCTTACTGGCTTGGATTCACATCACTAGCCCCAAATATCAGGGCTACATTGGAATTAGCCCATTTTAGCCTTCTCAACAGCATTTCAAATGATGAAGAAATTTTTGAAATACTTATCACTTATGGTTTGAGTTTAGTGCATGTTTTTTTAATAATAAGCCATATTATTTTTGTTACAAAGTTAAGAAAAATTCAGGAATAAATTATGGAATATGGAAGCCAAAGACTAATTCTTGGCTTTAAGCCTTTGGATGGAAGATATCAAGAGATAATGGGATTGATTAAAGGAAAGCAATTATTTCTTAGAAAGGAGAGAAAAAGAAAGCCATACCTGCTCAAGCTAGTCATAGTTTCTGTGTCATTAAGATATTGGTTACTAAGGGTTTGTTTTCTAGGTCCTACTCTCAGTTGGTTAAAGAATATACCTATAATAAAAACATCTCCCTAGAGTTTTGGCAATGTAGCAGAATATTAGCAATTATTAGATGAAAACAACAATTTTAAAAGCACAGACTATCAAGAGCCTACTAATTTTAATTATTTATTATTTTTTTCATCCTCTGTCACATGGTTCCCTGTAGGAACTTTAGACTCCTAGTTTACTTCCTTGGAGGCCATATTTGTCAAGCTTCTGAATAATTGAGTAAAACTTTCTGGTTTCTTAGCTTCAAATAAACACCCATGGACACATGGGCCCCTCATTCATCCAAAAACAGTCAAATGCTTATATAGAGTATATTTTTGTAGTGGTCATCAATATGGCACGACAGTGCCTAGATATGAGTTTGGTAGTTTAAGGAATGCCCTCTTGATGCCACTAATATCTGGAAGCAATACAGACAAAATAAAGCCATAAAGGGGAAAATGAGTCATAAATAATAAAAAGATGGAGAGAAAAAAGGAAGTGAAGAAACAAAATAATAAGGGAGAGAAACGAAATAGAACAAGGTGTCTATAGCACTTAGTGAACAGGGTAGCATCTACAGTTTACTCTCCTTGGGATTTAAAGATAAAAATTTCAGAGATAGAAAGGATCTAGTGACTATACAGTCTACTTCTTCATTTAACGAATGAGAAAGCAGGGTCCAGGAGAGATAAGTGACCTGTCTAACATCAGAGCTGATTACAGATGCAGCCATCAGCACCCAGGTTTCCTCTTGGTCCAGTGTCAGTTTTGCTTAATTATTTCTCACACTTGAAAAGGCTCACTGAATCCAAAGTTCCTTTGAGATTTCAATACTTTTACATTTTTCTTTGAACTCCTAACAAATATTTTATATTTATATTTTTTATTTACAGCTTACAAAGTGCTTTCTCTATTTAACCTTTATACCAATTCTGAGAGAAGTAAACATCAGCTATAACATTCACATGAGACTTGTCTAATTTTGATTTAAGATATTTCTCCCCTCCCCCATCCCCCCGCCAACCAGAAATACTTATCCAACTCTTATTTATGGAGCAATAAGATAAATTAAAAATAAATAGACCATATTGTTTCTTCTCTTATCCACCATATCACCAACCAGGAACTTATTGTCTTTTAAGAAAATGAAGCATAGAAATGAGAGTGGGTAGTATGATAATAAAGATGAACAAGGAAGAAATAATAATGTAGTTGGCAAACACGCACACAACACAATTTTGCAAATTGCTACTAGGGATGATTGTGGTTAAGTCTGCTGATGGTTCTAGATATTTATGATAGATGGATCACTACCTTTAGTTGCTTCTGAAATAGTGATCTAATTATTTCAAGAAAATTCTCTTCGAAGCTGATGAATACAGTTCCAAGAATAAGACCGAGGACTGATGTTGGAGGAATAGAAGCATCTCCTCTCACCACTCTCTGTACTCTCTGAGGCTCAGCCCTCAAGGCAGGATGGTTTCCATCACTCCTGCCATCCAGTCATCACTGACACTACTTGGCAGCCAGCCTGCCTTTAATGGAATGTATCCTACAGCTGGGAATTAGGTCATCAGTAATTCACTTAATAGCATTTTATGAGCTGGGCTCTGACACAAGAGAGTGATCTGGCCTCACCAGCAGGAGCTTTCCTTCATGTGAGAAGAAGGAGGGAGGAAAATATACCATTCTGAATAATCAGACAATACATTCATTTCCAGAAAGTAATGAGTAAGGACAAAAAAAACTGGGTATTTCTTCAGACTCCCTGCCTGATCAGGTCACTTCTCATTTCTGGACTTCAGTTCCTCCAAAAGGCTTCATCCAAATCTAGCATTGCATACTTCTGACTCTAGGGGTCTCCGCATGGAAGTTAGAAAATGTGATATTTGTCAGGTCAACCCCCTCTTTCCTGATGGTGCTCTCTGGAAAGGAAGATGAATGACCCTATTCTTTTGCCACTAGTGTGCTGGGGTGGGGTGGGAAGAGCACCCATTTATAGTCTTTGCTAATTTCCATGGTGTATTTCTGACACAGTTGATTTCAAGCTATCAATGATTTAATTGGTCAGCAAAATTTCTGAAAATTGAACAATTAGCTCTCACAAGCTGGGATAAGCCACATTAGTACACGACTGGTTCACCACTAGATAAAAAGAGCTGCATCAATGAACAACCTTTTATGCATAAACACATAGCTGGATTGTCCATACACCAACTACGTAACATTATATGTATATTCCTGTTTTTGTTTTAGATTAAAAAAAAAAGATATTCACAACTTCTTTTCTTTGATTCTACCCCAGCTGCTACTCTTAAATTATTTGAAGTTCTCTCAGAAATATTTAGAGAATTCTCATTAAAAAAATGTCCATACTCCTACAGCTTTTCACATGAATTTCCATTTCTTCTACCACATGTTCAGGGAGTCATTTGACTTTTATTTTCTTCTGATAGCTAGGACGATGCATTCTTCTTGATGAAAAACTCAATATGTATCTCATGAATTTTTCAGAAGGTTTACTGCTATACGATGCTTAGAAGTTGGAAAAAAAATCACTAGAGTCTTCTTTCCTCCTTTTCTCTTGATGGGAAAGAAGCCCTTCTTTTGGGTCCAGGAACTTTACTGCACAAAATCTTCCATAAAATTGGGTGATTGAGGTTGAAATCAGCACCTGGCATGGTGATGGATAAAATGATGAGTCTGTTTCCTTTTATCTCTTCAACTGAATAGAGTATATAGAAAATATTCAATTAACATCTACTGAGCATTTGCTATAAGGACTCAGCACTGCCAAGTATTATGAAATATAAGAGAAAGTATAAGTGATGATATCAGCCTTCAAGTTTATCATCTGGCTGGAAAGATAAGATTAACACTAACAAATTAATGAAAATAAATTTAAAACATTTTACATTTAAGTGTTTAATGATGTGGCACAAATTCTAAATGCAGCATGAATATGAAGAGAAGTAAAATTAGTTGAAACAAGTGTTATCCAAGAAAATATAATGACTGGCAATGGGGCTTAAGCTGCCATTGATGTGAAGATAATGTTTCATTAATAAGTGAAGGTTTAGGAATCATTTATTCAGTGTTCTATTTATTTTTCCTATTCAACAAGTAGTTTTGAGCATCCACTATATTTTAGTCACTAGGAATATAACAGTAAACAAGACATATACAGTTTTAGTTTTGTGTGATGTTGTTAATAGGGTTTTGGGTCACCATAAAATGAAGATTGCAGGGATGTATAAATTATCCAGGGACTTTTGAGCAGCTCTATCTCTAAGCCACATAGATTGTATCTGCTTTATTTCCTTTCTTCCCTCTAAGCTTCATTGTGCAGACTTGAGAGTAACCTAAAGACTCATTTTTCTTAGTAAATTAGCTTTGATATTAAATAAATCAACATATTTAAGCACCTAAAAAACTCCCAAATAGTAGATAAGACAATTAAGTGGTAGCTATTAGTAGGTTAGCATTATAGTTTTTAGGATCATGGAGGGAGGGTGTCCAACTAATAATTTTAAATTGCTTTTATTCTTAGAAAAGCATGCTCAAGCCTCAATAATTCTCTTGTGTGTATGATGATGTCTGCAAATTATTTCTCTAATTCCTCACCTTAGGTAGCAGTCACCAGTCATTTCTGAACAGACGTATTAGGTCAGCAGACTTGAGTTAGTCAAATGTCACAATGCTGCTAAGTTATGGCTGGGATACTTAATGAATCTTACAGAAATGAATGGGAAAGATCTGGGTTGGGGTCACTGACAATATAGCATAGGGATGCTGCCACCCCTATGAGGTCAGGTACTGCTCCTATTTGTGATAATGAAAAGGAAGAAAAGTTCAGAGACTGGGAATTGGAAAGGTTGGAGAATGAAATTGATTGTTTTGCTACTATTTCTACATATTTCATCTTCCCCTCCTATTATATCTTCCAGTTATCCCAAGAAGAGGGGAGCCTCCAAACGAATGACTCATGAGGATTGCAACCTCAACATTAAGATGCTATGCAATAATTACCTGGGATCAGAATGATTAATTATCTAAGTTTTCAGTGAGGTTTCTTCTGTGTCCAGATTTCATGAAGTGCTTTCCAAGGAGGCAAGAGGTATATTTATGATGCCAATTATACTCTTAAAGAATTTATAACCTCCATGTGGAAACCAAAGCCCCGCCATCACCTCCGCACAAAATAAACCCCACAAAACATTTATGGAACAATTCAACTCTAAACTGTTTGCCACTGACTAGAATGACGATTAAAAACTCCAGCTTGGTCTTTATAGCCACCTGCAGGGAGACACTGTGGCACAGTTAAAGGCACACAGGTGTGTAATCCAGCACACTTAGAGTCGAAGTCTCACTCTGCTGTCTAGTGAACTGTTTGACCTTGTTCAGTGTACTTCATGTGTAAAATTAAAAAAAAAAAAGCTTTCTCCTGGTATTTGAGTGATCATTCAGTGAGCTAAATCAAATACCTGGAAAAGAGTTTATTCTCAAAAAATATAGTTGTACACCCCAAGTTCACATGGCTATTCCCCAAGAATCTCAGAGGCAAGGTGTTTAAAACCAGGTGCATGGTGTTCTCTACACATCCCCATATGGAAAATCCAGCTTGACTTCCAGTTTCTTCTCCATTTCTCTTTATGGCAACATGCTGTTTTTAGTCATCTAGGTTTGAAACTTCCCTGTCATTTTTGACAGAAGTTCCCTCACCTCCACATGCAATGTTTCAAAGTTCTATCTACTTTTTGACTTCTATTCAATGCCTCTCTAATCTAGAGGTTTTCATGTAGGGTCATGACTAGGCTTTAAGAAATCTGTGAACCATCTAATATATGGGGAAAGGGCCACAATTTTCATAAAATTTTAAATGTACCTTGATTCAAATAGAATATACCACAAATATCCCTTTACTTCTATTTCTTCTGCTAACATGTAGTTGCATGACTTTGTCATTTTCTGCCCCAATACAACTCAGAACCTTCCAATTCACTTCACTCTTTAAAATAACCTATCTAATAAAAGAGTAATATGCAAAGTAACCATCACTCTGCTATACCCACAAGCCACGTCCACCAACCAATCAGGAGTGAGTATGCAAATTAACCCCGACCAAGATGGCTGCTGCCACAGAGCAAGCAGGAACGAGGCTTGGGTTTCCCCAGCGATGGAGGAAGCCAAGCTTTCCACACACCCTGCCAGGGGGCATGATCAGCCTGAAAACCACCACAGGCCCCTCGCCCAGGTCACCCCACGCCCCAAGGGGACCCCCACCCTGATCCAGGACACCCTTCAGGGCACACGAGCTGGCCGCCACCCATGCACCAGGCCTCTATCCTATCTAATAAAAGAGTAATATGCAGATTGACCATCACTCCAACACACAAGATGACTGCCCCCATGTGGTCAAAGATTCTGCCCCCATGTTGACACAAGATGGCCACCACAAGATGGCCAGCAGGGGAGGCCAGTTGGGAGGGACCAGACCTGCAAGAGAGGGCAGTTGGGGGAGATCAAGCCTGCAGGGGAGGGCAGTTAGGGGTGTCCAGGCCAATAGAGGAGGAAAGTTGGGGATGACCATGTCTGCAGGTAAGGGAAGTTGGGGGGGACCCAGGCCTACAGGAGAGGGCAGTTAGGGGTGATCAGGTCTGCAGGGAAGGGCAGTTAGGAGTGACCAGGCCTTCAGGGGAGGGAAGTTAGGGACAAACAGGCTGGCAGGGAAGCAGTTAGGTATCAACCAGGCTGGCAGGGGAGTGGTTAGGGGTGATCAGGATGGCAGGCAGAAGTGATTAGGGACAATCAGGAAGGAAGGCAGGTGAGCAGTTGGAAGCCCTAAGTCCTGATTGTGAGAGGATGTCCGACTGCCCATTGAGGCCCGATCTTGGGGAGGGGTCCCAGATTGGAGAGGGTGCAGGCTGGGCTGAGGGACAACACCCCCCTGCATGAATTTCATGCACTGGGCCTCTAGTATATATATAATTGATTTTAAAGAGGAAGGAAGAAGGAGAGAGAGAAACATCAATGACGAGAGAGTATTAACTGCCTCTTGCATGCCCCACATTGAGGATGGACCCTACAACACATACATGTGCCCTGACCTGGAAGCAAACCTTGATCTTCTGGTTCATAAGTTGACACTCAACAATTGAGCCACACTCACCAGGCTCCCTTCATTCTTTATACCAGTGTCATAGCTATTCTAAAATGTACTTCTAATCATGCAATCAACAATTGTCAACAATTCAAAATTTCTTTCAAATAAGCTAAAGATTCTTATCCTAGTTCTCTGGCCAAACTTTGAAACTTTTATATATTCTTCTGCTGCCTCTGCATATGCTATGCTCCAGTAAAATCAATTGCTCACTGTTCTTTGAATATACTCCAGAAAAAATTAGTTGGGTCCTTTATAATCTTAAACATTAGGGGAAATGCAGAACAAAACATTAGCAGACATGAAGTGCAGATTTCAAGTGATTAATTATGAAGTTTTACTCTAAGATGCTCCTTTTACACACATGTTTATACTCTGTACTTATCCACCCATAATTCATAATAATCTGAGTTACAGAGTAGATGGTCAGTATAGGCCTTTCCTGGACCAACCATGATTAAAAAAAAAAAACCTACAACTTTTGTTGCTCTTTTACCATAAAACCTTCAAATAATTCCTTTTTATAGTATTGAAGATTGTTAACCAAAACTCCTGGACTGGCAACAACAATTCACTGCATTCTTTGGCAAATTTGACTTCCTATAATAGACAATGTTTTGGTATCCACTCAGCCCTGGAGCTACTTCCCCTTCCCTGAGAATGTGTTTACCTACTTGTATACCAACCCTCAGCAGCCTTATTTTCACTATGTTATTTACTCCCTTCCTGATCTTAACTGCTTAGATTATGAGTGTACCTGATGCAACCTGGGTCAAACACCTTTCCTTCCCACATTTGAGATTGAATAGAAGAATTATGAGTTAGGCAAGACATATAGCTAGAAGTCTCAGATGTAAATAGAAGCTATTAAAGGAATGTAAATAGTTATTCTGCAGTCAGAAAGGAGAACAAAGCACATGATCTAGAAAAAAAAAAGAAATAAAGAGAATAAAAATATTCTGATGCCTTTTCAGGTTCTGGTTTCAGACCTTTCAGGGATTTGGTTCCCTCCCTTTCCTGGGTTCTCTGAGAGACACTCCTGTATTTCCCCTTCACATTTGATGGCTCATACTGACAACCAATAATCCCAACCAATAAAATAACCTGATTTTAGACTGATAGTATAAATAGAAAGAGACAAAGAAGTAATCACAATATAAGAAATTTTCTGGTACATATATGTGCAAAATAGATAGACATGGCAAACAAATGGATATTGAGAAGAGGAAACATCAATAATTTGAAAGTAAATAGCACCTTAACTAAACCTTGAGCCAAAGCTTTATCAAGTGAAGGAAGGAAGCATGCCAGGCAGAGGAAACAACATGTGCAAAGGTGTGGAGGCAAACAGAGCTTGATCTGTTCTGGGAACTACAAGTCACTTCTTCTTCTTTTTTTTTTTTAATATATTTTATTGATTTTTTACAGAGAGGAAGGGAGAGAGATCAATAACAGAGAAACATCGATCAGCTGCCTCCTGCACACCTTCCACTGTAGATGTTCCCACAATCAAGGCACATGCCCTTGATCAGAATCAAACCTGGGACCTTTCAGTCTGCAGGTTGACACTCTATCCACTGAGCCAAACCGGTTGCAGTTGCAAGTAACTTCTTATCTTTGAAGTTTAGTGTACCTACATTTGATTTTCTCCATGCAGAGAAGGTTGGCAAGATATTAAGGTTTGAACCAGATGTAGAGATTATTGTCTGCCATACCATGAATTCTGTGTAGGTGATGAAGGAATTATTGAAAATTTTAGGCAGCAGATTTAAGACCTTATTTACAAATAGTTCAAGCACACCTAACATTGGATGGCATATCCCCGATATCTTATCAAGTGGAACCATGAAAAATAGCTCTTATTATTAAGGTCCTTAAGGGTCAGGTGGAATTATGCCTGTGCCTCTCTGGAGCAATCACTTTTGATAGATGGGTAAAATTTCTGTTCTCGTATGGTTTACCAATTACTTAGTTTATGATTCTCTCTTCAACATGGTCTATCTCTTTTTCTCCACTATCTTTTCAGCCTTTTTTTATAATTCTGTATTTTAATATCTCTCATATGTATCTCTTACATAAATCATTTTATAATTTATTTTTAGCAATGATTATAATTAACTTTTAATCATAACCACAAAGCAATTAATCTCATCACCATTAAAAATGATATAAAACTGGGAAGGATATAGAATATTTTGCATGTCAAGTCAAGACCCAAAAGGGTCTCCATAAATTAGAGTGATTGCTGAACTCTAAGAAAATCCACATAATAGTGATGAAATGGAAGGTCCACACTTGTGTCTACAAGTACCTAACAGTAACATAGCAGATAGCCCCTAGCAAGATAGCTTTTAATTATCTGTAAGCTCAATGTAACTGCTCAGCATGCTGTGGTATTATCCCAAAGCAACTATGTTTTGGGATAATACCACATTAGTGGAAAGATAGGTCTTAAAAGCTGGAGTCAATGGTCCCACCAGTCTTGATACTAATCCAATGACATAAAAAAGGTTGGGCTCATTTAGCCTCAGCACACTTTAAGAAAGAGAAAAATCTGAACTTTGGGTTCATGAAGCAATTTTTTTAAAGTGGGGACTTATGATAATAGTTTGGAGAAAAGAAAATTTAGTTGTTTTAAAATATACAGACAACTATTATACAGGGGAGGTCAGTTTTGTTCTTCTTAGGTCCAAAGGGAAGAAGTAGGACCAATGGGATCAGAGTGGAACACACACACACACACACACACACACACACACACACACACACTCTTTAGTTTATTTATTTTTAAATTTAGTAAATCTTTATTGTTCAGGTTATTATAATTCTTTCTCTTCTTTCCTCCATAACTCCCCTCCACCTGGCTCCCACCCTACCCTCTGCCCTTACCTCTCCCCCATTGCCTCATCCATAGGTGTATGATTTTTCTCTTTATCTCCCTCCCGCCTTCCCCCCTGAGTATTGCCAGTCTACACCCTTTCTATGCCTCTGATTCTATTACATTCACCAGTTTATTCTGTTCATCAGATTTTTTATTCACTTGATTTTTAGATTTTTTATTGAGAGGTATGTATTTGTTGTTCATAATTTTTATCTTTACCTTTTTCTTCTTCTTCCTCTTCTTAAAGAGTA
This sequence comes from Lasiurus cinereus, assembly GCA_011751065.1. Taxonomy (NCBI): domain Eukaryota; kingdom Metazoa; phylum Chordata; class Mammalia; order Chiroptera; family Vespertilionidae; genus Lasiurus; species Lasiurus cinereus. The sequence continues at coordinate 5,480,643 of JAAGEH010000286.1, read as the reverse complement.
CCTTTCAGAATTTCATATAATACTGGTTTGGTGTTGATAAACTCCTTTAGTTTTTTCTTATCTGTGAAGCTCTTTATCTGCCCTTCAATTCTGAATGATAGCTTTGCGGGGTAGAGTAATCTTGATTATGGGTTCTTTCTATTCATCACTTTGAATATTTCTTGCCACTCTTGTCTGGCCTACATAGTTTTCTGTTGAGAAATCAGCTGACAATCATATGGGTGCTCCCTTGTAAGTAATGAACTGTTTTTCTCTTGCTGCTTTTAATATTCTCTCCTTGTCTTTTGTTCTTGGTATTTTAATTATGATGTGTCTTGATGTGGTCCTTTTTAGATTCTTTTTGTTTGGGGTTCTGTGGGCTTCCTGGACTTGTAAGTCTATTTCTTTCACCAGGTTGGGGAAGTTTTCAGTCATTATTTCTTCAAATATATTTTCAGTATCTTGTTCTCTCTCTTCTGTCACCCTCATAATTCTGATGTTGGTACACTTGAAGTTGTTCCAAAAGCTCCTTACACTATCTTCACATTTTTGGATTCTTTTTTCTTTTTTCAGTTGAGTGTTTTCTGCTTCTTTGTATTTCAAATCTTTGACTTTATTCTTGCCTTCCTCTAGTCTACTGTTAGGTCTCAGTATAATATTTTTTATTTCAGTCAGTGTATGTTTAATTTCTAATTGATCCTTTTTCATATCCTTGAAGGTCTCATTAAATTTATCAACCTTTTGTAGGAAATTCTTGAAAACCTTATAACCATGGTTTTGAACTCTATTCCAGTCATTTGTTTTCCCCTATTTCTTTCGTTTATGATCTGTTTCTTTGCCTCCACATTTTTGCTGTTTTCCTGAGTTGGTAGAGTAGCTTTGTGTGCTAGGTGTCCTATATGGCTCAGTAGCTCTGCCTCACCAGTTACCTGAGATGGACTCTCAGACTCTCAGTTTAGAATAAAGAAGAATTTTATAAGGGCTTAATCTGTCCAATGACAGAACAAGCTGCCTCAGACAGGGTAATGATTTCTCTGTCTGTATGTCTTCAAGTTCATGCATGACTACTACCTGTGAGATTGCTATAGAAAATATTTAAGCTTTACCACTAGTTTTGGCTTAGGCTTCCAAAGTTTCTTCAATTTTCACTAACAGGAATAACCTCTTACACCATTTTTACTCTTAAAAATATTTCCCATCTTTTAGACAAAAATTTTATAATCTTCCAAATAAGCTTTATTTCTGTGTAATATAAATTCATTTTGTAGTTATTGCACTTCTAATATTTTTCACATTGTATCATGTAGTAGTTAGGAATATGTTTTATCATTGCTCATGGACTATGAAGTACCTAATGACAAAGAAGTACCTTGTTCACTTGGATATTCCTTAAAGTGCTTTGCACAGCGACATACTTAATGAATGATTAATGCATGAATCAATATTGTTCAGTAAAGACATATAAAGCAAACACCCACAGTATTATTATTATTATTAATCTTCTTCTTCTTCTTCTTCTTCTTCTTCTTCTTCTTCTTCTTCTTCTT